>ML663575.1:739159-901045 GCA_007570785.1 Antilocapra americana | reverse complement strand
GTGTGTGTGTGTGTGTGTGTGTGTGTGTATGCACGCGTGCGCCCTCTCGTGTGCACCTGCATGCACTTGCCTGCTTGCACATGTGCCTGCTTTTTAAGGCTGGGGACGCTGGGGTCCAGTGAGAACAGTTAGCACTAAGACATGGGCACTGCTCTGTGCCAAGTGCTTGACCTGCATTTTTCTACTTAATTTAAAAATTATCTGGTGCTATCAAGTCCTGCCCACTCTCAGCTCCCAAGTGGAACAAATGAGGACGCTGAGCCCTAAGAAATAAACACGTGCTGGGCAGCAACCTAACTCCCGCCTCAATTTCTGCTTCACCACTTGGCCTGAATCACCTCTTTTTTTTTTTTTTTTTTTTTTAGCCTCGCCACACAGCCTACAGAATTTTAGTTCCCCAATCAGGGATTGAACCTGGGCCCTATGCAGTGAGAGCACAGATTCCTAACCACTGGACTGCCAGGAAATTCCCTGAATCACCATTTTTAATAGAATAAATAATAAAAATAAAATAGAGAAAGACCATAAGTATGCCCGGGGGTCCCAAAGATGACTACCGATGCTGGAGCAGTGGGTGAAAACCCCCAGGCATTTGCTCTGTAGGTGAGAGGCTCCCCCTCAAGAGGAGGGATCTGTTCCCCACAAGTGGATGACCAATGCTGCTCTGACTATCCCAGCCCAGGCCCTGAGAGGCCACAGAGGCAGGCCCTGCTCTCCTGGAGGCAGGTTGTCATGCCATAAGCTCCAGCCTTCTCGACTAGAGACACCTGCAGAGAATGTTACCAAACGCAAGTCCACATAAAGCCAACCAACACCAAAACACCCGAGTCTGGAGCAGAGAAAGGTTTATTGCAGTGCCCTGCAAGGAGGGAGGAGGCTCATGCCTTAAAAACCCCCCAAAACTTTTCAGCAAAGCCCTTTTCTAGGAAAGGTGGAGGAGGGGTAGCTGTTGCAGACTTCATGTTGTCAGAGCCTTTGTTCTTGAGGTCAGCTCATGGTCAAGTCACGATGTTCCTATAAACCTCCACCAAAACAAACGTTAGTATCTGTTCTGACCAGAGAGGGAAGGGGAGTCATTTAATTCTGTCTCCTTGCCTCCTTGCAACTGTTAACACATAACAAACCTCGTAAACAAAACAACATGATTACCCCTCATTTTACGGGTTCAAGGTCCAAGGCTCAGCTTTTGCCCTGCAAGACCCAGGTCCTTGGTAAGAGGAGGGGTCCCTATGCAGGCCAGTTACCCTGCCTAGGAGCAATCGTCCAGCCATCAATTTGGGTCCTCTCACCAGTGCACTGTGTGCTGAAGAGGCAGATCTCAGCAGGCAGCCCCTCACAGCCAGGTCCCTAGATCCCACCCAGCCCAAGATGGTACTCAGGCTCCTCAGGCCACCCAAAGTGGGGTGGATTCCACAAACGGCGACCCATGGACACGGCTGCTGCCATCAGGTCTTGGAGGTGGGATGGGGGAGAGGTTTGCTGCCACATAGAGCCTGGGCTCCATGGTGGGCAGCAGAGGTGAGGACTCTGCCAGACACAGTCCTCAGCCCATCCCTATGGCCCCAGGCTTACCCACCACCCCAAGGCTGAAAGGCCTGGAGGGCCTGGGAAAGAAGGCCACAATCCACCTCTCACCACGCTCTGTACCGCCCGGGACAGCTGCAAGCTGACTGTTGGTGGAGCTGGGCCTCTAACCGTCTGCAGCGATAAGGGCTGACGGCTAGACCTGCCCCGCCCCCTGCCCGCCCCTACTGCAAGAACAATAGGGAAAGTACACGGAATTGACTCTTAAGAAAGAAGTATGAAGCTGGCTTTCCTTCAGGCTGGATAAAGAGAAGTGATTGTGTGTACATAAAACAATGCAGAGCCAACCAGATGGTACAGAACTGCATGTCCTGCGGCCCAGGTTATATGAGGTAAGGTCACAGAGGCCAAGGCCAAGACTGCCTCCTGGAAGCAGCTCTCCTCCAGGAACTATGGCAGGTGGAGCCACACCCAGCCATGTCCACAGAACAGCTTCCCGTGGGGCCTGGACGGTTCTGAGAACAGCTGGCCTTCCAGGCAGCCTGCATCACAGAAGCCCCGGCCCTTAAAACACAAGCTCAGCCCTCTGCTGCAGAAAGCCGCACATTGGCAGGTACAGACGTGGGAGGCCTGAGAGGATTTTCAAGGAAACTGGACTCACTTTACATCTCAGGCCCGATGTTCAAGTCGGAGACGGCAACCCTCACAATCCTAAGAGAAGGATGCTCTGATCCTCACTTAGCAAACGCAAAGAAGGGAGATGTCCACCCAAGGTCTCATGGCTGGCAAGTGGGGAGCCTCGGCCTCCAGCACTCACAACTTGAGCAGCTATAAGGTGTTTGCCTTCTTAAGCCCCACCTCCCACATTGCTCTGAACTGTACCACTGGACCCTCCTAAGGAGCAGCTTTGTAGATAAGGGTCCAGGAGACCCTCAGCACTGAGTCACCGGACCCCCTTGCTCCTCGGCCCTTGTTATCACTCCCCCAGCTCCCTTCAATGAGAGGATTTTGGGAGTCCCTCCCTGCTGTGTGCATGGGCCAGTGTGGAGGCTGTCAGCTAGACAAGGATGAACCAGACACGCCCCCGAGCCCAAGGAGAGGGAGGGGCAGGGAGTCAGGCATCAGCTCAGATGACTGAAATGCAAAGCAAAACTGAAAAGAAAAATCCACACTAAGAGCCTTGAAGTGGGCTGGAGGGAGGAGAGGACGTAGCTGCTGGAGGTCTGGGATTGGCTGCACAAGGCCGTCAGGCTTCCTGCCCTCCGGTCCCCATTTCCCAATGTCCCCATGACCTCAGTGGCAGCAATGGAGAGTGGGGACATGCCCCCATGGCTTCAGAGTGGTGGGCTCCACAACCCCCACGCAGTGCCCCGTAACATGCATACTGGATTCCCGGGAGGGAGGGTGAACACAGCGGCTCCAGGGTGAGAGGGTTCACCACCAAAGAGTGGGAGAGACCACAGGTGAAAACCAGAGAGAACTCCAGGTGGCTCAGGGCTGGCAGTGGTGTCCACCCAGAGCTAGGGACCCCCATCTGAGGAGCCACCAGACTTCTGGGTAGGTCTGTTCTCAGGAAACTCCCTCAAGGAGTTCCGTAAATGCCAACAACACCAGACCCTGGAAGCCCTTAACTCTCTCCAGCCCCCTGTGAGCGGGAAAGTCTGGGGTGTCAACCACCCACACAGCACAGAAAGGACTTTGGCCTTGGCGTTCTCTGTGGCCCCCAGGAGACACCCCCGACAGCCCACAGTGGTCAAGAGCGCCATCAGAGAAGACAGTGGCTTTGCCTGTCAAGTGTCACTGGAACCTGAAGGAACCGGCTCTCTCACTGCCCAGATCCACAGGGACCTCACACCCACGGCTCTTCCTGCCTCTCTGCGTGGCCACTTGCTGTGACAGCAAGCCAGGGGCAACCACAGGACACAGGAGGTCCCTCTCGGGGCCAAGCTTTAACAACTGCGAGCCATGACCACTGTCACCCGTGGATGGAGCCCTGGCTTCCTCCTCCACCTACCTCAAGGAAGCCAGGTAGACAGAGAGCACTGTGGAGGGGCCAAGAGCCCCACACCAGGCTTTGCACTGCCCCCAGCACACCGTGTATAAGGCAAGCACCCCAGTGTTGTCGTTTGCAAAATGAATGAATGGGAGAGAGATCCTGAACCCTTCAGGTCTCAGATGCCTAGTGGTGAGTTCATCGCAATAAGGATGTGCTGGCTTTTTCAATTTATGTAAAATCATAGCTTCTGAAGTGTGGGGGCTGCACAGACCTGTTTAAGGGCTGAGGGTCTTCAGTTCTACATACCTTACACCCTCCCTACCCCTTCCCTGTCTTTCTTTGGCTCCCAACTCAATAGACTGCCATCATCCCAGCTTGAGGGGTGCTGTCCCACCCCTAGTTTACAGCCACTGTTTCTCTTCCCACTTCAGGACACTAGTAGCCATATCACCACCCGCTTCCACCCCCCAACTCATCACTTGCAGTTTCCTGTTGAAGTCAGTTCCCCTGGAACCAAATCCATACTGGACTCAAGTGCAGTCAGGGGTAGACCAACTGACAGATTTTGGTCCAGTAGCTTCTGAGAAGGGCGGCTTGCAGTTTGGGCTGGGAAGGTTTGTATTTTAACATGTTTAAAATTAACATTCAGGGGCTGGGCAGCTAGGGAGGACTCCCTCTGCTGAGTCTTGGGATTTCCTTTGAGACCCAACCCTGAGCAGCAGGCAGGTAGGGTGAGGGGAGGGCGGTTCTACTGCCAAGGGCAAGGAGGCGGGGTGGTCAGGATGGCAGTGGCTGCCCTGCCACCTCCAGGTCTCAGGCCAGAGGATATCCTTACTTAGACGTTTGTTTGGCAGTGATCACTCTGGATGCTGGGCTCCTCAGGATAAGAGGGGGATGCGAGGGACAAAGTGAAACTGGGGAGCAGCATCTGGGCTGATCTGAGAAGTTCCTTTTCCTGCCCAAGACAGCAAAGTTAGCTGAAACCACTTCACCACCAGTCTCTGGGGCTCCCCCGCCTTTCAGCTCAACCATCCCAAATGTGGAGGTTTATGATAGGGGCATGACTTGGAGACAAAGGCCACAGCAGGGAAGGGTCAGCCCTAAACCTGTGCTGACCTCCTGGTGTGGACATCACTTCCTCTGGGGTCAGCCCCTGGGGGCCCCAGAATAAACAGAGCCCAACCCTGCAGGCACCAGCTGAGATTAAGTCGGGGCCCTAGGAACCTGGATTGACAGATTGTGGACCGATTAAATGAGAAGGTGAGGGATAGAAAACAGGGCTCAAATTTCTAGGCACGCGGATTTTGACAAACTTTAAAGCTGGTCAACACTGCCACCTGGTGATGCATTCTGTGTGCTGTGCTTAGTCACGCAATCGTGTCCAACTCTGCAACCCCATGGACTGCAGCCCATCAAGCTCCTCTTGTCTGTGGGGATTCTCCAGGCAAATATACTGGAGTGGGTCGCCATGCCCTCCTCCAGGGATCTTCTGGACCCAGGGATCAAACCCAGGTGGTTCACATTGCAAGCAGATTCTTTACTGTCTGAGCTGCCAGGGAAGCCCAGGGAAGTGATGGATTCTACCTTTAACTAAGCTGCTTCAGGACCAGGCAGAACAGAGCAGGGGTCTTGAAGCCACATCTCTATCAGGGATGTCCAGGAGCATCTCCTGAACAACAAGGCCTTTGAAACAGTCCTCAGCTCTCTAGGAACTGGTCAGCAAATATTGTGCCCAGGGCAGCCTTGAACTTGAGGACAGGGAAAGAGGAAAGAGATCTACTGTACACAGCTGATCAAGGTGGTGGACTGGGCAGAGGGAATAATGGGAATTGCAGCTAGGTCACTTCAGTCATGTCTGACTCTTTACGAACCTATGGACTGTAGCCCTCCAGGCTCCTCTGTCCATGGGATTCTCCATGCAAGAATACTAGAGTGGGTTGCCATACCCTCCTCCAGGGGATCTTCTCAATTCAGCGATCAAATCTAGGTCTCTTATGTGTCCTGCATTGGCAGGTGGGTTCATTATTTTAAATGACCATAAATTGAGAAAAGAAGAGTTTTTGTGTCTGAGCCCTATAACAAAAAACCATAAATTGGGCACTTAACCACAGTAACGGGTGGTTAACAGGACAATTATGTGACTGAAGATATTTCAAAAGGGAGATGCCCACAGCGGTAGGTGGGTTGGAAGGAAGAGGATAGAAAAACAATTTCTCTACCCAGACATGTTCAACCTGTGCATTTAGATGGATCAGACCTGTGGGACTTCCCTGGAGGTCCAGGGGCTAAGACTCCATGGTCCCAAAACAGGGATCCCAACGCAGGAGGCACTGCTTGGATGCCTGGTTAGGGGAACTAGGATTCCCCTTGCTGCATTGTGCAGCCCAAGGGTTGGGGAGGGGACGGCGGGTTGTCTGACAAAACGGAGTCATACCCTCGACTCCAGCCCAAGCACAGCCACAATCCTGCCAAAAGTGGCGCCAGCGTGTTATTCGCGATGTGGGATCTAGCTCCCTGAGTAGGGATCAAACCTGGGCCCCCTGCATTGGGAGTGTGGAGTCTTAGCCACTGGACCACCAGGGAAGCTCCCGTGAGGATTTCTTTACCCATTTATTTTGATAGAAAGAGCAAGAAGGCAGTCAGCCTTGGATGAATTTTTAAGTGAAGAGGGTCCAAAGAAGTCAGAACAAAGCCATGGGTCCCTACGGTTCCCTGTTGATAGACAACTCCAGAGGAAGCCTTAATGTAAGATGCTCCTGGAAGAGAAGTCTTGCATCTGGACCTTGAGCTTGGATGTCATGGGTGCAGTTCTGCTCTCACCAGCCGGGTTATAAGTATGGGAAAGAGCACAACACACTCCTCAGTGCATTCTCTCTGGAAACTGTTGCACTCTTTGCATCATCAGGGAGCCCTACACAAGCATGGGGTGATCACTAACAGGGACTGTCAGCATTAGAGGGTGTGGCTGAAGGTGGTCTTCACTCAGACAGGATTTGGAACACCCTGTGGGTGCTCTGGTACGTGTGTGTGTGTGTGTGTGTGTGCATGTGTGTGTGTGTTAGTCCCTAAGTTGTGTCCGACTCTTTGCAACTCCACTGACTGTAGCCAGCCAGCCTCCCCTGTCCATGAGTGTTCTCCAGGCAAGAATATTGGAATAGGTTGCCATGCCCTTCTCCAGGTGGGCTCCCTGATAAAATCCCGTGAACAGGGTCTGGGTAAGCAGAAGTTAATCGGAAAACAAAGAGTTTCCCAGTAATTCTCTGAGAGAGGTCACCCTAGAGTTGTACACAGAACAAAATCCTTGATCCCATTCCCAGGATTCTGAAACTTTTTTTTATTTTTTATTTATTTATTTATTTATTTTACTTGTTTTTGCCATACAATGTCATGATATCACCATGGGTTTACATATGCTTCCCCTCCGGAACCCCCCTCCCTCCTCCCTCCCCCCCGGGAAATCTCGCTGCACCAGTCCTGAGCATCAATCCTGGGCTGGCGATTGATTAGACACATGACAATTAACATGCTTCAATGCCCTTCTCCCATAACATCCCACCCTTACCCTCATCCACAAAGTCCACGAGTCTATTCTATACATCTGCGTTCCTTTTGTTGTCTCCCATGTTGGGTTCTCGTTACTGTCTTTCTAAATTCCATATATATGCGTTAATATACTGTATTGTTGTTTTTGCTTCTGGCTTACTTCACTCTGGATAATGGGCTCCAGTTTCGTCCATCTGAGTAGAATTGCTTCAAATGAATTTTTTTTTAATGCTGAGTAATATTCCATTGTGTATATGTACCACAGCTTTCTTATCCATTCATCAGGATTCTGAAACTTTTGCAGCCCCTGCTTAGCTTCCACAGTGAGGCCCTAAGAACACCCAAAGCAAGATCAGATCCACAGCCCTGGGTTTGCTGGCTGCCGTTACATGCCCAGCAGGAATATGGAAAAACAGAGCAGACAAAAGGCAGGACTCTTGGCCCTCTGGGGTCTTCTGAGCACTTAGCAGGCTCCCAGGACAGCAGCTGCAAGAGTCTGTAAATGTCAGGGGTGAGGGAGGTGAGTGGCTTTCTCTACTGGGCAGACAGGAATCTTTCCTAAATACTGAGTCTTGTCCACCTCTTTGGCCTACTCAAAGGATTCAGAAGATGATTAGCCTGCCTGCTTACCTCCAAACTAGGTGCCCTCCAGTAGTACCTTTCTCTTATGCTAAAAAACTGTATCAGTGACATGTGCCAAGTCGCTTCAGTCGTGTCCGACTCTGCGATCCTGTGGACTGTAGCCTGGGAGGCTCCTCTGTTCATGGGATTCTCCAGGCAAGAATACTGGAGTGGGTTGCCATGCCCTCCTCCAGGGGATCTTCCCAATCCAGGGATCTACCTTGCATCTCTTACATCTCCTGAATTGGCAGGGAAGCTCAATATGTCCCTGTTAAAAATTCAATCACACAGGAAGCTGTCCAGAAGGTAACTTGGGAGTCCCTGGCTTCCTGTCTCTCACTCTCTGCTCAGAGTCAGCCTTTCAGTCCTGGAAGCTGTTCACTTCAGTGCTGTTCCTGCCAAAAATGGATAACCTGAAATCTCATCATGAGGGAACATTAAGCAGACCTAGACTGAAGGGATATCCTATAAAATAAATTGATCTGTGTTCTTCAAAAATATCAATGCTAGGACTTCCCTGGTAGTCCAATAGCTTAAGACTCCAAAAACCCAATGCAGGAGGCTGGGGTTTGATCCATGGTCAGGAAAGTAGATCTTACATGCCACAACCAAGACCCAGTACAGTCGAATAAATAATTTCTTTTTAAAAACGTCAATGTCACAAAAGACGAAGAAAGGTTGCAGAAGGACATCATGTCAAGGACATGATGGTTAAATGCAACATGAGACTCTAGACTGGATCCTGGACAGAAAAGAAAGAATCTGTGGAGGCCATTGTTGTCAGTTGGCAGAACTGGAATGTGAGCAAAGCGGTGGATAAAAGCCTTATATTTAGATTTAGAATATTGTAATCAATACTAGATAAAAGCACTAAATAATAGCTTTGTATTCAAATGAGAGCACTGCATTTACTCCAGTATTTGATATTGTATCTAATTGACGCTGTATTTGTGTTGGATAAAAGTGTTGTATTCAGAGTACTGTATTCTACTCAGTTTTAAAATTTTGTATTAGATTTTGAGTATTGTATTCAGGTTTTCTGAAGCTGATAACTACTCAGGTTATGTAAGAGAATGTCCTTATTCTTAGAAAATACACACAGTATCAAGAGATAAAGGGGTAGGTACAAAGAAAGCGGAGCGCCAAAGAATTGATGCTTTTGAACTGGGATGTTGACGAAGACTCTTGAGAGTCCCTTGGACTGCAAGGAGATCCAACCAGTCCATCCTAAAGGAGATCAGTCCTGAATATTTATTGGAAGGACTGATGCTGAAGCTGAAGCTCCAATACTTTGGCCACCCGATGTGAAGAACTGACATTTGAAAAGACCCTGATGCTGGGAAGGATTGAAGGTGGGAAGAGAAGGGGATGACAGAGAATGAGATGGTTGGAAGGCATCACCGACTCCATGGATATAACTTTGAGTAAACTGTAGGAGTCGGTGATGGACAGGGAAGCCTGGCATGCTGCAGTCCATGGGATTGCAAAGATTAGGACACAACTGAGCAATTGAACTGAACTGAACTGAACAGCCACTATGGAAAATAGCATGGGGAGGTCTTCAAAAAATTAAAAATGATACTACCATATGATCAGGCAATTCCACTTCTGGATATTTATCCAAAGGAGATAAAACTCACTGTCTGGAAAAGTTATCCGCACCTCCCATGTTCACAGCAGCTTCATTCACAAGAGTCAGGGTATGAAAACAATGTAAGTGTCCATTGGCAGATGAGTGGGTAAAGATGTAGTGTGTGTAGTGTGTGTGTGTACAGTGGAATGCTAGTCACTATTAAAAAGTAAGAAAATCCAGGAACTTCCCTGGCAGTCCTTCAGTGATTAAGACACCACACTTCCGATGCAGAGAGCTCTGGTTTGATCCCTGGTCAGGGAACTAAGCAAGATCCCACGTGCCACTTGGTGCAGCCAAAAGAAAGAAAAGAAATCTTACTATCTGCAACAACATGGATGGACCTTGAAGGCATTTTGCTAAGTGAAACAAGTCAGACAGAGGAGGTGAGACAAAGTATGATCTGGCTTGTGCAGAATCTAAAAATATCAAACTTACTGAAATGGAGAGTAGGATGGTAGTGGCCAGGTGGCAGAGAAATGGGGGAAATAGAAAGATGTTAGTCAAAGAGTACAGACTTTTAGTTATAAGATCAATACATTCTGGGGCTCTAATGTACAGCACAGTGAGTATAGGTAACAGTGTTGTATATCTGAAAGATGCTATGAGACTAGAGGTTTAATGTTCATAACAACAACAAAATAGTAACCATGTGGATGGTTTAACTAACCTTATTACATTTCACTATTTATACGTGTATCAAATCATCATAATGTATACCTCAAACTTACACAATGGTATATGTCAATTATATCTCAATAAATGCTGGAAAAACAGATAACAGCTTCCTCTCAAATGGTTCAGAAAAATCTATCTAGTGTGTGGATAGAGAGATGAGATGATAGATGGATGGAAAGAGAGGCTGAGGCTTAGTAAGCCTCATGCTGTATAAAGACCCACGAAACTGTGAGCAAAATAAAGTGGTTCTTTTCAACCACCGCTTTGCGGCAACTGAAGTATCTTCTAGACCCAGACATCTAAAAGCTCCATAATTCTGCCTTTCACGTTTGTCTGATTTATCTGCACATATTTTCCTGTAAGGCATAAAACTGAGGTTCATTTCATTTTTCCCCGTTTGGATAAACAATTGTCCCAATAATGTATCAAAAAGTCAACGCTTTCAGGACTTTCCTGTTGGTTGAGTGGCTAAGACTCTGCACTTCAATCCCTGGTCAGGGAACTAGATCCCACATTCCACAACTGAGACCTGGTTCAGCCAAATAACTGTTTTAAAACATAAAGTGAATACTTTCCTTGGTGGCCAGCCTCGCCACCTCTGAATCTGCACACATTTCTTCTCCCTGCTCTTCAGTCTGTCTGCTCTCGGGCTTGACCAGACAGCTTCAGACAGGGCCCATGTGTGGCCGAGCAAGTCACCACCTCCGTCTGCTTCAAGGGTGACTTAGCTCTTCTGGCCCTGAGCCCTAGAAATTGAGAATCAGCTTAGCAAGTTCACTTAATTTTTCTGCAGCTCAGTTTCCCACCTGCTGTGAGAATCAAAAAAGACAATATGGATATGATTTGTAGAACACCGAGAACAACAGTTTATTGTATTTATACTGGCGAACCCACAGAAATAATACTGATTGCTGTATCTTGTTCTTCCGTCATTTCTGAAAATATCTCCTGGGGTCATACATGTTTCTCATGCACTGATGGACTGCTCCTGTCACCAAAAGGCGGCCAGGGTGATACTGGTTCATAGTAGGAATCCGTCCAAATTGACCTTGCTAAAATTATAATTTTTTAAAATCTCCTTTTGGGCTTTTACAGCCAAAACTTCAGCGGCAAGCAATTTTGAAAGCTGGGAACAATTCTGTCCTACTGTCGGTGGTCAGAGTCCCATTGGCTACATGATTTGAGTGAGGGTTTTAAAGGGACCACATGTTTCCTATCAACCTGGACTTGTATCGACCCAACAAGAGATGTAGGCAAAATACTGACTCTGTATCATAAAATGTTTTCACTGTTTTTTAAATGAGATTCTTGTCCTGTGTGTACTTAGCCCTAAGTCGAGAAAGAGGAATTAGCATTTTAATATTATTCATAGTAAGTATTTTATTTTTACATACTAAGTTTACAAAGAAAAGAAGTATTCTTTAACCCATGATCCAAAGATAAACGTTCTGAACATTTCAAAGGATTATCATTTGCTTTCTTTTTTAAGTGTCACATACCTTATTTCACTTCCTGCCTGTGGCCAGACTGACCCTTGGCTGGTCAGCTGCCACTCCTTTTTCTTCTTTGCTGGGAGAAGCCTAATGATACTTAGTTTCAGGGCAAGAGGAGCTTGGGGACCACAGGTGAATTTTTCAGTTCAATTCAGTTCAGTCGCTCAGTCGTGTTCGACTTTTTGCAACCCCATGGTCTGCAGCACACCAGGCTTCCCTGTCTATCATCAGCTCCCAGAGTTTACTCAAACTCATGTCCATTGAGTCAATGATGCCATCCAACCATCTCATCCTCTGTCATCCCCTTCTCCTCCTGCCTCCAATCTTTCCCAGCATCAGGGTCTTTTCCAATGAGGCAGTTCTTCACATCAGGTGGCTAAAGCTTTGGAGCTTCAGCTTCAGCATCAGTCCTTTCAATGAATATTCAGGACTGATTTCCTTTAGGATGGACTGGTTGGATCTCCTTAAAAAGTGAATTTCTGCTGCTGCTGCTGCTAAGTGGCTTCAGTCGTGCCCAACTCTGTACAACCCCATAGATGGCAGCCCACCAGGCTCCTCTGTCCCTGGGATTCTCCAGGCAAGAATACTGGAGTGGGTTGCCATTTCCTGCTCCAATACATGAAAATGAAAAGTGAAAGTGAAGTTGCTCAGTTGTGTCCGACTGTTTGCAAGCCCATGGACTGTAGCCTACCAGGCCCCTCCATCCATGAGCTTTTCCAGGCAAGAGTACTGGAGTGGGTTGCCATGTTCTTCTCCAGCAGTGAATTTCTGGCTTACGCCAAAGAAGGAATTCTGTCCCCTTGACTCACGATTGGTTTAGACCCAAGAGTGACAATAATTCTGACCAATGGGAAGTGAGGAGGCCTGCAGAGTGTCTGGTGGCTTTGTGGGGGGTTGGGGGGACAAGCCAGGGGGAAAGGCGAAGAAGTCAGGATAGACCCTGCCTGCACCCCTCCAGCTGCTGGAAGGCCCAGCCCAGGTTTAAGTTCACCAGGCAAGACATGTTTCTCCGTGTTGGACACATCCCTCTCCTGCGCCCGCAAACACTGAGTGAAGCTAAGCCATTGCCCCTGGGGCTCTTATCAGCTGTTTGCACTGTGCTCTGACCTGTATCCCATGATTTATTTATTGGGTCCCATGTTGCTACATAATGATGATGGGAAGTATTTTCCTTGAGCCTTGAAGACTAAGAGGAATGCCAGTAACAGTGGCAACAATAGTCAATATTTATTCTTCTCTTTCTCGGCCACGCTGGAAACGGAGGTATGCACTTTATTCACATCTTTCTGTTCTCTTCAGGAACAAGGGTGTTCTATTATGATTCCCATTTTATGACTGAAAAAACTGCGACGTTGATTTTCTTATATACATTTTGTTGCTGCTGCTGCTGCTAAGTCACTTCAGTCGTGTCCGACTCTGTGCGACCCTATAGACGGCAGCCCACCAGGCTCCCCCGTTCCTGGGATTCTCCAGGCAAGAATATTGAAATGGGCTGCCATTTCCTTCTCCAATGCATGAAAGTAAAAAGTGAAAATGAAGTCACTCAGTCGTGTCAGACTTCTAGCGACCTCATGGACTGCAGCCTACCAGGCTCCTCCATTCATGGGATTTTCCAGGCAAGAGTACTGGAGTGGGTTGCCTTTGCCGTCTCCGATATACATTTTAAATGGTCTCTATTACTGTCTCTAGGACCTTTCTCTTTTGCTTCTACCTGTCTTCTCCTCCTTTAGGTAATTTTGCCTAGAAATTTGTCCATTATGCCAGTTAAGTTTCTTTATTGCATTTTTATTCTGCTTTACCTATTTTTTTCTACTTGTATCCTTTGGGGGATTCATTTAGGAGTTTTTCCACTCAGCAATATTTCATGAACCTGTTTCCACAGAAATATCCCGCGTTATTTTTAGTGGCTGCATAATATTTTATTTTATGAGTGGGATATATATAAATTGCACAGGTTACTAGCTCTCTCCTTCAAACTCAACTCTGGATAAACTAGGAAGAGATGGAGGCAAGAATCCGAGAACTGGCTGAAGGCAGGAGACGGAATGGAAGAAGTGTGGCTGTGTCACTTGGGGCCTGCTCTGTGAGTTCAGTGGGAGGCAGAGAAATCAACTTCCAGATTTTCCTCGAAACAACCCTCCCACCATCAGGCCCAGGCTTCAGGCTAGATTTCCAGGTGTCAGAATGAATGAGAGAAAGTGGGGCTTGTGGTTTGCTGCTGCAAAGGTAAGAATAGGTGACATTTAATTTCCACAGTAGTCTGTGACAAGCTCAGGATGAGAGAAGAGGCCACAAAGAAGAGGCTCTATTTTCTCATCTGCAGAGATTAAAGAGCCAAGTCTGGCCTGAGGGGTGCTGACCTGTAGAAGGCCCCCACCCTCCTTCCTCTCTGCCTCTTCAGGGGGCGAGGGGCACATTTTCCCCTTCAGCTTACCCATCATTGAGCCACAAGCTCTGTCTAGCCTCTGAACTCAGAAAGGACTGGAGGGAAGGGATAGTTAACGAATTTGAGATTGACATGTGGTGAGGGTGGTTTAGTCATTAAGTTGTGTCCAGCTCTTGCAACCCCATGGACTGTAGCCCACCAGACTCCTCTCTCCACGGGATTTCCCAGGCAAGAATACTGGAATGGGAAGCCATTTCCTTTTCCAGGGGATCTTCACCACCCAGGGATCAAACCTGTGTCTCTGCATTGCAGGTGGATTGAGGTCGACATGTATACATTGCTATATTTACAAATGGACAGCCAACAAGGTCCTACTCTATAGCACAGGGAACTCTGCTCAATATTACATGGCAGCCTGGATGGGAAGGGACTTTGGGGGAGAATGGATACATGCATAATATATGGTTGAGTCACTCTGCTGTGTACCTGGAACTACTACAACATTGTTAATTGGGTCTACTTCAATATAAAAAGTTTTCCTTTTTTTAAAAAAAAGGAGTTAGACACGGCCACTGCCCTATAGGAGTTTACAGAGCAACACACTGTAAGAGCTGCAGCCAAGCATGAAGGCTTCAGGCATAAAGTTTGGGGCAGGAAATGGGGATGCCTTTGTTCAGGGCGGCAGTAGATGAACATGTGGACAGAGGGGGCACATGAGAACCAAGCAAACCACAAAATGTTTATTTTTAAATAATAAATAAAGGAAGGAAATAGAGGCAAGGAAACATTCATGAAATCAAGTCTCTAAAGTGCTCTCAAACATAAATTTTAAAAAACCAAGAAGCCTGATCTGACCTTAAAACACTGTTTATAGATATTCAACAGTTGTTCAGAAATGGTCCCCTGCTGTTCAGAAATGGTCCCCTGCTGTGTCAGAAGGGAAGGGAGAGAGGGCTTCCTTGGAGGAAGCATTCCAAGACGCACAGACCCAATCAAATGATACTCAGAGGGACACAGAATCATTGTCTAACAAGAAAATGGGAATGTCTAAAGCCAAGTTCAAGGTAAGAATATCATATTTCATTCATATGGGGGCTGCACAAGGTCTTCACTATTTATGAAGATATATGATTCTCTGTAGATTAAGTACTTTTGTATTTTTGGATTCAGTGTAAGGACAGCATACTTAGCCTGTGAATCTACAGTCAACTGAACCAAACCTCAGGATGTCTGGCAGTGAGAATGTGTTGGGGCTTGAAATCCTCCCTCCTCGAGTTCTACAGAAGAGAACGAAAGTTTTAGATCTAATTAATTGATTCACGTCCCTTCTAGAATGCAGTAGAATGTTCCAAGAGTCATCATCTGTCTTCTTAAAGCAAGTGACATTGCATTTTATCCTGACACAGGAAGAAAATCCAGCTGAGAGTATTTGTCTTGGACAACTGTTTTTCTTTTGAAAAATGCTGCTGAGGAATGCACACATTTCCAGCCTTTGCATGTTGGGGGTAGAGGCCTGCGGTCTCATAAGGCCCCCTCCTTCCCAGGTTGGAGCCCCTCTAGCCCCTCAGAGTCTGGACATCCTTGGGCCCTGGGCCCCTGCTGCACTCTCTCAGTCTCCTGGCGTGTGGAGCTGGAGAGATCAATGACCACGTCGTCCACACTGCTCACAAGACTACCTTCCTCCAAGCCTCTCTGGGGTCCCACCTGACAGGGGCTAGAACCTTCCTTGAGGTGGTCAGAGCCCCAGCGTCCTGCCAGCTTTTCTTCACTTTCTGCTTTCCTTATCATCCCTGTGGATTTTTTATGCATCCCTGGCAAAAAAAAAAAAAAAAAAAGGAAAATAAATAAAAACAGATATCTTTAAATATGTGCTTAGTCACTCAGTCGTGTCCGACTCTTTGTGACCCCAAAGACTGTAGCCTGCCAGGCTCCTCTGTCTATGGGATTCTCCAGGCAAGAATACTGAAGTGGGTTGCCATTTCCTTCTCCAATCTTTAAATATAGCAATTAAGTAAAATTTCTTCCTTGTCATTGCTCTCTAAATCCCATTAGGATTTCCATTGCTGGTGCCTATCTGGGGCCTGCGGGGAGTCTTGCAGGTAACTCTCAACATTAGGGGTTGTACACTGGGCACAGCCAGGGCAAGTGCCTTATTTGGATGACATGGTGGTTTTTAAATTTTTATTTTAAAGTTTGTTGGCAAGATTTTAAAATCAAGAGATTTACATCAAAAGCCAGATGTCCAGCTTCTCTCAAAAAGTCAGGTGCCTGGCAACCTGAGGCCCGCTTTTCTGTAAGGCCGCAGACCTGTAGACTCAGTTAGCTCACCCCACCTGCTCATGTAAACTCAGAGGGCTGGGCCGGGTGACCTGCCCAGCATTCCCTCTCAGGCTCTCCAGTCCTTGAGGGCAAAGATGACTTGATATCTCCAGTCCCAGCATAGTTTCAGGTGGGTAGGGGTTCAAAAAAGTTTTGCTGAACAAAAACCCTCCTCCTCCCCAGCCTATAATTGGCCTCCTATGAGCATCCCCCTAATCCTAATTTTCTGCCTTGTTTTTTTCTCCACCTAATTTGCCTGGATGCTGTCTTTAACTCATTTCTCCAAGCCTGTGGTTCTCCAGTAATAGCCAACAGACCAGTAAGGATGCCAGCTTCGCAGAACATCAAGCCTCAAAGCTTGAACCCCAACAGAGCAGACTGTTCTAGCACAAAAACTAGGGGACAAACAGCTACGTCACAGGTTGTTACCAGCTGAACCAGGACAGGGACCCAGACCTCCGGAGTCCAGGGTACATATGGTTAACAGCCTGTAGGTTCACTGCCTGCACCGTCTTACTTCCTATTGCCAAGAGCGCTGTCTGAACTGTGTGGTTGACAGCACTTGACACTGGAAATACATATTTCATGTAATGAACGTGTATCATTCCACTCAGAGAACCAGGGCCTGAGTGGACCTGTCCACACACTGCCTACACAGTTCCAATGAAAAATAAGGCAACCGATCAGAGTCCAGGCCTTGTAATTAATTAAAAATCAGAGTAAATTTACACTGCTGGCATAGGGACCCCAGACATCGCCTGTGCCGCATGGCTGCAAGGCCCTCTTCCTTACCCAGGAGCCAGGGTGTGCAGGAGCCCAGCAGGCCGCCCTCCCCAGAGCCCAGGACGGAGTCAGGCAGCGGGAGGCAGTGGCGCACCATCGCCCCGTAGAGCCCATACTCGGCCATCACGCTGCTGCCGCCCCAGCGCTTCTCTCGCTTCCGCCACTTGGCCCGCCGGTTTTGAAACCAAACCTAGATTGAGGTGGGAGGGGAAGCAGAGAGACTTATAGGAGGAGACCCCACCTCCCACCCACCCCCCAAGCACAGAGGGGTGCAAGGGCCAGCTACCCTCTCTGGGAGCACCTGGCCTGTCTCACAGCTCACAGAACTGGTAGTGCTAGGTGATCCGGATCAATTTCCACTGAAGTTTCTATGGAGTCAAGGATGATAAGACAAAATCAAAGTATCCCACACTGTGCAAAGAAGCCAGTTTTTACTCTGATGGGAATGTTCACCAAGCAATGGTCCCTTCTAACCTCAGTTGTTGGATTGCCTTATCTTAGCAAAAAATTAGTGTCAAGTATTGTTTAAAAAGAGTGAGTGACTCTGACATAAATCACAGCAAGATCTTCTATGACCCACCTCTCAGAGTAATGGAAATAAAAACAAAAATAAACAAAAGGGACCTAATTAAATGTAAAAGATTTTGCATAATGAAGGAAAATGTAAGCAAGGTAAAAAGGCAGCCTTCATATTGGGAGAAGATAATAGCAAATGAAACAACTGACAAAGAACTAATCTCCAAAATATACAAACAGCTCATGTAGCTCAACACTAAAAAAATAAACAACCCAATCAAAAAGTGGGCCAAAGAATTAGACAGACATTTCTCCAGAGAAGACATACAGATAGCTAATAAACACATGAAAAGATGCTCAACATCACTCATTATCAGAGAAATGCAAATCAAAACCACAATGAGGTACCATCTCATGCTGATCAGAATGGCCACCATCAAAAAGTCTACAAACAATAAATGCTGGAGAGGGTGTGGAGAAAAGGGAACCCTCTTACACTGTTGGTGGGAATGCAAACTAGTACAGCCACTATGGAGAATAGTGTGGCGATTCCTTAAAAGACTGGAAATAGAACTGCCATATGACCCAGCAATCCCACTGCTGGGCATACACACTGAGGAAACCAGAATTGAAAGTGACACGTGTACCCCAGTGTTCATTGCAGCACTGCTTCCAATAGCCAGGACATGGAAGCAACGTAGATATCCATCAGCAGATGAATGGATAAGGAAGTTGTGGTACATATACACAATGGAATATTACTCAGCTATGAAAAATAATGCATTTGAGTCAGTTCTAATGAGGTGGGTGAAACTGAAGCCTATTATACAGAGTGAAGTAAGTCAGAAAGAAAAACACCAATACAGTACATTAATGTGTATATATGGAATTTAGAAAGATGGTAATGATGATCCTGTATGCAAGGCAGCAAAAGAGACAGATGTAAAGAACAGACTACTGGACTATGTGGGAGAAGGCGAGGGAGGGGTGACATGAGAGAATAGCACTGAAACATGTGCATTACCATATGTAAAATAAATGACCAGTGTAAGTTTGATGCATGAAGCAAGGCACCCAAAGCCAGTGCTCTGGGACAACCCAGAGGGATGGGGTGGAGAGGGAGGTGGGAGAGGGCTTCAGGATGGGGGACACATGCACACCCATGGCTGAGTCATGTCGATGTATGGCAAAAACCACCACAGTATTGTAAAGTAATTATCCTCCATTTAAAATAAATAAATATATTTTTAATTAAAAAAAAAACTTAAAAAAAGGAGTGGCATGTCTTCTGACTTGGAGAGGATGTGCTGTCAGCACATAGGATGGCTTAATGTGAAGAGAAAGACCAGTCTTCTGTGTGCATGTGAGTGTGTATTTCAGGGTCAAGTATGTATATGGCGTGGGGCTGGTGTGCAGAAAGTCCTCATCAGCTACTTACACTGGTTTCTTTGAGGGTCTTCCGTGAATGGATAGTCATTTTTTTCATTGATATCTTTACACAATTTCTAGATGTGGCACAAATTGCATAATTTTTAAGAATGATTTAATAAAAGGTAAAAAGGCTGGAAGGCTACAGGGGTCATCCTCTCTAAATGAACACAAAGGAAGACTCTGGCATCTAAGTGACCCTCAGTCTGTGGATGGAGGGGGGTGTTTTGAGGTGGCTGTGGGCTGACTCTGTGTGTGAGAACAATGTGGTCTCTGGGTGTCTTTGGGAGGAGAGGGGGCCCCTGCACCTGTATTCGGTCTTCAGGGAGTTCAGTCTTCACAGCCAGCATTTCCCGGGCGTACACATCAGGGTAGTGGGCCTCACTGAAGGCCTTCTCCAGCTCTTCTAGTTGGTGGGCAGTAAAAACGGTCCTGCAGGGAGGCACATGGGCACATGACCACAGGAGGCAGCCAGGCTTCCCAGCCTCAGAGGACCCCGTGTCTGCTCCCCATCTCTGCCCACCTCATGAGAGCTGGGCACCCCACCTCCAAACGAGTAGCCTCTGGGAAGTCCACAGTTTGGTTCAAGCAAAACAGAGCTCTTTAGGTCCTTTTTTTTCTCCTCAATAAATTCCACCAACTCATTTTAAGAAGACCTATTTTAAGGGCCCACAAAATTGTGTCTTCAACATGCTCCAGGGTGTAATAGTGCTGTGCTGAAAAAGCTCTGGCAGTCTTGTGGTTAGGACTCTGCTTCCAATGCAGGGGGTTCCATTCCTGGTTGAAGAACCAAGATCCCACATGGTGTGGCAAAAAACTTTTTAAAATAATAATAATCATCATTAATAACATGCTTCAAAGTCTGACCTGCAGCCCCCAGAAATGGCAGAATTACATTCCCAGATGGCTACTGTGTCCTTTTCCATGCCGCCTCAAGGCAGGACTAGACATTCTCAGGCACAGAATCTCAAGGAAGGTGGGGTAGGGAATCCCCTGTAGGATCTCAGTACCTGTGCCTCCTCTTCTTCCTCTTGCCAGGGGCCGGGGATGCCTTCAGGTCACTCCTGTCTTCAGAAGGGCTGTCCTCATCTGTTAGCACAAGGAGAGGAAGAGGACTTTCGAGGTGAGCACATTTTTCATTTTGCCCTGTGGATTTTAATTTGAGGATTGAAGCTATGAACTTGTTGGGGATGTGAATATTTAATAAGACAAGATCATAGTTTTCACATCTGATGACATATTCCAAGTGCTGCGTTTAGCCGACTGCCCATGCATATCAACATTTTTCTTCATAAATTAAGAAAACTCCACGACAGCTGCTATTATTATCCTCTTTTTACAGAGGAGGACACCAAGGCACAGAGAGATTAACTTGCCCAAGATCACAAAGGTTGTCAACAGTGAAGTTGGGATTCAAACCCCAGATGTGTGTGAAGCTTAAGCTACTTGAACACTAATTGCATTTCCTGTTCCCTTCAGCTTCCAAATTCATATACTTCCTTCTGCTTCCATCTCACGTTCCTCATCTTAGCCATTACACCAACACTTCTCAAGGGGAGGACTGAGGTTTGTGACATCAAAACCCTCCTCAGAGCTGGCCCCCTGCCCTGCTGTACCAATTTCAAATCTCTGAAAGTGGGACCTGGGAAACTCATTCTTGGCAAAGGTGCCCAGATGGTTCACAGATGCACATCAAAAATTTTAAGAACCCACTCCACTATGCTTTATCTTTTGAAATCAACTATATCAAAAGATTTAGGCGCAAAGAAAGTTTAGAAGACCAAACTATGGTCAGGTTTGTTGTTAAAAGCCATATCTGTTTCAAAATACTAAATGTAAATTAATAAAAGCAAAAGTAGTAAAATAATATCAGTTTTACTCCTACATCAATGAGTTCACCAGAAAATTTGATTATGATATTATACTATCTGTGCTGTCCAATCTGGTACCATTAGATACATAAGGTTATAGAGCCCTGAAACGTGCCCAGTCTGAATTGAGATCTGCTATGAGTGTGAAGACAATGTCTATTGAAGACAATAGATCTCCCAGAGTAAAATATTAATAATTCTTATACTGATCATACATAAAATGACAATATTTTGTAGGTATTGGATTAAATGAGATATAGTATTTAAATCTGCTTCACCGATTTATTTTTCCTTTCTATTGTGGCTCTAAGAAACTTTCATTACACTCGCAGTCACATGATGTTTCCACAGGACAGTATTGGTCTTGGTCTTGAGAAATACCCTCACAGGCTAGGATGTGGTTGTATTCTGCCTTAGCTTTATGGGTGCTCACAGGAAAAAAAATTTCACAGTATGAAATTGGTTCCTGCATTTTTAGTGAGATAACTAATGGAGGGGGTGGTTATTTGCTAGCTCCTAGTGGTAATGAACCCCCCTGCCAATGCAGGAGACACAAGAGGTGTGGGTTCCATCCCTGGGTCAGGAAGATCCCCTGGAGGAAGGCATGGCAACTCACTGCAGTATTCCTGCCTGGAGAATCCCATGGACAGAGGAGCTTGGCGGGCTACCGGCCATCAGGTCTCAAAGAGCCGGACAGGACCGAAGCAACTTGGCACCTAGCAGACACTCATTAAATAAAGTCCTCTCAGAGTGGGTGTCTGCTGACGGCACCTGCTTCCTTTAATCAGCAGTGGAGACCAGCGCAGTTTCTGCATTCAGTCGCCTGGATGCTCAGCTCTGCGGTCTACTATCACATAGCTGTTCTCCTTAGAACTTACAACTTATAAATTCTCCATTCTCTTCCCCCACGCCCCAGACCTCTCGACTTCTCCGCCCTGTCTTTGTCGATTTCCACTGCTCCCCGCTTTCCCCCACAGTCCATGCCGACTTTTCTGAGGATCTGGGCACAGCTGCTGTAAAACAGGCGAGTTCGCTTCTCCGGTGCGGGGAGTAGGGGAGAAGCGGGGTGGCTGGACTTGCTCTTCAGCACCTGGAGGAGGACAGATTCCGGCCTCCGTCCCGCGCTTGTAAAGGGCCTGTCAATCCGTCAATCAATTCGTCTAATCCCTCCTGAAGAAGGCGGGTACCGGATTCATTGCCGCTGATGAACGAGGCAGGCCCACCCAGGTTTCCCGACCCTTACGGCACCTAGAGGCCGAGCCCCGCGTGGCGGAAAGTGTCCCCCGGAGGCTGGGTCGCCGATACCCCAGGGCGGGTCCGGATCGGGTGGTGGTGTCCGCGGGGTGGCAGCGATCAAGCCCAGAGGAAAGGCCGGGGAGCAGAGGGTGCGGGTTCGAGAATGCGCTTCCCGGCGCGGCTACGCTTTGGGGTCCCCACTTCTGTAGATCTGGGGGGCTGGGGTGGGGCTCGACAAGACGCCAGAGTGTCACTCTGCCCACCCGAGCAGAGGGAAGAGACAGTAGGGGCGCGGACTGGCCTCCTTACCGGACGTCGACACGCTCTCGCTGCGTTTCTGGCGGGCGGCCGGGGGCGGTGGGGGGCCCGGGACGCGCGGGGCTGGGGGTTCAGGCCCCTCGGGCGGCAGGAAGGGCACGTCGGCGACGAGTAGGCAGGGTGCCCGGGCGGCCGCAGGGGGTTGCGAGCCGAAACCGCAAAGGAGGCTGAGGCCCAGCGGAAGGGCTCCGCGTGCCGGGCAGGAGCCTCCGAGTCCTGGGCCAGCGCAGGGCGCAGCTGCCGGGTCTTCGCACCCAGATCCCGGCCCGGGTCCCGCAGGTGCGGGCAGCTCCGCCTCCAGGCCCAGAAGGTCGGTGATGGCGAAGCCCCGGGGGCGTGAGCCTGTGGGCGGGCCTCCGGGCACCAGCGCCCTGCTTCTGGCACGCCCGTCGGAAAGCGCGTCTCGGCCGGTCATGGCTTCTCAGGCGGCGAGGCTGGACCCTCTGGCCCGTCACTTTCGCGGAGGGGGCGCAGCTCTGAGGGCGCTTTATACAATCGGGCGCCCGGAGGGCTCCAATCAGCGCGGCGCGGACGCGTCACGCCCGGAATCCGCGACATGGGGACGCCACCTGCCCCCCTCCCTTCCGTCGCCGCCCTCCCAGCTGCGGTCCCCGTCCCCTCCATCAGCACCCTCTCCTCTCTCCTCTCCAGTCTTACCCGCTACCAACCCCACGCTGGTTCTCGGCGGGAGTCGTCCTCTCTCAAAACCTCTAAACACCGAAAGTTCCAGATTCCTTCGGAGTCTTCTCTCCCCTTCGCAGTGGATTCCCGGGTGGAGGCCCAGCGCCGAGCCGCGCTCCCCGCATCCAGTCACCCATTAAGACCCAAACTCCGTTCCCAGCCACACTCTCCCCCCCACCAATATGAACCCCGCCAGCCCTCCAATTGCCACGGCCTGAGCCAAGGCCTTCCCTGAAAATCCCCAAGGGGAAAGGAGTGGAAAACATTTATTTAATCCGTGCCTACTCCACCTCCAGCCAAATCCACCCCAGCGCTCTAGGGCCGGACCGTCCCGCGTCGCAAAATTCACGGTAGCTGAAGAAGTAGAGACAGGCCTGAGCGAACTGGCCGGGCCAGGGCAAGGGCGCCACGTTTAGCAAATTGCATTACAGGAGGCCCAGTAAAATCGAAATTTCAGATGAACAGTGAATTTTTAAATTATAAGTATGTACCAGTATATTTTCTGGCGAGCCCTAAATGGGGAAGGTAAGTTGGAAAATAGGGCTTGGCTACTGGGACCCACCCCACACAGAAGCTGGCAAATTATTGTCAGATTTTATAATTTTTCGAAGAAAGCCTGATTTTCACGTGAAGCGCCCGTATTTGTTAAAGTTGTCTCGAAACGCAGCACGTAAACCAGTGGTAAACCTCTCCTGGTTCCCACTCGGAAAATCCGAGGCCACCCAACCCGAATCGCTCGGAGCCCACCCTTCTCAAACCCGGGATACAGGAAGCCGAACCTCTCAGTACAGCCCTTGAGAGGCTGAGCCGCGGATGGGCGCCCAGAGAAGGGTGCGGCAGCTCTCCCGGCTTAGCGTGGGCGCGGTGTGGGTCTCTGCGCGCACCCCGCGGAGTAGCCCGAGCCTAGCCCGAGCTTGAGCCGAGCTGAGCCGGAGCCGGGACTAGCCGGAGCCGGGACTAGCCGGAGCCGAGACTAGCCGGAGCCGAGAAGGATCCCGAGCTGAAGCTGAACCCGGCAAAGTCTGCGCCCCGGGGTGGGTTCTCTGCAAACCCCAGGATTAAGCGAGGGTCTTCCGATAAAGATAATTACAAGAGGCTGGCGCATTAACTTTTCGTTATTAAAAGAAGACCCAAATCTCCCCCTCGCAAGCTGTTCCTGAGATTAGCAAAACCATAACTTTCCTTTAGGATAATTGTCTTTTGAGTCGCTTGGGGCTGGGGACGGCTTTAGGGACCAGCGTCGTTTTGGACTCTGCCAGGAATTTCTCCCCAAATTCATCTCTAGGTTTAGGGGAAAGTGTTGGGGGTACAAGATCCAGCCACGATGCTCTGGCTCTCCGCCCGGCAGAGCAAGAGTTCGTAAATCTGGATTTGGAGCCGCAGTTGAGGAAGACTACTAAAGATGCACACAACTGCAGATATCCCCTACAGGAAGGCGGGACAACCGGCCGTGAGATGGCGGGTCCTGGAGGCTTCGCAGGGGCTGGTCTCAGAGGCTGTGTGCCCTGCCTGCAGCTTGGAGGGCCGACGGCGTCCGCTCGCCCGGGCCGGGGTCTCTAAGTTTTTGTCCCTTAGCCCCTACCAGAGCAGGCCTCGAATAGATGGCCAGAGACCCCCGGGGTACCAAAAGGCGGGCCGAAAGGAGTCCAATTTCGACCGCCACTGAGTGCCAACAGCACACTGTTTCCAACCCCTTAGGAAGGATATTACAAAACCCATTTTGCAGATGAGAGAAACTGAGGTGTATTAACCCGCTCACATCTGACACGCAGAGAGAAATTGAGAAAGCAAAGCGAAGCAGGGGTGGGAGATATAAGGAGATCTTGCAATTCCTGGACGGAAGAGTCACTGCCGCCCGCTGGGGCCCCACCTACAGGAAGGCACTCACGGAAGTGACCAGGATGGAGGGAGAGCTGAGCCCTGGGCGCCTTCCTTTCCGCCGCATGGTGGCTGCGAGGGCGGGCAATCTCACTGCCCCCTCTAGCGTGAGGATCGTCCCCACCCCGCCACGCTAATCTGAGCCCCTACTCCCACTCGCAGGCTCTGCGTGGGATCATGGGTCCGCTAGGGCCACAGCCCCTGGGGATCGGTCTAGCGCTCCGCCCAAAGTCAGCGCAGTGAGGGAAGCGCGCCCAGTGTTTCAGGAGACGTGGAGGGAGCGAGCCGGCCCTGAGCCCACCCACATTGCACTGTCCCCCGGAGCCCTGGCAGGTAATGCTGGGTGATAGCATTGGGGAACGGTGGAAGGGAAGCGCCTCCTAGCCCCCTCCCAACATAGACGGATCTCCGGACAGAGCCCGAGCCCGCTCCAACGTCCCCGCCTGGGTCACCCTCCCCCTCCCCCGCACAAGTCGGTTTTTGAAACCCTAAATCCGTTAAGGGGTCGGGGTCTGCCTTCATCAACCAGGATTATCTAGGATTTAACTAATCAGTAAAGGTTTCTCTGCTCATTAGTTTCCAGGGAAGGCTTCCAGCCGCTGTCTGTGGCCAACCACCAATGTGCGCTCTACTTTGCTCCCTCAGCCTGCCTGGAGGCGTCCTGGCTCTTGCCCACACCAGGCCGAGAGGCTGGCCCGGATGTAAGTGGCTCAGGGAAACCAGTCTCAGGCTTTGGGGAGCCGCCCCCTCATCAGGCTGCTAGTATAAAGCGCAGCTGCAGCTAGGAGAGGGATTCGCACTGCGGGAATAAAGAGCATCTCTGTGTATCTACACCAAGATGTCCTAGGACTCTGCTTCTCTGAATTTTCCTCCTGCCTCTGTCTCCTCCTTCTTCATTGCGTTGTTTTTTGTTTATTTTTCACCTTTAATGGCTGTTGTAGTCGAGGCTGTTTGGCCCTCTCTACATCGGTGCCCTGACCTTTCTGACTGCAGCCTGCAGTTTCTCCAGCGCCCAGGCCCCACATCTTTACCTGTGGGCTTTCTCTGGTCTCCAGAGTCTGCTGGCCAGAAATGCCAAGGGGTGACATGCCCTGAGAAGTCCAGGACCAAAGACAGCAGGAGTCGGAGTATAAACACCGCCCCAGGGGTTTGTTGGGATAACTCAGGCCTTCCAGAAGCCCCCAGCTGAGTCTGCACCAGTTATCACTGCTTGTGCGTGGCCAGTCGCTTCAGTCCTATCCGACTCTTTGCAACCCCGTGGACTGTAGCCCGCTTGGCTTTGTCCCTGGAATTCTCCAGGCAAGACTGCTGGAATGGTTGTCTTGTCCTCCTCCAGGGGATCTTCCCCATCCAGACATGGAACTGGAGTCTGCCTGCATTTTCTGCATTGCAGGCAGATTCTTTACCAACTGAGCTACCTGGGAACCCCTTATCACTAATTATCACATCTCAAATTGCTTTCTTCCTAAGCGCTGTGGTAGCCCCTTTCCAGAGCTCTTGAACCTCCCCCACCCCATGCTACCCAGTCCCCCACCCAACACTGCACTCCAATGCAGGCTCTTGCCCCTAGTCAGGAGAACCACCCTCTGCTGACAAAATCCTCTAATCCGAGCCACATCACCCACAGGCACACCCAGGTACCTAGCGGGAAATGACAGTGATACAAGGCTGCCCCCTTGCTCTCAGAGGAACAACTCTGCAGAGCTATCATCTCTGCTTCAAACTCCTCTCCACTCACAGGTCAGGCCAAGGCTTAACTGGACCCAAGTGTTCATCCATGTCCACCCTTTCCCTCCTCTCTGGCCCCCTCACTACTGAATTCCGCCTCCCTCTATAAAGCTCATGCATCCAGGCCAGGTTAGTAGCTCTGCTTCTAGAGACCCTCTCCATCTCACTGTCACACTCCCCTACTGGTGTTGCCTGAAGTCTCCTCCCAGATAAACGCTTGTCCAGGGGCTCAGAGTCCACTCTGAGTTTTGTACAGCAGCAGCGGTGAGTGCCCAGTGGCTACTCTGCACTCCCTGGCGCCCCCTCACTGTTCCCTGCATAATTTGGCCAGGCCTGCCATGGCCCTACTCTTTTTCTCCAACCTTCCTTTAGTCTGGAAAAAAAAGAAAACAGTGATGCCCTCCTGTAAACTTCTCTGTAGCATGAATTGGCTGGATGTGGTTTCTGTGGTTTGCATCCAAGAGCCCTGTCTTGGGCACTGGGTTTCCATCTCTGGCATCTCCCCCACCTTCTCTGTGCCCCTCCCCATGCCCCAGAAATCCATCTTTATTCCACAGCCATCGTGACCCTGCCATGGAAGCCCTGTCCAAAGGGTTCCTCTGGCTGAGTCCTCCCCAGATTCCCTTCCTCCGCCTAGAAAAATCTCTTCTGGGTCAGGTGCTGTGCTAAGTGCTTGACACATGTCAATTAATTTAATACTTGTGATAACCCTAATGAGCAAGTTCTATTAATTATCCCCAATTTGTGGTGGAGAAAACTGAGGGCAGAGCTTAATGAGGCTGGCAGGGAGTAGAGAGGTCTGGACCCAAACCTGACTGTCACACTGGAAACAGCTAAATCACGATGGGGAACATGATAATGTCAGGGGTTCCCTACATTTGTCTGAGCCTTAGCACTGGACTTGTTTTTCATGTCCTGTGAAGCCCTCAGGCTTGCGTTGCTCCAGGTGCTGTTAGTGCCTGGTGCCATGGGCTCGAGGCAGATTTCTTTTTTTTTTCCTCATCTGTTAATTCATTTATAATATGCCTTATTACTTAACATAGATCATGACTTTGTGTATCATCAAATATGCATTTAGGACATCATTTTCAAAGGCTTTTGTCCCGTACAGACACACACTTTCAATCCATCCTCCATGGCTGCCTTTGGCTTATTTTCGAAGAGAGCTGTGAAGTAAACATCTTCTTTCTCCTGGTTTCTGAAACTCAAGGCTCCCTCACTTGCCAATCATTATGTGAACCCATGTGACCCCAGAGAGGGCTGGGATTGTGTGGACTGAAGGACTAGGGGGAACCCTGGGAAGAATTCTAAAAGCAAAGCATCACACAGCTCCAAGGCCACCACGTGATTTCATCAACCACTAACTTCCCACCACCCCTTTCTGAAGGGCCCAGGACTAGGCAATGGAGGGCCACGCCCCTTCCAGGGGAGTCGCTCCCCCAGGGATCAGGCTGACAGAGTCAGGCAGGTTTCTGCAGGAGGCTCTGGTGCCCATGCTCCAGCTCTTGTCTTTAGGTTCTGAGATTAACAGGGAAACCCCAGGTAGGGACTCAAGTAACTCTTTTGCCCCCTAGAACTGTATTTTCCTTCTCTCTGCTCTGACTCTTCCCATGTCTGTCCTCTTTCCTCTTCATCCCCACCTCCTTAGCTCCTCCCTCACTTCAGTCCCTCAAAACAGCTCATGGCCACACTCCTCAAGTCCCATCTGCTTCCCCAGGAATCCCAGGTCGGTGGAACTCAGGAGAAAACACAGCACCCAACACGGATCTAGGAATCCCTGAGCAGAGACTCCAGAAACGTCTGCGTGGCCTCCACAGGGGGATAGGGACCAGCAGATGGAAACAGGTGTGTTCCTTGCACATGGGGCGGGGGAGGCATGACATTGGCCATGTCAGCCAAAAGGTTATGGGGAGAGGTCACTAAGGGCAGGTGGGAGCTGAAGGTGACTTTCTGGTGTCAAGCATTCGGTCATGTACTGGCAATTGAGAAACCTAGTAGTCTAATAGTAAATAGCATGTCCTTAGCCCATTGTCAGTGACTGAACACACGATCACCATCCTGACTCACATGTAGTCACTCTTGGCCAGGGTGAGAAGGATTCTCCCAGGGAGGTGGGGCTGCAAGTTCCCCGTTGGACACAGCAGCTCCCACCAGAAGGAGGCCCTCCTTCCTCCACTGCGCTCAGCTCCCACCTGCTCCCCCCAAGGCACCCCTCATGACTGTAATCACTCCTTTGCCTGCTGGTCTACTGTGCTTTACCTTGTCCCCTTATGAGATGCCCAAGCTGGCACTGTCTACTGGTTTCCCATCAACCTACCCCTCTGCTTGATGAGGTTCATAGGCCCCAGGAGTGCAGCGCCCTGGCCTGGGGGCCTGGGGAGGTAAGCCCCCAGCAGCCACCCTCCATAGGTAATTGGAAGTTGGCAGGCAAATACCAAGGAGCATCCTTGTCCCTCAGGGCTGAGATGAGCTCCTCACAGTTGCCCCAAGGGCCTGATCAGGAGAGCACCTGCAAACCCCACTCAGTATCAGAGCCTTCTCTGTTTCCTGTCCCTCAGTAGGGCTGCCTCGTTTTACCTTCCAGATGAACTAGTTCACCTGGTCCCTGCCTCAGGGTGTGCTTTGGTGGGGGAGGGGACCCACTCCTGGACAGTTGGTTGAATTCAGTTCAGTTCAGTTGCTCAGGCCTGTCCAACTCTTTGGGACCCCATGGACTGCAGCACGCCAGGCCTCCCTGTCCATCACCAGCTCCCAGAGTTCACTCAGACTCATGTTCATTGAGTCGGTAATGCCATCCAACCATCTCATCCTCTGTCATCCCTTTCTCCTTCTGCCTTCAGTCTTTCCCAGAATCAGGATCTTTTCCAATGAGTCAGTTCTTTGCATAAGGTGGCCAAAGTATTGGAGTTTCAGCAAGTAAACTCCACAAAACCAGGGCTTTCCTGGTGCCTGTGGGCTGGATACTCAGCACACTGTCCAGATTTGTAGAGGAAAGGAATCCCCCGATGGTGGATAAGAGCTTGGGGGGCCCCCCTCCCACCCCGGGGCCCCTAAGTACTCCTCCCCTCCTGCCCTCTTCCCTTCCGCTACCCCTCCCCTCCCCCACTGCCAGGGCTGAGTCAGAGGAAAGTGGACTGAGAGCTCCTCCCGAGTACCCCTAAGGCTGGGGAAGCCGGAAGGACCCCCCACACACTTCAAAACCGCAGTCCAGCAGGGCCACCGGCCCTCTGCTCACAGGGCTGGGCCGTGCGCTTGATGCTTGCCTTCTGCCTCTGTACAAGGCTTTTTGGCTTACGGCTTCCAGCAGAGGTTTGGGGATGTGTGAATGAGGCTGCCTCCCCGGGACTGTGTTTGGTTCTCGCGGGGTCTCCACCAGTGGAGGCCAGTGGGGGTGCACACGGTGACCTCCTCGGCCTGGCCGCGCAGTGGGGGAGCAGGTCCAAGTGCAGAACTGGGCTCACTGCCCCTGACGTGTGATCTTTACAAAGAGTGGAGGAGGGAGCAGGAAAAGAAAAGGCATGACTGAAAGTCCAGACAGTCCTCCTTCGTGGCACTGGAGTTAGCTGAACCACTTCCTCAGCACAACAGAGATGCGTTTGTTCAAAGGAAAGGGCCATCTCTGGGACACAGCGTTCCTCAAGCGTGGTTCAGGCCAGGCTTTCAACTGCCCAACCGACAGAGCGCTCCCAGCTCTCTCTGCTCCTGGTCCTCTGGCCCAATCAGAGGGACACTCCTTGCCTCCCTGGTGCCCACTGTGAGTTCTAGGCCCCAGGTACCCTGCATTTCATTTGTTCAGAGAAATTATCAGATTTTATCCTTTTTAGTATTACTACTCCTCCATCACTTCATGGCAAAGAGATGGAGAAACAGTGGAAGCAGTGACAGACTATTTTGGGGGGCTCCAAAATCACTGCAGATGGTGACTATAGCCACGAAATTAAAAGACACTTATTCCTTGGAAGAAAAGCTATGACAAACCTAGAGAGCATATTAAAAAGCAGAGACATTACTTTGCCAATAAAGGTCCATCTATTCAGAGCTATGGTTTTTCCAGTAGTCATGTATGGATGTGAGAATTGGACTATAAAGAAAGCTGAGCACTGAAGAATTGATGCTTTTGAACTGAAATGTTGGAGAAGGCTGTTGAGAGTCTCTTGGACTGCAAGGAGATCCAACCAGTCCATCCTAAAGGAAATCAACCCTGAATATTCATTGGAAGGACTGATGCTGAAGCTGAAACTCCAATACTTTGGCCACCTGATGCGAAGAACTGACTCATTTGAAAAGCCCCTGATGCTGGGAAAGGTTGAAGGCAGGAGGAAAAGGGGGTGACAGAGGATAAGATGTTTGGATGGCATCACCGATTCAATGGACATGAGTTGATGATGGACAGGGAGGCCAGGCTTGCTGCAGCCCATGGGGTCACAGAGTCGGACACAACTGAGCGACTGAGCTGTGGCTATGACTCCACCATTAGGTTAGTAGGGTGATGCTGGGAATGAGTTAGGAAGAGTATTCCCTCTGCTTCTGTCTTCTGAAAGAGATGGAAGAGAATTAGTGTCCATTCTTCTTTAAATGTTCACAGTGAACCCATTTGGGCCTGCTCCTTTTTGTTTGGGAAGGATATGGATTGCCCACTTAATTGTTTGACAGGTACAGGCCAATTCAGATTGTTTATTTCTTCTCACAGAAGTTTTGGCAGATTGCTCCTTTCAAAAAATTGATCCGTTTCATCTGTGTTATCAAGCTTGTGGGCATAGAGTTGCCATAGTATTTTTATCTGCTTCTAAGGGAGAGACTTGTTCTGGTTGTCTCATGTTAAGAAAGTAAAAATCAAACCAACACAGAGAAACAGAAAGATAGATAACTGATTCACTGGGGGACAAGCTAATAGAACACAAGTGTATAAGTAGCTTGCAAGAGACTACAAAGTCAGAATAAAATCCCACACAATTTATACAGCATAGAGACTCAAAGTCCATGGGGGAATCAAGACAGCTATTTGTTTAGCTAACTGACCTCCTCCGAAAAGGATAATAAAGCTTCCTTACTTCCAGAAAAACAAATGGTCACACCTTAAGATCTGCTGCTACATCAACTCCGAATTTCAAGTGGGACCCAACAGAAGTATCTGCATTTTAAAATTGAGTTTTTCTAGTCCCTGGAGAGACTTACCTACTTTCCAAAGGTTTGAGAAATGACCCAAGCCACTGTGTTCCCCAAATAGACACTTTAAAAAGGGGAGAGTGAGAAAACTGCCTCTTTCCCCTTTATTCACTTTTATTTACCCTTAAAAGGCAATGCCAAAGAATGCTCAAACTACTGCACAATTGCAGTCATCTCACACGCTAGTAAAATAATGCTCAAAATTCTCCAAGCCAGGCTTCAGCAATACATGAACCGTGAACTTCCAGATGTTCAAACTGGTTTTAGAAAATGCAGAGGAACCAGAGATCAAATTGCCAACATCCGCTGGATCATCGAAAAAGCAAGAGAGTTCCAGAAAAACATCTATTTCTGCTTTATTGACTATGCCAAAGCCTTTGACTGTGTAGATCACAATAAACTGTGGAAAATTCTGAAAGAGATGGGAATACCAGACCATCTGACCTATCTCTTGAGAAACCTGTATGCAAGTCAGGAAGCAACAGTTAGAACTGGACATGGAACAACAGAATAGTTCCAAATAGGAAAAGGAGTATATCAAGGCTGTATATTGTCGCCCTGCTTATTTAACTCTGTACTATATGCAGAGTACATCATGAGAAACACTGGGCTGGAAGAAGCACAAGCTGTAATCAAGATTGCTGGGAGAAATATCAATAACCTCAGATATGCAGATGACACCACCCTTATGGCAGAAAGTGAAGAGGAACTAAAAAGCCTCTTGATGAAAGTGAAAGAGGAGAGTGAAAAAGTTGGTTTAAAGCTCAACATTCAGAAAACTAAGATCATGGCATCTGGTCCCATCACTTCATGGGAAATAGATGGGGAAACGGTGGAAATAGTGTCAGATTTTATCTTGGGGGGGCTCCAAAATCACTGAAGATGGGATTACAGCCATGAAATTACAAGATCCTTACTCCTTGGAAGGAAGGTTATGACCAACCTAGATAGAATATTGAAAAGCAGAGACATTACTTTTTCAACAAAGGTTCATATAGTCAAGGCTATGGTTTTTCCAGTAGTCATGTATGGATGTGAGAGTTGGACGGTGAAGAAAACTGAGTGCCGAAGAATTAATATTTTTGAAATGTGGTGTTGGAGAAGACTCTTGAGAGTCCTGTGGACTGCAAGGAGATCCAACCAGTCCATCCTAAGGGAAATCAGTCCTGGGTGTTCATTGGAAGGACTGATGTTGAAGCTGAAACTCCAATACTTTGGCCACCTCATGCAAAGAGTTGACTCATTGGAAAAGACCCTAATGCTGGGAAGGATTGGCAGCAGGAGGAGAAGGGGACGACAGAGGACGAGATGGCTGGATGGCATCACTGACTCGATGGACATGGGTTTGGGTGGACTCTGGGAGTTGGTGATGGACAGGGAAGTCTGGCGTGCTGCATTTCATGGGGTCGCAAAGAGTCGGACACGACTGAGCAACTGAACTGAACTGAACTGCCTCATACAGACCTAAGTCCTCTCCTTCTATTAAACAAAATCCCCTCAGTGTTGTATTCTGGCTTGGGTTCCAGAATAAGAAAAAGAGCACTACTGCAAAACATCTGAATGGAGGGTGAGGTTAATTAATAGTGATGTACCAGTGTTAATTTCTTCATCTAGATAAACATACAATGGTTGTATGAGATGTTAACACTTGGTCCTGAAGTGTATATGATTTTGTGTGTACCCTTTAACACCAAGCTTTGTTTCCTACAGCCCTCCACTTCTCCTGTTTACAAGCCCTCCTGGTCTGCAAAGCCAGAAGTTCTGAGGGCCAATCTTCCCAGTGCAGGACCCCCTGGGGCTGGGGAGCCTGATGTAGGGCTTAGATCCTTCCCTCTTGGGGGAGAACCTCTGCAACTGTGACTATCCTCCTGTTTGTGAGTCGCCCGCCTAGAAAATGAGTCTTGACTATACTGTGTCTGCCTCTTCTACCCATCTCATTGTGGTTCCTTCATTTTGTCTTTAGTTACAGAAGATCTTTCCTGCTAGTTTGCAAGTTGTTCTCTTTGATACTTTCTCTGTAGATACTTGTCATTTGGGAGATGGTGAGTTCAGGGGTTTTCCACTCCCTCCTATAAAACATACAATCTTTTCAACAAATGATACTGGAATAATAATTGGACATTTGTAGGCAAAAATAAATAAATAAGTCGAGACACAGACCTTACACCTGACCCCAAAATTACCTCAAGAAGGACAATAGACTTAAATGTAAAGCACAAAACTATAAAACTTCCTGGAAATGATCTAGGAGAAAACCTGGGTGACTTTGTGTTTGGCAATGAATTTTTAGAAACAACAGCAATAAAAACACTATTAATGAGAGAGAAAAATAAGTTGAAGTTTATGAAAATTAAGAATGTCTGTTCTATGAAAGACACTGTTAGGAGAATGAGAAGACAAGATGCAGACTAAGAGTAAATATTTGCAAAAGATGCATCTTTTCTTTTTCTTTTTTGGAGTGGGCACCCAGATCAAAAGGTGTATCTTTGAAAGACTTGTACCCAAACTATAGAAAGAACACTTTATACTCAAAAAAAAGGAAACAAGTGACCCAATTTAAAAACAGGCAAAAAATCTGCACAGACCCCTCACCAAAGAAGAGTGACGGGTGGCAAATGATCCTATGAAAATGATAGTTAACATCATATGTTTTTAGGGAATTCAGGTTAATATAACGATGAGATGCCCCTGCACACTTGGACTGAATCCCAGATGTTGACAACAGCAGTTGCTGCCCAGATGTTGGTGAATAGGGGAACTCTTGTTCACCTGTTAGGGATGTAACCTGGCGCAGTCACTTTGGAGGACAACTTGGTGGTTTCTGGCACAGCTAAACATAGTCTTAAAGCACAATCCAGCAGTCATGCTCTTTGGTCTTTCCCCAGTTGAGTTGATAATTTACACTCTCACAGAAACCTATGCATGAATATGATAGCCACTTTTTTTCATAATAACCCCAAACTGGAAGCAACCAAGATGGCTCTTCAACTGGTGAATATGTAAACAAAGAATCACATGTCCAGATGACAGAACACTATCCAGTGTTTAAAAGAAATTAGCTGTCAGCCCACAAGAAGACATGGAGGAAACTCAGATGCTTGTTTGTCAGTGAAAGAAGCCAGTCTGAAAAGGCGACATAATATCCAGGAGTGACATGATCCCCACTCTATGACATTCTGGAGACATAAGAACATCAGTGGTTGCCAGAGGGTGGGGGAAAGGATGGTGAGGTAGAGCACAGAGGATTTTCCAGGTGGCAAACCAATTCTGCTGTAATGGTGTGTGCATGACATTATGCATTTGTCAAATCTATAAAACATGCAACACAGAGAACAGACTCTCATGTAAACTACGTGCGTGCATGCTAAGATGCTTCAGTCATGTCTGACTCTTTGTGACCTCGTGGACTGTAGCCAGCCAGGCTCCTCTGTCCATGGGATTTCCCAGGCAAGAAGACTTGAGTGGGTTGCCATTTCTTCCTCCAGGGTAACTTCCCGACCCAGGGATCGAACTGTATCTCTTTAAAAAGTCTCCTGCACTGGCTGACGGGTTCTTTACCACTAGTGTCACCTAGGAAGCTCAGTGGAAACTATGGACTTAACTTAATAATGTACCACCATTGGTTCATCAGTTGCAATAAATACAAATTGTTAGTAACAGGTGGTACCTAAGGGCAGGGGAGAGGGGTGTACTTGGGAATTTTTCTGTACTTTCTCAATTTTTAAAAATAAAGAAGGAAGGAAAGTCTAATTACTGAAGCTGGCAAGGACCACAGAGGCTGGCTTCCAGCTCTCCTCACACCCCTGGTTCTCACCCTCATTTTTGGTCCCTGGAAATTCCCCCAAATGTTGAGAAAGTTATGACTCTAAGAAGATGTGTGCTATATTTTCTTTCTAGGAGATGTTTTCCATTTAATCAGTTCATGAGTTGTGGCTGGAAATGGAACTCAAATGTTCACCTTCAGGTAAAATTTTCAAGACTCTCTGGTTACAAGTGTCAAAACCAATCTGAATCAATTAATGCACAAGGCAAGTTTACTGACTTGTGGAATGTGACACCAAGTCTGATACCTGGGGTGGGGTAAAGGAAGGGGTGCAGCTGGACACACAGGAACCCCTACAGGCTCTCTTCCTCCAGCCCCTACCCCTGGGCACAGCTGGCCCTTCCTTGCCCAGACCACACACCATGCCAGGCCACTGCCAGCCCTGTGGACTGTCTGAAGCTCTGGGGGGGTCGATGTGAAACCTACCTGCATAAGGAACCCACCAAGCTATAGACAAAAAGCTTTTCCTCTTGTCTATTATAGGAACAGAGGTCTGTTACAGGCACAAAACTATAAAACCAAGGTAAAGTTGGAAAATGTACATTTTAGAAACGTTCCTGGCAGCTCTGGACAAAAACTAACAGTCCATCGATTTCCATTTTATATGTGACCTTAAAGTGCTTAAAAATAAAAGACATGACAGATGGATGGGGAGGCAGATACACACATGCATAAACACACATAGGAATTGACTCTATAGTTACATTTATGACGGATTTAGCACAGCCCCTCCGGTCTGAGTGGGAGGAATTAATCCCACTCACATGAAGCCGGTTTTCTCAAATTCAGGGAACTGGTTCTTCAATGATGCTTTCAGAAGCTGTTTCTGTTGGGGGCGAGCACTGTAATCCCAGCTTAGGCACCACTGGCCTCAGTTGCCTCTAAGTGCCCCTCCACGGTGGCCCCACCAGTGACAAGGCAGAGCAGTGTGCCTGATATTTGTACCCAAGTTTAAATATGTTTTCATTTACACTGAGTTGGTCAAATTTGTTCATTTGGCTTTTTCCATGACATCTTATGAAAACCCTGAACAAACTTTTTGGCCAAGCCTATATTTTGTATTTCATGGATTTTCAGTACCCAACAACCTCTTGGTAAAAGTCAATGAAACTATTTCCCGTACCAGCCTAGATGAGTATCTTGTTTTTGTTGATTTATTTATTTTTGGCTGCGCTGGGTTCTCTGTTGCTGCCGTGGGCTTTCTCTACTCTCTAGTTGTGGGGCACAGGCTTCTCATTGCAGCAGCTTCTCTTTGGTGGCACATGAACTCCAGGGCACGTGGGCTTCAGTAGTCGGGGCTCGTGGGCCCAGCTGCCCTGCCGCATGTGGGGTCTTCCCAGACCAGGGATCAAAACCATGTCCCCTGCACTGGCAGATGGATTCCTTACCACTGGACTGCGAGGGAAGTCCTAGATGAGTGTTTTTAAAATATATAAACTAGGAACTTATTTCTAACATATGTCTTCTTTTTCCATGTGGATAGAATGTTGATCAGTGAGAAGTAAAGGTGACATGCCCCCACCCTTTGCCCCGACATCAAAATGTGCAGAAGACACACACGCTCCCTCTGCAAGCTTCCTCATGACTGGAAGGTCGAGGGTGCAGGGCAGATGCCCTCCCTCCTGCACAGTGTTCCCAAGATGGCTTGTGTGTGTGTTGAATGTCCTAGTTCTCAGTTGAATGCAGGGTGCCTGCCCAGGTGACTTCTGGGCTGGTGTGGCCGTTCCCCAGCTGCCGTGGATGTCGAAGGCCGTGAGCTTACAGGGGTTCCCTCCCTGGAGAACCACCCAGGGGCAGAGCCACCTGCCCTGAAGTGGCCGGATCCCAGCCTCCCCTAGGACTGGCCACTGGCTGACCAAAGGATCCTCTAGGGTGGCCCCTCTCTCAGAAGGGCTCTCAGTGGTACCACCCAGCCCCTCCCCTGCCTCATCCCACCTCCTCAGCCCTTCCCTTCCTCCTGGGACCCCTCCCTCAGCAAAGCCCTGCCTCCAGCTCTGCTTCTGGGAAACCCTCCTGAGCCACGGGACTCCTAACAATGAACCTCCAAGGCCTCTGAGGGTCAGTGACCAGAACTCATGGATTATATGCTAAAAAGGGTGGCTCTTTTTTTTTTTAATTTTTATTGGAGTATAGTTAGTTGCTTTTCAATGTTGTATTAGTTTCTACTGTATATAAAAGTGAATCAGCCATACCCCACTTTTTTAAAATTTCCTTCCCATCTAGGTCGCCAGAGAGCATCACGTAAAAGGATAGATCTTACTGCTCTTCAATTTTACCTCCATAAAGTTACCCTTAAAAAAAAGATGAACCATGGGAAAGAATTGCTGTGGCACAGAGAGAATATATCTGTTTACAGCACGTTAACCAAGAAGAAACTTCAGAAAAGCAAAGAGAAGCATGACCTGCTTCCTGTGTTTGAAACTTTCTCCTGCCTCCAGGTGGAGAGCATCTCACAGGGTGGGGAGGGAGACTGAGCTTGGGGTAGGTCGTTCCCACCGGGTCCCCAAGGGCAAGTATGGGACAAAAATCTCCCTTTTGGGAGGAAAAGAGGAAGCAGGAGATGGAGAAGGGAAGACAGGTGGGAAGGGAAAGTGTGGACCCAGGGCCATCCAGAGGCCTCTGGGACTCATCACACCTTTAAGCCCGCAGTCTCTGTCTTGTCTTCCCTTCAGAAGAGCGCTGCTCAAAGCTCTAAAGGCCAGTGTGTGATTATCTGGGGTCTGGCTTGGTTTCTCTCTTGTTTGTTCTAATTTTCACTTAACAGCTGTGTGTTAATAGAAAGTCCCCCCTTGCTGAAGGATTTGCCGGGATTTCTGTAATAAAATAGAGGGATTTTCAACAAACGCTAGAGGAACCTTCTGCAAACGTGAAATTTTCCAAGTGATTACGAGGCTCAGAGCGTATTATCACAGGGGCTGCAGGCGGCCCTCCCCAGTGAGCACGGCGACAGACGTCCCCGTTAATGTCCAACGACCAAACGTCGTGCAGAGGCCCCTCCCCGGTCCACAACCTGTCTCCCTCTTCCCGAGGCCGGTGTCACCGCTTGTCAAGAAACCCACCTTTCCCTGCAAGGTTCCAGCCTTCCCCAGAGGTGAGCCCATATGCCCTTCCTTGCCCCATCCTTGCCCCAGTACCGGGACACCATGCTGAGCACAGAGGACACTTAGGGACAAAACAGCACTGTTGCTGCCAATTAAAAATAGAAGTTGGTGTAGACACATCCTCAGACAAGCATGGCTACAGGCCAGAAGAGGAATAGAGGACAAAGCTTATGAAAATGGTGGCTAGCCCTCTCCTGGGAAGTTATCCTAAGAACGTAATTTAACAGAAGAAAAGATGCTCAGCATCACTGAGGTCTGAGGAAAGTGCAAGTCAAAACCACCACGAGCCGTCACCTCTTACCTGTTAGGGTGGCTGTCATCACAAAAGACAACAAATGTTGGTGAGGATGTGGGCCCAGAAGCTTCAAGGATTGGAGACAAGTCCCGGGGTGGCAGGATGAAGCCTGCCGCTGAAAGTGGAGAAGTCTCCAGGAGGAACCAAGTGAGTTCCGGAGCCAGCCCCTTGCACCGTGGGCCACTCCTCCCTGCCCTCCAGAAACTGGGGCTTTTGTCTGGAGAAGTTGACCCAGAAAGTCTCCAGAGGTACAGACTTGGAGCACAATGGCAAGCAGGGAGAAAGGCACCAAGCAGAAAGTGGCGACAATGAGAAAAAACCCTGAGGTGCCTCCTCCCACCACCTCTAGGCCACCCCAGGGCACCAGCTTGGTGTCTGATTACCTGCAGGGAAACCCACCACCACACTCATACACAGAACTCCATCTCATTTTAGTTACTCATTCTCCATAGGAAAGGGTGGCTGAAGAAAGTCCTTAATGTTGGAGACAAAGACCAAAATAAATCATCAAAAACTAGGGATATACAGTGGACATAGAAAGTACAGAATGGACAGCTGTAAAAGAATTATAGTTAATCTGTTCAGCGTTATGTGGCAGCCTGGATGGCAGGGGAGTCTGGGGGAGAAAGGATACATGTATGTGTGTGACCAAGTCCCTCCACTGTTCACCTGAACCTATCACAACATTGTTTGTTAATCAGCTTCACTCCAATACAAAATAATAAGTTTTTAATAAAAATAAAATAACCAAAAAGAAGAACTATAGTTAATATCCTCAAAGAGATGAGAGATGTTGTGTCTATGAAATCAGAACAGACACGCTTTTTAAAAAGAAACAGTTAGAAAGTAAAAATGACTTCCAGAAGTTAAAAACAACACAATCAGTTAAGAAGAATTCAGAAAAAAAAAAAAAAAAGGAAGAATTTAGTAGTGAGAGTGTAAGATAAGGTTGAAGATGGCGCTCAGAAAACAAATGGAGAGGAGCAAGAGAATGAACAACAAAAGAAAAAAGGTGAGAAAATTAGTGAAATCAGTGAATTACTTCAGGGATACAACACATGGGTGATGAGAATTCTGTAAAGAAAGGGCAGAAAACATGGAGAGGATTTTTGGACAAAGCCCCTGAGAGCATGTCTGAGGAGAGAAGAATTTATCTCTTCATCTAAAGCAACAATGGAAGCCTGAATACAGCAGGATATTTTGGAAAACTGAGAGAAAGTAACTATCAGCTAGCAGTATGTACAACTGATATTATTTTTGAAAAATGAGAGCTAGGGATGTCCCTGCAGTCTAGCGGTTAAGAGTCTCAGCTTCCAATGCAGGGGGCCCAGGTTCAAACTCTGGTCAGGGAACTAGATCCCACATACCACAACTGAAAATCCCCCTTGCTGCAATTAAAACCCAACACAAATAAATAAACTTATTTTAAAAATTTAGAGCTAGTTCACAGATGACATAATCTTATATGTAGAACACACTCAAGATCTCACACACACACACACACACACACACACACACACACACACAAGAACTGTTAGCAGGACACAAAATCAACACACAAAAATCAATCACACTAAAAATGAACATCTGAAAAGGAAGTTGAATTTAAAAAATTCCATTCATAACAGAATCTAAGCAATAAAATACTTAGGAATAAACCTAACCAAAGAGGTGAAAGCCTTGAATGCTAAAATTACAAACCATTGATGAAAGACATCAAAGAAGATATCAATGAATGAAAAGACATCCTGGGACTTCCTTGATAGTCCAGTGTAAAGACTCTGTGCTCTCAATGCAGGGAGGCTCAGGTTCCAACCCTGGTAGGGGAACTAGATCCCACATGTGACAACTAAGAGTTTTGCCACAAATAAAGGTCCTGCATGCAGGACCTAGCTCAGCCAAATAAATAAATAAAACATTTTTTTAATGAAAAGACATCCTGCTTTCATGGATTGGAAGAATTAACATTGTTAAAATGTCCATATTCTCAAAAGTTATCTACAGATTCAATGCAGCACCTATCAATAGGTCAAAGAAATTTATAGTAGAAATAGAAATTCTAAAATTCATATGAAATGTCAAGAGACCTGTACAAAACAATCTTGAAAAAGAACACACCTTGAGGACTCATACTTCTCAATTTCAAAACTTACTACATAGATGCAGTAATCAAAACAGTGTGGTCATGGCATGAAGACAGACATGTAGACCAATGGAGAACCCAGTAATAAACCATTGCATGCATGGTTAAATGATCTTTGACAAGGATGCAGCATCCATACAGGTGTGTAATGAAATTCCCTGTTTAGAAGTTTCCCCTCTGCAGGTGATGAGAGGGAAGAATGCATTCATGAAATAAGAACACAATGCTATCGAAAAGAACAGAAAATAAAAAGGAGCTCTTGACATTTGAAAAGAAGTTTAAAGCTCTATATAAGTATTGGGAAGAGAAAAATGAGGAAATCTTTCTCCAACATACACAGCAAAAGGAGGTAGAAATAGGAGACAGGAAAATTAGAGGATCTAACAAGGAAGTTCCCTATCCAATAATGGGAGTTCCAGAAAGAACAGAGTAAGCAGAGAAGAAAATGAAAATTAGCTAAATCAACTAAAAGTTCTGCAATCAACATTAAACCACATTAAAGAGACATCTAAGCAATAACATGGTTCAGCCAGGCTAAACTTCAAAGGATTTTCAATCTAAACGCGTTAAGTGATTGCAAATTCAAAAGCACAGACACCACATGAAACCCACAACTGTGACTAAATCCAGCTCATCACAGCCCTGTGGGAACAAGGGCCTGGAGTCTGTAGATCTGATTGCAGTAAACAGCAGAAATTCCAATTTTTGTCATAAAAAATCCCTATTTTTTAATGTAGCTCAAAGTTTTGTTTTAATATAATCTCCGGGTCAAACAAAACATCCCTGGCAACAGCAGAGGACCTGAGAGCTGTCTCTGGTGAAAGGACAGATCATCCTGTTTAAATCATTGTGGCCCCCAACTCCCAGAAACTGGAGCCTATTATACAGAGTGAAGTAAGCCAGAAGGAAAAACAAAAATGTATACTAACGCATATATATGGAATTTAGAAAGATGGTAACGATAACCCTGTATGCGAGACAGCAAAAGAAACGCAGATGTATAGAACAGTCTTTTGGACTCTATGGGAGAGGGCAAGGGTGGGATGATATGGGAGAACGGTATTGAAACATGTTAATTATCATATGTGTAATCAATCGCCAGCCCAGGTTTGATGCTCAGGGCTGGTGCACCGGGATGACCCAGAGAGAGGGAATCGGGAGGGAGGTGAGAGGGGGGTTCTGGAAGGGGAACACATGTATATCCATGGCAGATTCATGTCAATGTATGGCAAAACCAACACGATAATGTAAAGAAAATTTAAAAAAATAAAATAAAATAAAATTTTAAATAAATAAATACCAGTCAGTGTCTGTAAAAAAAAAAAAAAAAAGACATAGCAAAGCGCCCACCATTTTTGCCATCGTGTCTGCTAAGAAGCTCAGAATTCCTGCCATCTTGTCCCTGGGAACCCTGTACTATACACTTACTGGGTGAACTTTATGTGCATGAATTATACCACAGCAAAGTTACAATGGTTTTAAAAGGCCACCAGAGTGGCTCAGCTGGTAAAGAATCTGCCTGCAATATGGCAGACCAGGGTTCAGTCCTGAGATTGGGAAGATCCCCTAGAGAAGGGAACGGCTACCCACTTCAATATTCTGGCCTGGAAAATTCCATGGACTATGTACTCCATGGGGTCACAGAGTTGGACACGACTGAGCGACTTTCACTCACTCACTCACTCACCCCAAAACCTGAGGAGCTTGGCACCATCCACTGACGTGGGTCAGGCGTGGCCCGTGGCCTCATACACAGGGAGGTCATCTCGAGTTGCCATTAATTCACTATGAGTTCATATTGAGTGCCCATTAATTACTGATTTTTTCCAGATAATACTTGTTAAAGAAGAATTAATACTATTGTTTTAGAACAAATACTGCCCAAATACTGTCTTTAGTGGGATTGTAATCAGCTTTACCCACTTTTCATCTAATCTGATCGAAGCAGATTTTACACAAAGTCTGTTTCTTTTTTAATTTTGTTGCTATTAAAAGGTCACCTAGTTGGATCTGCCTCAAACTCTTAGTTCCTGAGATGAATTTATATAATAATTTCATAGATGACCTAAACAAGGGTTCAATTACTATGCTTTTAATTAAAATAGAAAAGAAGGGAGAAAGAGAAGATAGATTTTCACAGAGATTGGAATTTGTGGGGAAACAGTAGTACTACATTATTGAGTATATTTTAGCCTGTTTTCCCAGCTCTGCATTTTCAGTCTGTTCAGCATAATGTCCTTTGACTCTCTGCACTTACTCCATCATAATTATCCTTTAATACTCTTATAAATGAACTTTTAGCTTATCCTCCATTAATTCTCCAGAACAAGCACAGCCATAGAAGTAAAGTGTTTAACCCTTTTGTGGTTGGTCTTCCCTTTCCCTAAGGCAAGGAGGAAATTCCTAGAGGGGAATTTCATCACACATCTGTATGGACGTGGCCAGAGTGACAGTCACCCACCCCTGCTCCCAACCCCACGTGAGGCTCACGGCTCATGTGTGAGGCCAAAGAGTCAGGAGGGCCTCCTGGCACCTGGCAAGGGTGTAGGGACGCTCAGCCCAGAATCAAAGCCCCAGGAGCTGCTGCATGGGCCCCAGGATGGGATGACACCCAAGGGAGATGAGGACCTGTCCCCATCTTTGTAATATATGTTGTTCAGTCGCTCAGTCATGTCTGACTCTTTGCAACCCCATGGACTGCAGCATGCCAGGCTTCCCTGTCCATCACCATCTCCCAGAGATTGCTCAAACTCATTGAGTCAGTGATGCCATACAACCATCTCATCCTCTGTCATCCCCTTCTCCTCCTGCCTTCAATCTTTCCCAGCATCAGGGTCTTTCCTAATGAGTCAGCTCTTTGCATCAGGTGGCCAAAGTATTGGAGTTTCAGCTTCAGCATCAGTCCTTCCAATGAATATTCAGGGTTGATTTCCTTTAGGATGGACTGGTTGGACCTCCTTGCAATCCAAGGGATTTTCAAGAGTCTTCTCCAACACCACAGTTCAAAAACATCAATTCTTCGGCACTCAGGTTTCTTTACAGTCCAACTCTCACATTCATACATAACTACTGGAAAAAACCATAGCTTTGACTAGATGGGCCTTTGTTGGCTAAGTAATGTCTCTGTTTTTTAATATGCTCTCTAGGTTGGTCATAACTTTTCTTCCAAGGAGCAAGTGTCTTTTAATTTCAAGGCTGTAGCCACCATCTTCAGTGATTTTGGAGCCCAGGAAAATAAATTCTGTCACTGTTTCCACTGTTTCCCCATCTATTTGCCATGAAGTGGTGGAACCAGATGCCATGATCTTTATTTTTTGAATGTTGAGTTTTAATCCAGCTTTTTCACTCTCCTCTTTCACCTTCATCAAGAGGCTCTTTCGTTCTTCTTTGCTTTCTGCCATAAGGGTGGTGTTATCTGCATATCTGAAGTTATTGATGTTTCTCCCAGCAATCTTGATTCCACCTGTGCTTCATCCAGCCCAATGTTTCTCATGATGTACTCTGCATGTAAATTAAATAAGCAGGGTGACAATATACAGCCTTGATGTACTCCTTACCTGATTTAGAACCAGTCTGTTGTTCCATGCCCGGTTCTAACTGTCGCTTCTTGACCCACATACAGGTTTCTCAGGAGGCAGGTAAGGTGGTCTAGTATTCCCATCTCTTTAAGAATTTTCCACAGTTTGTTGTGATCCATGCAGTAAGAGGCTGTGTAACACATGAGGAAGCTCCCATCTGGACTCCAACCAGCTCTGGTGGGCAAACCAGAGCCCAGGGCTGGGCTGGCTTGGGTCCCCCTCTGCCACCTGTGACCTTCAGCAATAAGATGGCCCCTTGTCGGCTCCGTTTGTAAAGTGAGAACACTGTGTGCTCCATGGGTTTGGGGAGGACAGACAGAATCTGGAGTTTAAAACTAGACAACAGGGCCATGTGGAGTCGCTTGTCCTGAGTCACCAAACCCAGACCCGACCCAGTCTCCACTTTCCCAGAAGTGGAATCTTAACTGTCAGTCAGCACTAATGAGGTCATCTGCCTGATGGACCCCTGCTGTCCCCTAAGGGAAGTGATCCTTCTCTAAACAACCTGCTTTTTTGTCTCGTGAAACTTCCTTGTTCCCACTCCCTTCTGCCTATGAAAGTCTCACTTGGCACACTTCCTCGGAGCTCTTTGTACCTGCTGGACTTAACACACTGTGATTCAGAACAATTTTTGCTCAAACCCCCCTTTTTTTTTTTGGCCAAGCATCTTGCAGGATCTTAGTTCCTTGGCCAGGGATCGAACCTGGGCCCCAGCAGTAAAAGCACAAAGTCCTAGCCACTGGACCATCCAGGAATTCCCTTAATATGCCTCGGTTTATCTTTTACCAAAGGGCAGGTGGAGACCTAGCCCGGTAGGTGGGATTCACCCACCTGGCAGTCTAATGGTTCAGACACTGTGTTTCCACCACAGGGGGTGCAGGTTCCATCCCTGGTCTGGGAACTGGGGTGCAGGTTCCATCCCTGGTCTGGGAACTAGCATGGCAAAAAATTTTTAAAAAATGCTTATCCCACAGTCTTGTTAAATGATCCTTTGACTTTAGACTCGATATTTCCCCTAGGAGGGAAAATATATATCTCCTGAGCTCCTAATGTATCCAGTCGTGTCCCACAACCAGCCTTTGACAAGGCAGTGCTGGAGCCTTGGCTCACCGCAGGCTTGGAGCAGAGGACCACATTCAAAGGGTCAAGACTGCACTTGACTATCTCTTGGAAAGCTGCTGTGTGGAAGGCTGACCTACCGTCTTTCAATAAGCTCAACCACCTGAGAATATCAGAATTCACTCAGTGTGCTTCACCTATGGGAGTGTTAGGCTCACAGTCCACAATGACATGGGGCTGAGAACAACCAGGGGAAGTGTTGTCTCTCTGGGCCACGTACTCATCAGGGGAGTGCTGGTTGAATGACCACCGATATTTACATTGTCCTTCCTGATGCATTGTCTCTCTCTGTCTCTCTCTCTCTCTCTGCAAAATTGTAGAAATTGTATTTACAAAAGTCATAAAATGTGACTGCATTTCATCACTTTCTTTTTAAGAATGATGCATCTAGTGCTCAGAGAGTCTAAGTAACTTGCCCAAGATCACACAGTATTCAACACATGACATTCTAACCTTACAGGGAGTGATTTTTCAGCCATACAACCTTACTTACAAAGCAGCCAGGATCATCTTATACAGAATAGAAAAGATCCTTATGACCAGGAAGTTCCATGTATGTGAGCAAATCCCTAGTACACCAGAAGGATTTAGTGAGAGTTGTATAGACATTCTTTGATATTTCAGTGCTTACTTAGTTCTCAGCCATGACGTTTTCCCCCGTGACCTGGAAGAGTAGATTATACTCGAGTGCCCAGAAAATTGTTAAAGAAGCTAATGTCAATGGTTTATGGGTCAAAAGAATCATGTATAGTATAAATACTTGTTTATGTCTGAGCTGTGGCTTTCTCTTGGGTCAGACCTGCAACTGTCAACTGTCTTGGTATGTGGTTCTGAACACAGAACTGTGAGTAGACTCTTCCTCCTTGGAGGGGGTCTGCACTCAGATCCAGGTAAGTGGTGTCCCCCATCCTCCAAACCCCCTGGAAACACATCAAAGGAACATAGAAGACCCCTAGCTAAGCTCTGAACTGGACGAGGGCTCCTGCTGGCCTCCTGGTCAGGACAAGAAGTGGCCATTTTTTCTGGGAAGCAAGTCTGCTCCTCTGGGCAATGGCCTGGGGGTAGAGAATCTGTTGTCACCTTCCAGTGGCCTAACTGCCATCCATGCACAAGTCAAGGGGAATATCCCAAGATTATGGGCAACCCCAGAGAAAGGGTGGGGTAAGTAGCTGTGGCCTACCATCTTCTCATTGGAAGCCTCAGATCTCCAGGGGCTGGGTCAGCTGATAGGTACCAGCCAATCCCACCTGCACGACCAGACCACCAACACACTCTTACATTTTAAACACAGAACCTGCACTCAAATCAAACTGCTGAAAAACAACTAAGTTGCATGAATCTGATTTAACTTTAAGGCTTTGCTTTCTCCACTGGTTTAGGAGACACTCTGGTGGCCATGGTGGGAGTCTTATCACCAAGTAACACTTGCTTGGGAAACTGAAGCCCCCCGAGCTGACTGGGCCAGGAAGACTTGCTGGTTTGCCATCAGTAACATTGACTGCCTTTGTTCTCAACCCTTTCCTCTTCCAAATTATTTTCCCTGCGGGGATCCTATGACATCCTTTCTTGTGCCTTCAAGGTAAAGGGACCTGCCCATCAAGCCCTCTGTGTGGCAGGTCTCACTGTGTGCACTGCTACTTTAAGAAAATTTTTAATAGGAAAGGAATCTTCCTAAAAGCATTTTCTGATCATTGTTAAAGAATTCAATCCCCTCTTTTAGCTTAGAGATAAATGAAGTCCTGATTACAGGAGCAAAGTACCTTGAGAATTTCGCATTTATTCCCCTGAGGACATAATCCTCTGCCAATGATTTAACCACATGGCATACATGCTCCTATAACACCCACGTGTTAGTGTCAGGGAATAAAATCACAATCTGATTTGATTTTTTGAGGGAGGAAAACCTGAAACCACATAATCATCAGACATAAAATAAGCTGTTTATCCGATTTTACATACGTTCACAATCACATCTCACTTTTGAAATGACTACAAACTATTCTCTAAAATGACTCGTTTTTCTGATTATAAAAGCCTGCATGCCTCCTGTTGTAGGAAGTATGGGACAAAAGAAAGTAACAATCACCCTAAACCCATAACTCACAGATAAGTTCTATTACTGTCTTAAGTATATTTCATGGGTACATAACTTTACAACTCAGTGTCACTGTAGATACAGCTTGTTGCACTGATTTTTTTTTTTTTTTTTACTTCACAAGCTGTCATCAAAACATTCAACATCTAGAAGGATATATCCCATGGTAGAAACAGTGACAACCTCGGGGTGATAGGGATATGGTGTTTTCATTTTCTTATTTTATGTATTTTTATCTGATTTTTCTAATTTCCTACAATGCACATTATCATGAGAAGAGTACTTTTGAATTTGAAAATACTGTTTTTCCCTTGGCTGTGAAACATTCCTTCTTAAGGATACACTCTGATTTACTTAATCTTCACCCAAATAGTGGACAAATGCCCTTTCAAAGGCCAATAAGGAGCTCATGTGGTCATGTGCTTTCGTAAAATCCGCAGCAGTCAACTCCTATGACTACAGGCATTTAAGACGCTCCCACTGGCCCTCCTTGCATGCCCACATGTCAGCTTGTCCTGGGAGGTCAGAGGCACCTGGGGGAAGCTGAGTTGAGATGCAATCACTTCCGATTGCAGCTAGGTTAGTGCAGTCGATCTAGCTTAGGCGTTGCTTTCAGGAATGCTCCTATGTCATCAAATTGAGGATACAGGGACCCTTGAAACTCTTTGAATCCTACACAAAATGGCATTAGATACCAAAACCACATGGACATGGATGGACCTGGAGGGTATTATGCTAGTATAATAAGTCAGAGAAAGACAAATACTGTGTGATCTCACTGCAGAGACAGGTCCTGAGGGGCTGAGTGTAGAGCATTTGTTTCCCAAGGAGCTTGTCCCTGGAGGTGCAGCTGGGCTGCATCTACACCAGGGCACCCAAGGGCCCTGGGTGGGAAAGAGGGACAAGAAACCTTCACACCCAGCCCAGACTGGCCTGGAGCCACCACTGGCAGCGTCTGACATCTGCCCAGGGGGAACTCGCTGAGGGGCCAGGCCAGGCAGGTGCCAGTGGAGTGAGCCGTTTCTCCAGGATGGAACAGGGGCCTGGGGGCCAGCCTGCCCTTCTTGCAGGAGCACAAGCTCAGAATCACATCCACACACCGGCTGCTGCCACCCGTTTCCATGAGAACACCCTTCCAACAGCGGCAACAAGACTGCACCCAAGTGCACACACGCAGGATGCTACAGATTCAAAAGGCTCGGGGACCCAACTCAGGGAGGACTGCAGGGCGCTTGGCTGTTGAAAAGCCGGGTCTCTGGGAGCAGAATGGCCATCACTGTGTCTGCAGCCTCCCTGGTTGTCAGTCAACTTCGTTTTTTAAAAAATTATTCAACTTACTGCTCAAGGGTTCAAAGTCACACAAAACAAGGAAAGACAAGAAACTGTCCCAAATGGAAAATTAAGGCACCGTGGTGACTAAACGCCGTGCGGAATCCTGGATTGGCTTCTGAGAAAGAAGAATGCCATTAGTGGAAAAAACTGGTGAAATCCCAATAAAGTCTGCCATTTGGTAAATAATGTGCCCATTCTGATAATGTACTATCGTTGTGTGAGTCCCCCCACTGACATGTGGGAGTCCCTAGAACTGCGGCCGTGAACTGCAGGACGATGAGAAAAAATAAAGGAGTGACACTCGCCTGAACTATCTGAGCCCCTTGGAACGCAACGCCCTCCAGCAGCAGGTCAATAGGGCCTTGCTCTCTGTCCCCTTCTGAACATGGAGACATGGCTGACTTGCTTCAAGGATTTGACCATCTCACTGCTGTCTGCTCACCCTGCAGGCCAGGGTTCACGTGTTTAAGGGCCATCCACCCCATGGAGCTTTCTGGAAGACCACACAGCCAAGTCCCCAGGCTGCGAGCCCCCACCCACAAGCGTGTATAGGGTCCCTTAACCTAGCCTTGATGGACAGCTTGTCCCCAGAGGGCAGAGCCTGGTGCAGGTTGGGGAATGATCCCTTGGAGCAGGCGCGAAGGCTGGGGAAGGAGGGAACTGACGCTGGGATACAAGGTCACCCTGTCTGTGCAGGGCCTTGGAAGGGGCTTTGGGAAGCGTGTCAACTCCCTATGGGCATCCACACTCACATCTGGGGAACCCCAGGCCAGAAGGCAGATGCAGGGCAGGGCCAGGGTCCACCCACCAGATTACTCCTGGGCAACAGGTAATCTGGTCATCTGGGGCTGCTTGAGGAAGGAGATCAGAGATGTGAGGTTCAGGATGCAAGGGGGAAAATGAAGGGCACAGAAAATGGCAATAAATAAATAAATAACAAGGACAGAGGAATTCCCTGGCCGCTCAGTGATTAGGACTCCGTGCTTTCGTTTATTGTGGGCCTGGATCCAGTCCCTGGTTGGAGAACTAAGAACCTGCAAGCCCCACAGTGTGGCCAAAAAAAACACCAATCTTGATTAAACATCAGTTGTGTAAGACCATTATGTCTTATGAGGTTAAAAATTTTTAAATGTAGCATATAAATCTGGAGGTCAGAGGTGCTAGTGGTGAATGAAATAGCAGTCCTTCCAAGTTCCCCAATCAGTAGAGAAGAGGGAAAGCCTAGGCTAACCAGGCTTTGATGAGTTAAATATACATGCTTTAACTTCAGGGACAACATTGAAAAGAATGGAAACAGTGTGTAATCTTTAAATTAGCAAAGGGGAAGGAAATAAAACATTACAAAAATATACCCAGTGAGGGAATTCCCTGGTGGTCTGGTGGTTAGGATTCTGGACTTCAATTGCAGAGGGCCCAGGGTTTGATCCCTGGTCAGGGAACTAAGATCCCAAAAGCTGCATGGCAAGGTCTATAAAAAGAAAATACCCAGTGAATCAAAAGAAGATAAAGAAAAACAAACATAAGAAGAAGGACAACATAAAGAACTAAGAAAGAGTCTAGCAAGGATGCCAGACACAAAATTATCAATAAAATATCTAGTCAAAAATAGGCAAAAATATTTAAAGTTATTATTTATGTTATCAAAAATAAATACCTAAGAATAAACTTAATAAGACATATATGAGAGGTTTTATAGAGAAAAAAATACAGTCTCTTTGAAAGATTAATATCTAAATCGATGGAAAAATATGCCTTGTTCATAGAAGTCTCAATATCATAAGGTATCCATTCTTCCCATATCTATTATAGAGTATATGCAATCACAGTCAAAAATTCTACAGGTTTTGCTGTTACTGTTGTACATATTAAACTAATTATAAAATTCATTCATAAATTAAAAAAAAAAAGGAGAGCAGATTTTAAATCCTCACAATTCAAAGAATTTTCTTCCAGCAACAGTTGTGAAATGGAGACCTGGGTGTTTCTTTTAAAAGAGGATTCCATGTTGCCAGGCTTGGGTGGTTCCTGAGAGAGAAGAGAGAAGTTCTAGACTGTTCCCCCTGGAGCCCCAACATCCTGATTCTGTGATTCCTTACATTCCCTAATTAAATTGTCTGACTAATCCCTCTCCTTGAACCTTGCCCCAGCCTCAGCCTTCCTGGCTGTTCCCCGTATACCCTCCATGCAGGGGACCACTCGGACTGCCTGTTTGCAGCCTCACCACCCCTCAACAATATGCTGCACAGACAGACTGCCCTGTCCAGTGGCCACCCCCTTTTGTGCACAGGCAAACTGGTAACGGGCAGTTGGAATGTCTTCTGAGCACACAAAAGATCCACTCAAGTGTGCAACTATTTGGGGGCAGCCGCCACTCCCTCCGCGGGTGGTTAGGGTCTGCGCTGCCTGGGGCCAGCTGCCGAGTCCTGGGAGAAGAATGGAGTGGGCATGTGGGCTGGACAAAAGCCGCCGGCCCTGTGCCCCGGCCAGCCCGCCTAGCAGGGCATCCTCAGCATATGGGTCCCCAGGGTCTTTGCTCATTTAACTATCATGACTTCGATCTTGGGGAGACAACAATATTTGGAGAACTTAAATGGGCCATGAGACTAAATTAAATTCCCAAGGCAGCCGGAACCAAGATGCTAATTGGCTTGGCTCATGGTCCTTCCCTCCAAGAAACAGATTGGCTCATTCTTCAGGGGACTAATTATGAATTGAAGCCATGAATAGAAAGAGATGGCAAGAACCTGTCACCTCCCGCTTAGTAAATGTTAAAGCTTTGTTATTCACAGGCACAGTGGAGAACCAGGAGCCTGTGGGGGACAAGTCAGGGGTCCCGTGGGTACCAACTGGGCTGTGTTGGGGGTGGGGAGACAACGACCACGGCACCTCAGGCCCCAGCAAATTCAGGCTTTGGACAGAGCTTGTGTAGATGCCTCAGTTTTATAAAACAAAGTATAATTCTGACTTACATTGTCAGACTCTAAAAGTTAAAAAGTCCTTCATACTGTTAATATGTGTCCCATTATGAGACCACATCTTCACACTATAAATTCCAATTTTCCAAGAATTCAACAGTCACCTTATAAAGGGCACAACTCCACTGTACTTTATTTTGGTATATTAAAGGCATCTACAATACTTGTTAAATGCAAACAACTGAGACATTACAACTTTTGGTAATCCATTTTTCCCTAACATTTTATTATGAAAAATTTTAAATACATGGTAAAGTTCAAAGTGAACCCCCATTTAGCCACTACATACATTCCTCAGTTGTCAAAATGGCTACTTCTGCCTCACCACAAATCTATTCCCTGTCCAGCGATCAATCCATCCTCAATTGGCATCTAAGCTGCTAACATCCTCATCCTTCCACTATGCACTTCAGCAAGTTCATCATTAACCTGCAGTCAACATGTACTTGTGGGCATTTTTATTTTTATTTTAAACTAAAATCGTAAATTTTATTTACAAGAATGTACAGACTTGATCTTTTTCATGTGTGCTTTATATTTTTATTACATTTATATTATTTTAAAAATAACAACTGAAATATATAGATTCTGGTACACCATTGTGTGTGTTTGTATGTGTTTTTTTAAATTTATTTATTTTTCATTGAAGGATAATTGCTTTACAGAATTTGGTTGTTTTCTGTCAAACCTCAACATGAATCGGCTGTAGGTATACATATATCCCCTCCCTTTTGAACCTCCCTCCCATCTTCCTCCCCATCCCACCCCTGTAGGTTGATATAGAGCCCCTGTTTGAATTCCCTGAGCCATACAGCAAATTCCCGTTGGCTATCTATTTTACATATGGTAATATAAATTTCCAAGTTACTCTTTCCATACATCTCACCCTCTCCTTCCCTCTCCCCATGTCCATAGATCTATTCTCTATGTCTGTTTCTCCACTGTTGCCCTGTAAATAAATTCTTCAGTACCATTTTTCTAAATTCCATATATATGCATTAGAATATGGTATTTATCTTTCTCTTTCTGACTCACTTCACTCTGTGTAATAGGTTCTAGGTTCATCCACCTCATTAGAACTGACTTAAATGCATTCCTGTTTATGGCTGAGTAATATTCCACTGTGTATATGTACCACAACTTCTTGATTCATTCATCTGTCAATGGACATCTAGGTTGCTTCCATATTCTAGCTATTGTAAATAGCGCTGCAATGAACAATGGGATGTGGCATTTTTAGGTAAAACATATGTAATGTCACTCTCGACTTCAAGGTGCCCCATTCTGGATTGCTCCATGAAGATGCACCACCTTCTATCACCTTAAAAAGTTCACTGAAACCCATAACTCAAAAAGGTGCATGCACCCCAGTGTTCATAGCAGCACTGTTTTCAATAGCCAGGACATGGAAGCAGCCTGAATGTTCATCATTAGAGGAATGGATAAGGATGGTCTGGTACATGTATATACAATAGACTGTTAGCCATAAAAAGGAATGCAATTAGGTTATTTGTAGTGATGTGGACTTCACACAAAGTCAGAAAGAGGAAAACAAATACTATATGTTAACGCTTATGTGTGGAATCTAGATAAATGGTATAATCTTGTTTGAAAGCAGAAATAGAGATACAGACATACAGAACAAATGTATGGATACCAAGGGGGAAAGGGCAGAAGGAGTTGGGAGACTGGGATTGACATACACACACATATAAAATAGTTACCTAATGAGAACATACATTATAGCACAGGGAACTCTACTTAATGCACGGTGGTGACCTGAATGGGAAGGGAATCCAAAAGGGAGGGGATGCGTGTATGACTGATTGAGTTTGCTATACAGCAGAAACTAACACAAAATTGTAAAGCAATGATACTCCAATAAAAATTAATTTTCAAAAAGTTCTCCATCAACCCAGCCCCACTTCCAGCTCACCCCCATCCCCACCCCATAGGCAACAACTATTGATTTTTCCCTCTGTGTGTGCTAAGTCACTTCAATCATGTTCGACTCTTTGCTACCCTATCAACTATAGCCCACCAGGCTCCTCTGTCCATGGGGATTCTCCAGGCAGCAATATTGGAGTGGGTTGCCTTGCCCTCCTCCAGGGGATCTTCCTGACCCAGGAATCCAACCTGCGTCTCTTACGTCTCCTGCATTGGCAGGCAGGTTCTTTACCACTAGCACCACCAAGGAAGCCCCTTTTTCCACTAGAGTCAGCCTATTTTTGCTATTTGCATGTTAATACATAGTACAGAGGACAACCTTAGTATTATTTAAAATTTCACCAAATCATAAGTGCACTCTCTAGGTCTAAAAAGGTAGAGTGCAGATTCAAAAAAAAAAAAAATGAGCTGATTTTAAGCCACTGGAGACAAGATGTCATTTTCTGTTAACAGGGTAAATCGAGCCTGGCTGAACAGGCTGTTTTTATGTACCACTCTAGAACAGGCCATCGCTTGTCTGTATACTTTTCCAGAGAACACAGAGCTTTCTGAATCATCTCATCTACCCTCATACCCTCAAAAGGGAAAATGAGTCCCAATTTTTTTCAGGAAAAATTATCAATAGATAATGAGATGAGTAGAAGTTGGAGGGGCATGGGGATCTTTACATAGTCTCAAAGTGTTTCCCCACTAGATATTTATTAATTTCACAAGGAAATACAGTCACTGGATGGTGGGAAAACCAGGCAGACAGCACCCTGACTGAGTGATGGGCCTGAACAACACCAGCAACCACAGAGACCAACACCTAGTGCCTTCCAACCAGATGCATAGAAAAGGGATATCACCAGTTCTGACATCCTAATCTGAATCTAGTCATAAGGAAACAGCAGAAGAAACAAACTGAGAGGCATTTTTAGAAATAAGTTACTTGGGACTTCCCTGATGGGCCAGTGGTTAAGATTAACCTGCCCAATGCAGGGAATGTGTGTTCGATCCCTAGTCGAGGAAGGTTCTACTCGCTGTGGGGCAACGAAGCCCGTGCATCACAACTACTGAGCCCACATGCACAATAAGAGAAGCCCCCGCAATGGGAAGGCCTTGCATCGCAACCAGAGAGTAGCTCCCACTCGCCGCAACTAGGGAAAGTCGGGGAACACCAGCAAGAAGACCCCATGCATCACTACCGAAGACCCAGGGCAGCCAAAAATAAGGATAATAATAATAACCCTTTCCAGGGTTTGCATGTACAGCGGGCCAGACATGCAAGAGACTTAATACTTGACCAATGGCTGATGGGAGCGGATGGATAAAAACCGCAGCTCCCTTCTGCCTCAGGCTCTTCTTCTAGGGGAGCCTAACGAAGATGGAGTGAATCTGGGAGTATGCCCTGAAGCAAAGGACTCCTGACTGAGTGAAGGCTGGAGCTGCAGCAGACATAGCCAGTGGATGCCCTGCACACATGGTGGGCAGTGACAGGGAGCAAGGGCACAAGAGCTCTCTTCTAAGAGCCTTTCAAGGGTCAGTCCGGGCTGAGGGGGAGACCAGGGTCAAAGGATCAGAAGGAAGGGCAGAGAAGCCTGAGGGTTCTGGTCAGACAAAGCCTTAGGGCCTGGGGTCTCCAGCCCGAGGTGAGCATGACCACTAACACACAGTACAGTTGCTAACCCTTGGTGTGTGGGTTCTAAGTCGCATTCAGTTTCTGATTGCGATGCATGCACTGTGGCTACCCAGGAGAGCATCTTAGCAGTAGCCTGGGGGAGAGACTAATTATAGCTATTAAACTAAGCCATCAGAGTCTGCTCCACTGCCTATTATGGATAGTTTTGTGGCGTGACTGTTTAGCAGACAGAGGTTTGATCCTTGCAGGCTCTGGTATTTGTATCCCTCATAAGGGCTAAGATACTGGCACACAAATTTGTTTATCCAACAGATGCTGAACTAGAGCTGGATTTTCCAGCCTCGGTGCCAAGCTGGGAATGCAGAGACGAGTCCAGGTTCAGGCTCTCAGAGTGTCTGTTCTGTCTGTGGGGAGACGTTGAAGGGATCGGTGGTGCTACTGGTATGAATGTTTGCAAAAAATCAAGTCCCACACTTAAGATTCAGGTTGTCCAGCAGCTATAATACGCTATAGCTCAATGTTTTTTTAAAGCTTGAAAAATATTTTTCGGGGGGACTTCCCTGCAGGTCCTCTGGTTAAGACTTTGCCTTCCAGTGCAGGGGGTGTGGGTTCAATCCCTGGTCGGGGAGCTAAGATTCCACATGCCTCAGGGGCCAAAAAACGAAAACATAAGAAACAGAAGCAATATTGTAATGAATTTAATAAAGAGGTTAAAAATGGTCCACATTAAAACAAAATCTTTTAAAACCGTAAAAAAAAAATCTCTCTTTGTATTTATAGATCAGTAATTATCTCCAGGTATTGTTCAAGCGAAAATGCATATAGAGCAAGGAATATTGAATGCACTCTTCTGCTGGGGGAGAGGTTTCAATGTAGGAAATACATGCTCACACCCAGAACGTCAGGAGTAGGAAGGAGAAACCAGTAAGGGGTGGAGAGCATCCAGGAAAAATAAGAATTGGGTGGCCGTGGGCCTGCGGTGGGAGCTCACCTGAGGAAGGAGTCAATCCATCTTCTAAAGTGAAGGGAAGCATGGAGAAGGAAGAAGGCTTCTGTGGTCACTTTAACCCCACAGATAACATTTGTTTGTGGGTTAAAGTCACTGGAAGCTCACAGTCTGAGGGAAGAGGCAAATACAGACATGCGAAGTCTGAACTGGGAGCAGCTTTAAAACTGTGTTTCAGGGAGCCCAGCCTGGTGCTCTGTGATGACCTAGAGGGCTGTGATGCGGGCAGGGGAGGGAAGCTCAAGAAGGAAGGGATACATATATATATATCTGTCTTTCTTCTCAGCAGATTCCTCTCCTTCCTTCAAATTCACTTTGTTCCTTTCATTCTACCCGTCAGCACCCTCCCTTTGCTCATCCCTTGAGGGTACCCTTCAGCGCCTCCCTCCAGAACAGACACTCTGAGAGCCTGAACCTGGACGCGTCTCTGCGTCCCAGCTTGGCACAGAGGCTGGAAAATCCAGCTCTAGTTCAGCATCTGTTGTGTGTGTGTGTATATATATATAAAATTATGATTCATTTGCACTGTTGTTCATCAATTTTCCACCAATTAAAAAATAAATTAGAAACACTTTTTCTCAATAAACTAAACATAACTGAGTCCCACGTCAGATCCTATAGCTCTGCTTTGCCACAAATTTTAAACTCAACTAGGTCCTCTTTAATTTGTTAAAACTGGGTGGGCATTTATACCGTCACACTTACACAGCACTCACTGCCGGAGGGCTGAAGAGGCCCATTTTGCAAAAGAAAACCACGTGAAATCACTATTTAATTTTTGGCACAAGCCCCTTCCCCTCGGTCCTTGACCTCCTTTTCCCAGTAGAATACTGCCACCTGGCGTCCCCTCAACAAATGGGCTCCCGGAAGTGTGAATTCAGAAGTAACGGAACAGATAAGGTTGAGGATGAGCCACTTTATTACAATTGAAAAATATATTAGAAACCAGCCCATGCAGATGCAGAAGTGCGTATGCATGTACTAAATTACTCTGGAGATACAAGTGAGTGTCAACTGTGGGTGCCTCCAGGAAGGGAAACAGCATGTCTCGAAACACTATCACTGTATGTTTTATTTTGTATGTTTTCAATTTTGCAACATCACAATGTATTGCTAACTGAAAACATTAAGTAAAAAGTTCAAAACAAAAAAAATCTGTTTATTAAATTTTGGTATGTTGGGACCTGAGTGGTGGTCCAGTGCCTAAGACTGTGGGACCCCAAAACAGGGGCCTGGCTTCCTTCCCTGGCCAGGGAACATGCCATGACTAAGAGTGCGCATGCCGGAGCTAAGGATCCCATGGCCGCAACTAGAGCCTGCACAGGCAAATAAATTTAAAAAAAAGACTGAAAATTGAGATAATTAATCAGAAAGACAAAAAACAGAATACACTACAAAAAGTAGACAGAAAGAAATAAGCTGGGAGAAATTTAAAAATATAAAACAAAGAGTTATGGTCTGATGAGGGTGGTGAGGGCTGGCTTCTCAATGAAATCTCATGTGGCAGAAGGGGTGACGGATCGCCTCCGGGGTTTCTTTCAGGAGGGTACTAATGCCATCCACCTTCCAGAGGCCTCCCCTCCTGACACCATCATTTTGAGGCTAGCATTTGAATGTATGAACTTGGGGAGATGCACACATTCAGACCATTCAGTTCAGTGCAGTTCAGTCACTCAGTCGTGTCTGACTCTTTGCGACCCCATGGACTGCAGCACACCAGGCCTCCCCGTCCATCACCAACTCCCGGAGTTTACTCAAACTCATGTCCACCGAGTCGGTGATGCCATCCAACCATCTCATCCTCTGTCGTCTCCTTCTCCTCCTGCCTTCAATCTTTCCCAGCAGCAGGGTCTTTTCAAATGAGTAAGTTCTTCACATCAGGTGGCCAAAGTATTGGAGTTTCAGTTTCAGCATCAGTTCTTCCAATGAATATTCAGGACTGATTTCCTTTATGATGGACTGGTTGGATCTCCTTGCTGTCCAAGGGACTCTCAAGAGTCTTTTCTAACACCAAAATTCAAAAGCATCAGTTTTTTGGCACTCAGCATTCAGACCATAGCCTTCTACTAAGGAAAGACCTGGGAGAAGAGCTTTCTAAGCACTAAACAGCATATGCAAAGCCCATGTCAGTAAAACAGATTAATGCTAGAAATCCTATGAAATATGGTGAAGATTTTGTGAGTTGACAGAAGCAGGACCATCATAGTTCCACAATCAACAATTTCAAAATATTAAAATAAATTTAAATTAAAACTGCATGGCTGGACTGCCCTAGTGGCGCAGTGGATAAGAATCTGCCCTCCAATGCAGGGGATACCATTTGGATCCCTGGTCTGAGAAGATTTCACACACCCTGGGGCAACCAGGCCTGAGAGCCACAACTACTTAAGCCCAAGTGCCTAGAGCCGGTGCTCTGGAAGAAGAGAAAACATTGCTGTGAGAAATCAGAGAACCACAGCAAACAGCAGCCCCTGCTGACCGCAACTAGAGAAAGCTCACACACAGCAATGAAGACCCAGCACAGCCAAAATTAAATAAATAATATATATACTTTTAATGTTTTTTTTAAAAACTGCATAGTTGTGAAAGTGAAGGTCACTCAGTCGTGCCTGACTCTTTGCAACCTGGTGGACTATACAGTCTATGGAATTCTCCAGGCCAGAATACTGGAATGGGTAGTCTTTCCCTTCTCTAGGGGATCTTCCCAACCCAGGGATCGAACCCAGGCCTCCTTCATTGCAGGCAGATTTGTATGATTGTATGTGAGAAAGAATTGTGTACAACTGGACTGCAAAGATCCAAAGGTTTGAAAGAACTCCAGTAGTGAAAAGACGGGGAAACCCATGTTCCCATATACTACTGTGGGCATGCTCATTTGTACAATGTGTAATGAGTAATTCAGACATGCGTCAGTGCTAAGTCCCTTCAGTCGTATCCGACTCTTTGAGACCCTATGGACCATAGCCCGCCAGGCTCCTCTGTCTATGAGATTCTCCAGGCAAGAATACTAGAGTGGGTTGCCATGCCCTCCCCCAGGAGATCTTCCCAACCCAGGGAGTGAGCCCATATCTCTTAGTCTCCTGCATTGGCACCACCTGGGAAGCCCAATTTAGCCATATGGATCCAATATTTAAAAGAAAAAAGGCAGCCCCAGTCACTGAGCCACCGCCGAGGACTCAGCAGCCTCCCCCTTGAGCCCCCTCGATTCCCAACACTCTGTACCCCCTGCCCGCCTTCTCCCAACGCCGCCTTCCTTAGGCCATTTCCACCGAGGAAAAGGAATCGTATCGTATGTCCGCTATCCAGAACCTCCACTCTTTCGACCCCTTTGCTGATGCGAGTAAGGGTGATGATCTGCTTCCTGCTGGCACTGAGAATTATATCCATATAAGAATTCAACAGAGAAATGGCAGGAAGACCCTTACTACTGTCCAAGGGATCGCTGATGATTATGATAAAAATAAACTAGTGAAATTTGCCTGCAATGATACTATAATTGAGCATCCAGAATATGGAGAAGTAATTAAGCTACAGGGTGACCAGCGCAAGAATATATGCCAGTTCCTGGTAGAGATTGGATTGGCTAAAGACGACCAGATGAAGGTTCATGGGTTTTAAGTGCTTTTGGCTCACTGAAGCTTAAGTGAGGATTTCCTTGCAATGAGTAGAATTTCCCTTCTGTCCCTTGTCACAAGTTTAAAAACCTCACAGCTTGTATAATGTAACCATTTGGGATCTGCTTTTAACTTGGACTAGTGTAACTCCTCCATGCAATAAACTGAAAAGAGCCAAAGAAAAAGAAAAAAGGCAAAGGACACATCCTCTCCCATTGCAATTTCTCTTCTGGGCATTTCTCCCACAGATATACCTACATATGGGCACAGAGATAGTCCGTGGGATCCTGTAGCATTAATCATGACTGCAAACTTGTGGCACAAGAGACAGTGCTGGCTAAGTGTGGCCTGAACAACCAGATCTCCTGGCTTGGCCTGTGTTGGGTGGTTGAGACAATGAATAATATTTTATGACCTGAGAAGGAACCATGAGACTGAAAGAGAAAGCAGCAACTTTATAGAGCAATGACGAAGTTTATTGTGGGTGACATACCCAGGTATTCGAAGCTGCATTCTTTGTTGCCAAATGGGTACAGGGGAACTGAAAGGGACCAAAGCTAAAAATAGAATCCGACTGCAGGGAGAAGTAGTGTTACTGAAGGCAACCAGAGGTTCTTTCTCCACTAGGGAGGAGGGTCTCAGTAACCTTTAACCATCTACACAAAAGGCGCTCTCCCAGTGTTCACAGCAGTTGAAGACCTGGCAAACGTTGATGGGAACTTATCTGGCTGGTGTTCATTCCTTGTGAGAGGGCTAAAGTTCAGTCACCCGGAACAGGGAAGCGATAGCACTGTGAGCCCAAGGTGGAGCTGATCAAACAGAGTCGGTGTTCAGCCACACAACCTGGTAAATGAGGCCAGCGTCCCACCAGGTGCTGGCAGCGAGCAAACGTGGCCCCCTGCCCAGGCCTGGCCTTAGCACTTTTGTCCCTACATCCCACCCGTCAGCACCCACTCACCCTCAACTGCCCACGTCTCAACAACAAACTCAGGAAGACTCCGGGATTCAGGAACCACCAAGGTTCTCCCAGGGCCAGGTCTACAAGGGGCGCACTGACACCCCATTGGCCAGGCACCGGTCACGTGTGCACATCCACAGTAAGAGATGCTGGCAGGCCGGCCGCACTGTGGCAGGAGACTGGCCGAGAGGACACGTAGGCAGCCCTGCCATCAGGACCCTGAGGGAACAGGGCTGCGTGAACGACTGCCCTGCCCAGGAGCAGGGAACCTGGGCCGCTTCCAGGAAGACAAGAACATGGTGGTCAGGAATAGGAGCGCCTTGGTGGCACTGCGTGGCCTGTCGTGGTGGCCTTTTCTAGTGTGAATTACCTTAAGGGAAAAGAGGGCCTTTAGATGTCGTGAGGGGGAACCCGAGAAAAATCAAAACTTCCACAGGTGGTCAAGGTTGTGAGACTGCAGGGCTGACTCCGGCCAAGCAGGACGCAGGCCTGCTCCGCCGTGCCGCGGGGCAGAGCCAGGAGCTGGAGCCACACAACCGAGACCCCACCATCCAAGACTACACCAGCCCGGACCACGGCGCCTGCGCACTGGGCAGCCCCCCGCCCCCGAGCTGCGCCTGCGCACCGGGCCGGGCCGCCCCCCCGCCGCCACGCTGCGCCTGCGCACTGGGCTGCCGCGGGGCACTCGTGGGCGGGGCCGAGCCTCCTGGGTCCACTGCCCGCGGACCCGGGGGGTGGAGGCCGCGCTGACACCGCCGGGGTAGGAGCGCGGGGAAGCGGCCTCGGAGGCCTGCGAGCTCCCCGGGGACTGGCACTCCGCTCCGCGGGTCGGGCGCAGGGCGCTGAAGGGTAAGCGGCGAGTCCCGGCGGCTCCGGGGTGCGGAAGCTTGTGCCCTCCCTCCCCCACCCCCACCCCGGGCACTGTGCGCTTCGCCCCGGGGGACGGGGCCGATCGGGGGCCTCCGGGCCGCAGACCCGGCGCCCAGCAACTCCCGTCTCCGGGCAGCAGCGCCTGGAGGTGGCCTCAGGGTCACTGGCACCCCGGGCTCCGCTGACGTCTGGGGGCGCAGTCTGTGTTGTGGCACAGGGATGGACAAGATTGCCCGGGTGTCCACCCCGGGGAGCCCGGAGCCTGCCGCCTCATTCATTAAGCCGGCGTCTGCCGACCCGCTCCCAGCCCGGGCACAGAAGACCCGACAGGGGCCTGATCATCAGGGGAGGAAAGCCCATTGACACCTACCAGGAGGACTCGTGTTTGGTCATGCGCTTTAATTTTTGGATAGGTTTTCAGTATCTGCGGCAATCATTTGCGCGCACGGTCCTTTGGGGGACTTTACCCTTGAAGAAACTGGCCGACAGATATAAATCGGATAGAGCTCGTATTTCACGAACCGACCCGCCTGTCTCCAGCTCCGAGAAAGCTTGCCCAGGGGATGGGGCGGGACATCACTGCCGCTGCTCCACACCGAGACTCTCCTCTCTGACCCAGGACTGGGGAAAGCAGCCCCACCCAACTCCCGTAGCCAACTGGGAGCCAGGTTAGCTCAGCCAAACCTCTGTTTGCCTTTGTGCAGCTAGATCCTGCCCCACCACCAGCCGAGTCCTCATTCCCCACAGCCTTGCCTTAACAGCTTTGTTCTAGACTCTCCTTTAAAGAGCAAAACTGAACGAAAATTATTTTCTTTGGTGATCCTCCGGGGAGGGGCACTGAGGTGTCACCGAAATGTGACCTGCCCCTCCTGCGGCTGTCTTAGCTCTGGAGAAGCGCCTTACCCCAAGGAATGAAACTGGCTTTTATGCCTCAGGGACATGGCTGTTCCTGGCTCAGGCCCCCTCAGAGTTATGTTCTGTTTGACCTCTGTTTATGCCACCCTGAACTTGGTGTGTAACTTGAATGATTGTGCTCAGTCACGTCTGACCCTTTGCAACCCCATGGCCTGCAGCCCACCAGGCTCCTCTGTCCATGGGAGTTTTCCAGGCAAGAACACTGGAGTAGGTTCCCATTTCCTCCTCCAGAGGATCTTCCCCACGAGGATCATCGAACCCGCATCTCCTGCATTGGCAGGTGGATTCTTTACCACTGAGCCACCTGGGAGACCCCCTGTAACTTTAATGATTATGTGTATGTAATTTCACATGTGTTTTGGTCGTCTGAAGTAGTCTTGTATTCACAGGGACAGGGAAGTGATGAATGAAGCACGTTTGATTTGGATTCAGAAGCCTGAAACTCCTCAGCTTTGCTGTGTGCCAACCGTGTGATCCCAGGTAAGTCCGTTTACAGACATTCCTGGGCATTGGTCCTGTTGTATGGAAGTCAGTCATCATGTGGTATATAGGTGCCCGCACTGTGGGCTCTGGAAATAGGAAATATTCATAGCGTGTTTAAAATGATGTTTTTTAAATGGGTAGACAGATTTAATTAAGAGCAACCTTTGCTTCAAAGTGTAATATTTTACCTGTTAATCTGATTATGTATATTATGGCTCTCAGGCTAACATAGGACATGATGAAATTTGCTCATAAACAATAAAACAGTGAGCTCAGTAAGTTAATTATCCCTAGGATATCCTCTCTGCACACAGAGTAAAACAATAATTTCTGGACCTAGCCTGACTGTGTAGGGACAAGAAAGCTCCCCTACCCAACCTGAAGGAGGAACTGATGATGGAAGCATCACATCTACTCAAGAAAGACCAAGAAGTTCTCCACCTTCCCACTTTTCCTTTGATTAGAAAACTGTAGCCCAGTAAGTTCTCAGGGCATGGCATTTCTCGCCCACCCGCTTATAAGCTTCACAAGTGTTGCATTCTAATAAATCCCTTCTTATCTTTAAAAAAAAAAAAAACTTATTATGTAAAAGGATTCTATAAAACACTTTCAGAGTTGTAAGATGTTAGTTTTGCTTTCGTGTCCTCACTAACCATCCTTGGAAATAGCTGCTTTAGAACTTTTTCTATAAGTACTTTTTTCAGAGATCACTTAGCTATGGGAAACTTTGGGTTACTGTAACCTAAAAACAGGAAGCCTCTGAAAGGGCCTGTTCCTGGGTGGAGCTGGCTGCCCGGGGATGGCTGCTCAAGCACCAACCCCAAACCTGGCGTCTCTCACAGGGCTCAGTTCTGTGTCCAACTGAAGTCCTGCCATCATTTCAAACTCCACATGTGGAAAACCTGGTCACTGCCATCTCCTACCCAAACATTCCCATCTCAGATGGCCATCACCTGGGTCCTGAGACATCCTCCATGCCTCCCGGTGAATTGCTGCGTCATCAGCTAGCCTCCTTCACCTGCAGGTGTTCGCTGAGCAGCTGCTGGTTTCTGGCCTTGGGTCATGGTCGGGAAATCAGGATGAGTGGGCTGGTCCCTGAGAGGCCCCTTCTCACCAGAGGGCAGGGAGGCACAGAGGAACTGCAGCTTGCTTGAAAGTGGGAGGGGAGAACACTGAGGAGCCTGGAACCCAGCTGCAGAAGCTCAGGGAGGGGTGTGCTGTCTCCCCTCCATCCCCAGGCCTCCGGGCAGGCCCCCCCCACCGCAGGGGCACAGGGGCCCCCAAGGTTTGGGCCATGCTCTAGGGGCTGCAGGCATCCAGGTGTGGCTGAAGGACTAGATCCCTACTGTTCTGTCTGTCCTCCCCCAGACAACCTGGGGGTGTCATGAGTCCACCCAAGGCTTGCCCCTGCTGTCCAGGCCTGGCCTCCACTCCCCCTCCCCAGCAAGTACAGTCACGCTGTTCTCCAGCCCTCCTCCCCCACTGTCTTTCGTGTCCTGAGCACTGAGCCCCACCACTTACAGGTGAGACCATCTCCCTGACCAGGGGCTTACCACAGGCACACACCCTGCTTCCCACCCAGCCAGCACTGCTGTGTTCCCTCCCCTGGGGTGTCCACTTCCCACAACCGACAGTGAAGGTGGACAGATGGTGGACGTCCCTGAGGACAGGGGGAGCCCTGACAACCAGGCACCTCCCTTCTCATCCTCTGAGCCTCTGGTTCCCACCTGGTGCCTCCATTTTTGAGGTGCACTGAACCAAAAATCGTGGGGCCAAATCAATTTATTTTGTCAGGGGCTTTGAAAGCACACGGGCGTGATTTCCTTCTCGGCAGGAATGTGCGTGTGAATGAAAGGGGGTATCTGCTATGAAACTCCCAGAACGAGCTCTTTCTCTGATCTTGTATGGCTCTGTAGTCCCCAAGGACCAGAGTTTAAACCTTTGGAAAGTAAATCACCAACATGGGAGGAAAAGTGAGACTGAGGAGAATGAACTGTATATATGTCTGTTCCCTTAAAAGGTCCAGGGACACCATGTACATTTGGCTTTTAAAATAGCACCGAGTCTAGAGCCATCTGCCTGGACCAGCCCCTGGAGGGCACCATGGGGCTGGGGGCTATGGCCCTGGTCAGCACCAGCAGGACCGACAGTCTTGGACAGGTTGTCTAATCTCTACAAATCTCAGTTCCTCTTCTGTTCCATAGGGATTCCACCTTCCAGAATCATTCTGAGAAGCAAATGAAGCTTCTGAATCCACAGGAAAAATTCAGATTGGGGTGGCGGAGGGCAGGGAATTAATATTGATTGATTATTATTTATTTGGCTGCACCAGGTCTTAATTGCAGCATATGGGATCTAGTTCCCTGACCAGGGGTCGAACCTGGGCCCCCCACATTGGGAGGGCAGAGTCTTAGTCACTGGACCACGAGGGAAGTCCCTGTGGAAAGAATTGTAATTGAACAGATTTTGTCCCTGAACACAGGAATTTCCCACTGGCCCTGGAACCTCACAGCCTAGCATGTTTTTCCTGCCCCTCTCCCTTCCACCAGCTGCTCTAGCACCATCTTCCGCACACGAGGAAATGAGAAAAATACCAAACAATGGGAACCTGAGGATGACGAAGGTGGCGTACCCGCTGGGGCTGTTCGTGTGCCTGTTCATCTACGTCGCCTACATCAAGTGGCACTGGGCCTCCGCCACCCAGGCCTTCCTCGGCATCCCCGAGGCAGCCACGGGAGCCCGGAGAGGCCAGCAGGCCCGCAGTCCCCCAGGGCCGGCCGCCCACGGACCCGAGGTCTCCTACGGCATCATGTTTGACGCAGGCAGCACAGGCACCCGTGTGCACGTCTTCCAGTTCAGCCGGCAGCCTGGAGGTACTGGGCAGAAAGCCCCGACCGCATCCCCTGTCCTCCATCTCACAGGAGAGCACGGGCCCCCGGGGTGGACAGGACCTCCCGCCCGGGACTCCCTGGGGAGTTTGTTGACAGGGCTGGTTCTCAGGAGTCCCCGATGTCCTCACGCTAGTGTCTGGTGACCAGCTAAGGACAGCTGAGATCTCAGGTGTGGGGGTGTCCTGTCCCCTCCCAGCGTCCCCAGCGGGTTGGGTGGCTGGGACCATGACTTAGGCCAGAAGTCACATGGGCTGAGTTCAAGGCAGCTGGTAGCCCCAGGTTCAGGCCAGTGGGAACTGAGAGTGCAGGAAAGTCAGGTACATGAGCAAAAACACGGAGCTGCCCACTAGGGCCAGGCAGCGAGGGGGTGCCTGATGGCCATGGCCTCAGTGAAAGGGGAACTACGGCCATCGTGCGTGGGCCTGCTTCCCAGGTGGGGGCTGAGGAGGGATGAGGGTGGACCTAGGCGTCTCCACCTGCTGGCTTCTCCCATGGGGAGACCCCCAGTGTTGCCCAGTCCCCCCCACCCCTTGGGGAGTCAGTTCTCACATCTGGGGTCCCTCCTCTCTGCTTCTGTGCTGACCCTTCTGCGCGTTTAGCTGAGCTGGAGGCACCGGGCCCCTTCAGAAGGCCCCTCCAAGGCTCTTGTGGCACATTTTTCCGCTTTTCATCTGCTTTATTTTTAAACTTGTTACAGTAGTTAAATGTTTGTATGCTGGACTTTGCCTGCCTCTAGAATTGATTTGAAGCTCAGTTTAAGGCCACACGTGTCAGCATACAACCCTTTCGTAGCCATGTTCCTGTGGAGTTTCTTTGGAGAGATATCCTTACAAAAAGTTTGTCCCTGACCTTTCCTCGGGTCTATATTTTGACAACATTGCCCTGCCTCAGCGTGCCTGGAAATACTCTCCCCTTGTGTAAACACGTGAGCCCAGGCCCCGAATAATTGAAGACACTGAATTTTTTAAAAAGAAATAGTCTTTAGAATCAGTAATGTGTCCATGCTAGAATCAAGAAAATTATTTTCACGTTTCTAGTTTGAAATCATTTGCCGTGCTCCTCTGCTTATTGAATCAGCAAGAATTAACTATGTTAAACTTTAACACATTAAATGGATAGGTTTTTGGTATGTAAATTATACCTCAAAAAAGTTGAAATGGGGGATTCCCTGGCGGTCCCGTGGTTAAGCATGCATTGGACTCCATGCTTCCAGTGCAAGGGACAGGGGCTCAATGTCTGGTTGGGGAACTGAGATTCCACATGCCTCGTAGTACGGCCTAAGTAAATAAGTAAGGTTCATTTATTTTTTTAAGAGGAGAAGTTCTAACCAAAATGTTAAGTATTATATTCCTCATTTAGCCAGACTAAAGAGGCAGAGTTTAGACAAGAAACAGTGAAGGTCTGTTTTCAGATGTCTGCCTTAAAAATGTGGCTCACCATAGTTGTAGAGATTCCTATATTTGTGTTTATATTCACACTTGTACCTTGTATAAAATATGATTTTCCCATAGAAACTCCCACCTTGACCCATGAAACCTTCAAAGCACTGAAGCCAGGTCTTTCTGCTTATGCTGATGACGTTGAAAAGGTAACAGTTTTCTCTCATTTCTCTTTGCTCATCAAGTTTGTCTTCTGTGGCCTTATTAAAGTGACTTCCTTCCTCTCGGATGCAGAGTGGTCCTCCCAGGGCAGCATCTCCGCTATGCTGACCTGGGATGCTCCACAGTGTAGAGGGTCTATGGAGGACACTGGCATCCACGGGAGGCCCCCCCATATATACACCACACCCTGTATACCACACATGTGTACACAACCACATACATATCACGCACACCGTATACACACACCACACGTGTATACACACATGCACATAATGACATCATACCTACGTCACACCATATATACACCCACACACACCATACATATATACACATACACACAACCACACACCACCCCACACGTGTATATACACAGACACACACACACAGCCCTGGTCCAGTGTGTGGCACTCAGCATATCAGCAGGTGCAGGTGAATCTTTGGGGTCACTCTTCATGGGTTTTAGGGCCATAAGGGACCCTAGAATTCTCTCATGGTGTGCCGAGGCCTTGAAGCTCACCTGACACTGCCTGAGGTGGCCAGGCCAGGCGTGTAGAACCGGTCCACTCTGCTGCCATAGGTCCACCCCATGACCCCGTCAGTACCACTTGAGTCACTGTTTCTGCCCATTTGTAAAATCAGGAAAAAAATACATTTACAGATGTATAAAACCTAAAGGGTGGGGAGCAACCGAGACCACGCTGCAGGTGGACCAACCCTGCTTTACCCACCACGTCCACAGAGCACCCCAGGGATCCAGGAGCTACTGGACGTGGCCAAACAGGACATCCCCTTTGACTTCTGGAAGGCCACCCCCTTGGTCCTCAAGGCCACAGCTGGTCTGCGCCTGCTGCCAGGAGAAAAGGCTCAGAAGTTGCTGCGGAAGGTGAGCGCCTCCATTCCCCCAAGGGTTGGCTGATGGTAACTGAGACCGTGGAGCATCCGTCCACATCCGAGCAGGGCCCTGGAGAACGTCTCACAGGAAGGAAACACGTCGACATGTTTGCATGTCACCTTAGGTGGAGAGTTTGTGGATGAATGATGCTTTCTTCCTCAAGATGTTTAAAGCCATTCATGTTTTCTAGAATGAATCTGTTTTATAAAAAGAACAAGTTTGTTTGAAAAATAATATGTTTGAACGGCTTACTTCCATCCAAGGCCTTGCTGTGGTCTGAGACAGTGGGACCTGAATTCTTGAAATTTCAGCTCAAGCTGGTCACCCTCGCAGGAAGCGCAGGCCCCTCTGTTGGTCTGATGCTCAGACAGGACAGCTCAGGAGGCCGTTGGCATGTGCCCAGGCACTACACCTCCCAAAGGTGGCCCTGGAGCCTGTCCTTGACGGGTGCTTGTAGAAGTCTTAACCATTAGGAATCAGGGAAAGTGTTCTCAGCAAAATGGTCCTGCTCCGAGCTGTTTCTGCACCTGTCAGCTGCTAAATGACGTTGTTCCAGGCCTGTCAAGGTCCCTTTACAGAAACTACCTGCTTGCGCTCAAGTCAGATTTTGGGACACAAGTGCAAACATACCGATGTTTCTGTGTATCCATTATGGCTAAAACATGGAGAAGGAGCTACAGCCAAATGCAGCTGCTCCCAGCCTCCATCACCTCTGTGCCAGGCCATCCCCTGGGCACGTGCCCACCAGTCTGCATGGGGGTGCAGGGCTGGGATCTGCCTCATGGGGTTTCCCGCTGCCCCTCCTGTCCAGTCCTAACGCGGGGCAGTGACTGGGGACTGGGAGTTTAGATTCTCAAGGTTAAAGACGCGTCTCTCTACATTTAGGTGAAAGAAGTGTTTGAGGCGTCACCATTCCTTGTGGGGGACGACTGTGTTTCCATCATGAATGGAACAGACGAAGGTAATTACCAAAAGTGCCGTGAGGCCATCCCTCGAGGAGGGCTGCGTGCAGAGCTGCCGTCAGCATCTTGCTGGAGCCTTCCCTGGCCGGAGGCACAGACACCGGAGTGACAGCCCTGCCCCACACCCCTTCCGCAGTCTGACCGTCTTAGAGCCTCCCTGGGGCCAGTGTTAGATTCTCCTTGTGACTGGCTGCCAACCTGGCACAGATCCCCTCTTCTCAGAACCTTTAGAGAGAACCCCCAGTTGCTGTGTGAGTACATTGCTGTTGCCTTAATTCCTAGATCATCGCTTAATAAGGTTCCTTACCAGCCCCAACTCTAAATGTGACCTTAAGAATTTGTGTGGGTGGAAGGAAAGAGAACATTTGGTTCTCCTCCCTCTTCTGAAAAGAGGCATCAATAAAGAGTGGGAGTGCGGGATGGGACATTTGGCCAAGCACTCTGGCTTTTAGTGCGGTGTCTGCCAAAAGCCGCTGTTGGCTCTGAGTGACGCCCATCCCCGTAGCCGATCCAGAGGCTGAGAGTAGTGGGGAAGTGGTCTCCTTGTGCCCCTGAAATCCGAAAGTCGCCATGAGCCCCCGGTGCTGTAATTACAGCCTCTCAGGTGATTCACGTGCTCTTTGTGACCCTGTCCTGCAGGTGTTTCCGCATGGATCACCGTGAACTTCTTAACAGGTGGGTTCCCTTCATCACAGAGCCCACTGTTCATAGACCCTGGTCTTGAGAGCAGGAGCCTCATTTCTGCTCTTTAAAAAAAACCCCAGGGTTTTGCAGTGTTACTGACTCCAGCGTGGGGTGGGCCCCAAGTTTGTGGTGCAGGCACTGGGGGTGGTTGTGGCCTGCGGCAACACCATCCCCCTTCCTGAGAGAATCCCTGAGTCACCCCAGTCAATGTCGAACACAAGGGAAGTGCTGATCACCTTATAATTGAAGTCCCGCTGGAGGCAGACCAGGGGCCAGGAATGTAGGTCCTCGGAAACAGGAGTCGTTTTTCTCAGATGACTCTCCAGATGTGGGTTTTTGTCCCTCTGTTGTAATTATGGACAAGCCCAGCATGTCTGACACTGGACAAGAGAGAGGGAAGTTGCCTGTAGGCTCTGCCGCCCCGGAGTGGAGAGCCGTGCCAGGGGGCAGGTCCGGAGCCCAGGTGAAAGCTCAGATGAAGGCCCCACCAGGCAGCTGCTCTTCGTGTCCTCCCCCAAACATGTGGAGATTTTTAAGTGGCTGCAGCCTCTGTTGTCTTCTTCTTTCCAAAGCCCTAAAGGGCCTAGCTTCTGACCTCTCCCCACACCTTTTTTTTTTTTTTTTGCTGTTCTGTTTATTAACTGTCTTTGCTGTGTGGATTTTACTTCTGGTGCTACAGGCAGCCTGAAGAGCCCCGGGAGGGGCAGCGTGGGCATGCTGGACCTGGGCGGGGGGTCCACCCAGATCACCTTCCTCCCGAGACTCGAGGTAACCAGCCCCCGCCCCCAAGGCCACCTGCCCTGTCAGGGAGCTGAAGGCTGTCGAGGCCTGTGGGTCATCACACACAGTGAATCCTGCTTTGTTTGATTTTAACTCTGCCTAGAAAAAAAAAAACCTAGGTATTTGCTCTTTGCTGGGTGATAAACTATCAGCAGATACTACCTGGAGCCCTTTGGGCAGAGAGCGTGGGGTTGGTTCCTCCCTGCCCCCCAAGGGCTTCCAGGGAGGGGCCATCAGTCTGACTCACAAGGGACAGGGTCACAGTCCTTTTAAGATGGACACATTTCCAGTTAAGATCGCATGCTGTTATTAAAAAGTACTTTCCTATCTACCACTTTTTAAATTTTTTTTTTTTAGTTTTAGTGGAAGAGCCTTAAATATACTTCAGACTGTTTTGGTTATGCCATATTTCTCAGAATGGATAAATATTACTCAAAAAGAGGGGAGACACAGGACTTCCCTAGCAGTCCAGTGGTTAAGACTCCACACTTCCAACACAGGGGACGAGGGTTCCATCCCTGGTCAGGGAGCTGAGATCCCACGTACTATGCAGAGCACCCCCAACCCCCCAAAAAAGGAAAAATCCAAGTGCTTCATTGCTTGGTCTAAGGTGTTTCATGGCTTGTGATTTGATGAAAAGCTAATTGAATACATCTGTGCATATCCCTGTTCTTTCAGATGGATTGAGGGAGGTGGGAGCTGGTTTTCTAGAAAGGCCAGCAGGAAAGGAGCACTAACCCTGTGTTCTTCCCAGGGCACCCTTCAGACCTCACCACCCAGCTTCCTCACATCCCTCCAGGTGTTTAACAGGACCTACAGGCTCTACTCCTACAGGTGCGTCCTCAGGACTGAGGGTGGACCGGGGCTCAGCTTACCACTGCAGGCCTCCCCTGGGGAGCGACCTGAGCGTTGTCTACAGACTCAGTCCCCGGACCCTGCTGTGGAACCCCCTGCAGCCTCCCCCTCCCCCTCCAGCCTCCCTTTCTCCCTGCCCTCCCCCTCCTCCTGTGGCCACCCCCTCCTCCTTCCTCTTCACTTTTTCTCCTTTAAAAATTCACCTGCAGTATTTCTTCTTTTGTATGTATTCTATTCTGCCTCGGAAGAGGCTTTTGGGAAAGTGGAGAAGTGGGAAAGAGCTCGTGGATTGTGCAGGGGTTTCCTGGGTCGTCGTCTTGCCACTGGCACCTTGAGTGGCTTCTTTCCACGAGGCTTGTCCATCACTCTCCCCAGTGTTCACAGCTCCTGGTTGAGCTCTGCCAAGGACAGGTCTTGGCTTGTTGATCCAAGGAGCTCCTTGGAGAAGCAGAAGGCCGCTGCCCTGCCCAGCCCTGGCCCCCCCGCCCCCTTTGGTCTCCTGGACATGCCCAGGCAGCGTGCAGGGCTGCACTTGGGCCTCCAGGCAGCCTCTCCTCACCAGGGCACTCTCTCCACAGCTACCTGGGGCTTGGCTTGATGTCGGCGAGACTGGCGGTCCTGGGAGGCGAGGAGGGGAAGCCTGGTGAGTGGGGTGCAGTGTCCAGAGCCCTCTTGGCCAGCAGGATTTGGGAGCCTCGGAGAGTGTACCCGTAGACCTTGTTGGTCCCCAGTTACTTTTTAAAGAAAGATGGTTAGTGAAGTGGTTTCTGAATCGCTAAGGAAGAGCATCTTAGGAACCTAAGAAACAGACACCATCAGCATTGGCTTGTTTATAAGGATTTACCATGGGGCAGCTCCTGAGAACATGCCCTACGTTCTCCTGCACTGGAGGGAACTTGGAACGGGCTTGACCTTCCTCTAGGTGTTGCATTTGGGGACAAAGCCTGTGTCTGCTCCCAAGCCCTCTCCATGCCATCCCATCCTGACACGCTTGGCTCAGACAAGCCAGACCTTGGTGGCAGGCGCTTGAGCTCCTGGGATATTTAGGGAACCATGTACCCAAGGCAGGCCGGGGCCCTGCTCTAAGGCCACCTCAGCCTGTCTCCCCAGAGGCCTTGGTCAGATGTGCATGAGCCCACATGTGTTCCCCTGGAATCCTCTTCCACACACATCCTGTTTCAGCTCCTTTATTTCAGATCCTGCCCTTTAAACTTCTAACAGTGTCCCCTTTGTTGCAAACCAAAACCGTGTCCGTGTCTCACCAGTACCTACAGCCTCGTTCTGGTCTAGAAAACACCTGTTAGTCAGTGGAAGACAGCGGACACCTGCTCGCCTGTCTGTACCAGCCTCAGGGTCCTGTCCCTCCTGCTCCCCACCCCTGGTCAGAGCAGCAGGGGAGCAGTGTTTCCCCCTGGCGTGATGGTGGCTCCTGCTGTCACTCAGTAGACCACACCAGACTGAGTGGCTGCAGACAACAGTCTTTTTTATCTCCTGCCTTCACAGGCAAGTGGCACCCCTGCTGGGCTCCCTGGAGTCCTGTGGGGGCCGTTCTGGTGCGGGAGGGCCCAGATCAGAATCAGAGAAGGACAGGGGCGCGCTCAGCGGGAGGCCAGCAGGTGTGTCCCCGAGGGCTGGAGCCAAGGAGGCCAGCCACCGTCCTTCCTCTGCCAGTTGTGGGCCCAGCAGCACAGGCTCCTGGTGAGCAGGCACCCGCCACGGGTCCTGGCCCCCCCCACCCCGGCTCCATCACTTGGAACCTCGAAGCCCCTCCTTGGCAGTGAGCTGGGAGTGGCTCTGCTGGGGTTTCTGCCCCCTGCCGCTGACCTGGGGCACTCCCAGAGGTCCAGCCTCACGGCAGGAAGGAAGCGTGTTCCCTTGACCGTCTCAGGCGCTCAGCGCCGTGGGCCGCTCTCCATGGGGCTCGTCTTGGTTCCGCCGTGGCCAGTGCTCTTCACCTCCTCTCTTCTTTCAGCTGAGGACGGACAGGAGCTGGTCAGCCCCTGTCTGTCTGCCGGTTTCAGAGGAGAGTGGGAGCATGCTGAAGTGACATACAGGATTGCAGGACAGGAGGCAGGTATGGCATGGAGGCGGGCGGCTCGGGAGGGTCGACGGCAGCCCCTTATCCCCCAGCACCTGAGAGAAGCAGGGGGCCTGTCCAGCCTCCTTCACAGACCGGCCTGTACTTGCCCGTGAGATAGACTCAGCTCTGGAGCTCCTGCCTCCCTCAGGCTCCCTGCACGGGCCTCCCTGTCTGCCGCCAAATGCCCCTCCAGAGGCCAGGTTTCCCAGCAGGCCTCCAGTGAGGAAGGGCCTGGACGTAGCCAGGCCTGGCTGTGGACCGTGCCACCCCCGCCCATGCTCCAGCAAGGATGGGAGCGGCCAAGGAGACCCACATACACACGTCTCCCGCTCTGAAGTTCTCTGAGCCCCTTCATGAAGGCGTTTTATGAGGCTTCTTGCAGAGGGACTGATCAACTCAGTGAGTGGCCCATGGTGACTGACTCAGTCCCCTGCCCATGCCCTCCAGGGGGCGCTGAACATCCCAATCCTCTAACCACCAACCCCCATCCTGAAGCCCTCGAGGTCTCACTGGGAGTCACCTCATTAACACAAAATTAGGGCTTGATGAGAATAACAGGACACCCCTCTCACCTTCACCACTCAGGGCCTTACAAGTCTTTACAAGCTCTGTGTCAGGGACCAAGGACGGAGAGCAAATTCCTATTCTTTAGTGTCTGGTAATAAACAAGAGGGGACTAGGAAGAGGGGTCGTGGTTTAAGGACAACCAGGAAAGGCCTCATGGCACTAAGAGACGAGACGTGATGAGCCGGGCAATGAGCTTCAAGCTGAAGGGGCAGCTCACCAAAGGCCCTGAGCTGGCTACTGCATTTAAGGAGCAAGGAGGAGGCGGTGTGAGGGTCAGAGCAGGGAGAGGGCAGGGAAACGAGATCCAAAGCATGACAGGGAGGCTCTGGGGGCCACGGAACAGCCGAATGGAACTGCTGTCAGACGTGGAGCAGGGCTGGGGCAAGATCAGAAACAGATCTGGGCATAGGCTGTGGGCCATCCACGTCCACTGACTCAGCCTGTGTTTGTCGCACTTCTTCTGAGCAAGTGTCACGACCAGTCTCGTGCACTTGGCAAGCTGCCTTTGAGTGCAGGCCCCACCCAGCTGGCTGGTGAGGTGGGTGAGACGCTGCACACTCGAGCTGAGCGTGGGGCAGGCAGGGCCAGTGTGGGATGGACCCACTGGTCAGGGCAGCACCAGGAGCCCAGCCTGAGGCTGCTAGCCTTCAGGGTCGGGGCCACCCTCCGGCCACCTTTGTGCTTGCAGTTTCTCCCCTTGTCCTGGCTGCAGGACATGGCCCCTGAAAGGTTGCTGGTGAGCACCCCCAGGTTGTGGCCACACTGGGCCACGTGGTCAGGCACCCAGGGCCCCGACCGCTGAGTCTGCTTTCCCTTTGCCCCAGCGGGGAGTCTCTACCAGCTGTGTGCCCACCGAGTGTCCGAGATCCTCCGAAACAAAGTGCACAGGACGGAGGAAGTGAGGGACGTGGAGTTCTATGCCTTTTCCTACTATTACGACCTTGCTGCAAATGTGGGCCTCATAGGTAAGGGTGGGGCCGGGTTTGCTATGTGGGGGCCTGGCGTGTGGGACCCTGGGCAGAGGGCCCACCAGTCACATCAGGGTGGTGGGAGGGCAGGGACCTGTCGTGAGAAGAGAATACTAGGCCCTTTTTTATAAATAATTCAGTTTTCTGAGCCGCTTAGTGCAGGAAGGCTTCCTGGCTGTTGGTTCATCCTCCTCTCACCTGTGTGATTCTCAAACCCTCAGCTGCTGGCACCCACTCCTTAGACCACCCTCAGGAGCTCATGTGTGTCACCCTGACCCCTTCCCGACCCACTGGTGCCATCAGGGCAGAAGACTGCATTGGGATTCTGGGACTGGTGCTTGTCAGACCTGCTAGAAAGTCTCAAGAGGGTCGTGAGGTCACTTCACTGGGTCAGGACTAGAAATGTCTTTTGATGAGATAGATTAAGGATGTCAGAACATTGTCCATGGTGAGGATGAAACATTGGTGTGCATAGAAAATCGCCCTGGAGAGACAGAGGCCATCAGGGTGGCCATGCTGCTGGGTCTCCTGTGGACAACGGCCAGCAGGGGAGGCTGGGACCGGGAAAAGTGACCCCTCACCCGGGCCCAGGTCCCTCTCTCTGGGGCATCCTAGCAGCTGCCCTGACTGCGGGCTCCCCTCAGCTGGAGCCAGGGCACCTCATCCTTGTTCTCTGATGCCCAGACATGCAGCCATCCACCTCTGGACCCTTCCCCCAGGGTACACGGGCCCCAGGGCCTCAGTGCCATTTGTTCTCCACAGCCCTGGTGCCAACAGGGTGCTTGGTCTCATCCACAGATGCGGAGAAGGGAGGCAGCCTCGTTGTAGAGGACTTTGAGATCGCGGCCAAGTACGGTGAGTGGCCTGGAAGCAGGATGCCATTCTAGGCTCGAGGCAGGCCCTGGAATTTCTCTTTGGCTCCTTCTTGTAGCCCAGACAAGCCTTCAGAGGTGTGAACATGTGAGGGGCCACCAAGCTGGCCGGACCCCAGCCTGCCACACCCTGTGTGGCCTGAGCAGTGGGGGCGGGGGTTTTAGTCCTGGGGTGTGAAGTGTGGACTCCCCTGATTTCACTTTTTCTGACTCTGTTTGGCTAGGGTAACCTCAAGTCCCCAAAGTGTCACAGTTGCTAGGGACCCCTGCACAGCAGAGCCCAAAGAAGGGGACCAAGATCTGTCCCCCTGGGGTGTGGCTGGGGGCAAGTTGCCCACCCCTCCCTCCTCACTCCCCACTGGCAGGTGTACAGGCCACTTGTAGTGGTTCCGCCTTGAGTCCCTTTCCCAGTTGCAGGTCCAAGGAGTTAACTCTGTATTTCTCCATCAAAAGACCTCCTTCCCCTCCCTCTGCCCCCAGAAAGGCTTATTTTCCATCATTCTCCTCACTTCTTGGTTTGTCTCCTGGACACCAGCAGGAGAAGGCTCTGAGTAGAGGCTATGGGTGGTTTTTCTGTCCTCCCCGTGAAGAGGGGTGGGTTGCTGTCTTCCACCAGCTTTGAGGGCATTTCCAGTCCTCAGGAGGCTGGGGTCCACACCCAGGAGAGGTGGCTGGGATCACCGGGTGGAGACCGGGCCGGGGTGGGTGCTAGACCCTCGGTTGACCTCAAGTCCCTGCCGGTGCTGGGCTCTGACCAGCAGGGAGGCCCTGGACGGCGCAGGGCCTGGGGGGTGGTGCCCCACGTGGGTGGAGCTGGGTGGCCTGGGCCTGCACCCCCACCCAGGAGCCGTGTCCCCCACAGTGTGCCGGACGGCAGAGACCCGGCCGCCACCTAGCCCCTTCCTGTGCCTGGACCTCACCTACGTCAGCTCACTGCTCCAGGAGCTCGGCTTCCCGGGGGACAAAGTACTGAAGGTAGGGACCCTAGGGTGCCCCCTCCCTGCCCCTCAGGAGCACGTAGCCGCCTTCCCCACAAATGTGCTCCTTTCCCCACTTGTCTCTTCAAGCTGACCCGGAAGATCGACAACGTGGAGACCAGCTGGGCTCTGGGCGCCACTTTTCATTACATCGACTCCCTGAGCAGACACAAGAGCCCAGTGGCGTAGCTGCTGAGTTGCCGGCCGTCCTTGCAGAAGTGCAGGCTCTGTAAGAGCAGGGCCCTTTGGGACCCCCGACTTGCGGGACAGGGGCCACGGCGCCGTCCGGGACCCTCCTCCCCATGGCCGCACACGCCGGCCCCTGGGTGCGCTGGAACGCAGCCCAGGCTTTGGCTCCAGGTGGACAGTGACCAGATGGGGCAGGGGACGCAGGCTGAGGCCAGGGCAGCCCCGCTGCCATCCACAGTGTCCCATCTCAGGCCTGGGGTGGCTGTGACAGGAGTCTTATTCTGTGCTGCTCTCCAGCGGGCATCCCCCCAGGCCAGTGGGCCTGGTGTCCCCGGGGGTGTGGACTGTGACGTCATCCAGAAGCCGCCCCCTCAGGGGGCTCAGGCTCAGCTGCCAGGTTGGCACTGGGCGTGGGAGAGGGGAGCTGGAGGGAATGCCTCTCCATGGCCCACCTGCCCAGGCTCCTTGAGGGGTCTGAATGTGAGTGTGCGCTGCCGTGAAGCGTGTGTGTGTGACTGTGTATGATGTCTTTGTGGTGCCAAGCACTCACGCAGAAGCTGTGTCCTGAGCCATGTGTGTGTGTGTCTGAACGTGAGTGTGCACTGCCGTGAAGAGTGTGTGTATATCTGTGTGTGATGTCTATGTGGTGCCAAGCGCTCACGCAGAAGCTGTGTCCTGAGCCGCGCATGTGTGTGTGTGTGTGAGTGACGTCTGTGTGTTGCCGAGTGCTTGCACAGAAGCTGTGTCCTGAGCCCACTGGATGTATCGCTGCCTGAGCCGTTGGCCACCGGGCAGTGTCCACCCAGCCACAGCCCTGGATCCACCCTCTGGCAGCGCAGCCCCCACAGGCTGAGCCGGGCACAGGGCTCTGTGGGCCCCAGGCCCACAGCTGCTCCTGTGGTGAATGTACAGTTCTCGAATTAAGCTGAACCTCATGTGTTCCACTTGAAATAAAGGGTTTTCCAGGGTTTCTGCTCCTCTGATTCCTCGTGGTAAGCATCAGCACTGTCCCTCCACCCCAGCGCCCACGTTGGGCAACTGACATTCCCGTTCACCGAAGTTGAAACAAAAACCTGTCCCTATGAGTGACCTGTGACAGCAGGATTAAAGTCCTGTCAGTGCCTCTTGGGGAGACAGCAGCAGCAGGACACACGGGCCCTGCTGGGCACTCCTGGTGTCCCCTGTCCAGGGTGGGCCTGTGGAGGTTCAGGCTTTTCTGGGGTCTGGCAGAGCAGAGCACCCTCTGGACTGTGACATCTACAGACTCATCGCCTCTGAATGGTATGGAGTGGGCATTCACTGACCTCCAGCTGCAGTGTGTCTTGTGAGGATCTGGTTTTAATCAAGGACCAGCAGAAGGGGGTCACAGCCTGGACAAAGATCAGACAGATCCCTTCTAGGGCTGCAGGGGTCCAGAGTGATGTGACTCCTGCATAAGCCCACGTGTCAGGCCTGCAGGAATGGAGCCCTGACCTCTGAGTGAGCAGAACTAGGAGAGAGAGACAGGTGAGAAACCTGAGAAGACCTGAGCCTGCAGGACAGACGGGGAGTCTGCACCCTCGCCCGGGGGCCTGACTAGGTGGGGGGTCACCACAACCCCAAATCCAGAGGGCTGGGGGCAGGCTGTCAGGATGCTGATGCCGAAAACCAGAGCCAAGTGTCCTCTGCCCAGTGGGTTCCCCTAAGTGTCAACCTTGAGGTGGGGGAGAGAGGTCTGCATATGGACACAGCAGCAAAAGACAGCGAGGAGATGCTTTCCCCAGACAAAAGGCCACCTCAGGTCTGAAGCCTGAGAATCCACTTGACAAGGAAATGAAAACCGGCTCCCCCCATCCTGCGCCCCGACCTTGGCGGGCCTCCCAGCCCCTTCCTTCCATGATAGCTAGCAGCTTAGCTACTGCACAGACTCCAGAGGCCAGGGATCAAAAATGCACAAAGGCCAAAGTGAAAATTGATTTGGTCCATTTATAGGTCGGTGATCTCACGTCTGAAAAAGTAAACAACGGGACATCTCCCAAGAGAGTCCCAAATAAGTCATGGAACATTTTTGAGCTGAGCCGACTATGCAAGTCATTCACTGTCTTTGTGATAATAAAGCAGACTCTTTTGTTTTTTCAAAAATAGCCACACAATGCACATCCCAGCATATCGTGGGTGATGCACACGGGCAAGAGGTTCCCACCCACGTGCCCTGCCCCACGGGTCCCGTGCCCACCTTCCCGCACTCACTCAGAGTGGCCACCCTGTCTGCACGACAAGATCCCATGGCGTCCCGCTTGCACTCCTGCCTGAGTGCATGAACCAGCCTGACACTGCAGACCCAACGGCAGCAGCATGCAAACATGCTTTGTTTTAGGGTGCTTCTCAGAAGCGTATTTTAATAAGGAGTTTAAAATCTAAGTGAAATTGCTGCTTAAATTGAATGGTGGTGGAGAGGCTTGGATCAACAGAAATTATTTAAAAAATGGAATTAAACTGAATATTTCTCCCTAACATGAAATGTACCCCCTGGATACTCAGAATCATTCAACTTACTTCCCCTTCATCCTCACGGGGTTAAACATTGAGAAAATAGGAAATATGCCTCGATCTCTGTGGTCTTAGGTGGCTCTCTGAGGGGTTGACCTCTGGGGTCAGGTTCTGAGAGGCTGTTGTGGGGAGTTGGGAATCTATCTTTCCCACCCTTGTGAAGAGATGGGACGAGTCTTGAGAGAAACGGAGTGGTTGAAGGGGCAGCCTTGCCAATCCAGAGAACCACTCGAGTGACAAGCACCCGTGAAGATCAGGGCCCTGTTGGGAGCCAGGTCCTTTAAGAAGCTACACTTTCTCCAGGAGACAGTTCTGAGAACCCCTAGAAGAGCTCTGGGAAGGACTTCACTCAAAATGCTCCCAAGGGCTTGCCTGCTGCTCTTTCCCCACCTCACGTAAGAACAGGTTCCCCAGCCAAGATAGTCTTGAACTGTTCTTTTCTTAATTGAGGTTCAGTTGACATACAACTGGATTAGCTTCCCTCTACGACTAATGTATATGTCGTGGGATGATCACAGTAAGTCTAGTTAACATACATAACATACAAAAGTCTAGTTAACATAACAGTCACTATACACAATTACAGAATACTTTTTCTTGTGATACTTGCCCTCTTAGCAGCTTTCAAACAAGCAATGCAGTATTGTTAACTATGGTCACCATTCTGTATACTACATCCCCAGGACTTTTGTAACTGGAAATCTACCTTCTGATCTATTTCACGCCCCCCACCACGCCCCACCTCTGGAAACCAGCATTCTGATGTCTGTTTCGATGACCTGTGTTTTAGATTCCACGTGTGTGGGTACCTCAGTTGGTAAAGAATCCACCTGTAATGCAGGAGACCCCAGTTCTATCCCTGGGTCGGGAAGATCCCCTGGAGAAGCGATAGGCTGCCCACTCCAGTATTCCTGGGCTTCCCATGGGGCTCAGCTGGTAAAGAATTAGCCTGCAAGGCAGGAGACCTGGGTTCGATCCCTGCATTGGGAAGATCCCCTGGAGAAGGGAAATGCTAACCACTCCAGTATTCTGGCCTGAAGAAGTCCATGGACTGTCTAGTCCATGGGGTCGCAAAGAATCAGACACAGCTGAGCGACCTTCATTTTGTGTGATCATACAGTACTTGTCTTTCTCTGTCTGACTTGTTTCACTTAGCATAATGCCCTTTAGGTTCATCCATGTTGAAAATGCAAGATTTAATTCTTCCTTATGGCTGAGTGATATTCCATTACATACATAAAACACATCTTTATCCATTCATCTGTTGATGGACATCTACATTGCTTTCATATCTTGACTATTGTAAATAATGCTGCTATGAATGTCAGGGTGCATGTATCTTTTCTAATTAGTGATTTCATTTCCTTTAGATATAGTCCCCAAAGTGGAATTGCTGCATCATATGGTAGTTCTATTTTCCTTAAAAGGAAACTCCATATTATTTTCCATGGTGAATGCACCAATTTATATTCCCACCAACAGGGCCCAAAAGTTCCCCTTTTCCACATCCTCACCAACACTTAACTCTTGGCTTTTGATGATAGCCTTTCTGACAAGTGTGAGATGATATCTCACTGTAGTTTTGATTTGCATTTTCCTGATGGTGAGTGATATTGAGCATCTTTTTCTGTGTCTGGTGGCTGTCTGTATGTCTTCTTTGGCAAAATGTCTATTCAGATCCTCTGCCCATTTTTAATCAGATTGCATGGTTTTTTGCTATTAAGCTATATGAATTCTTTATGTAATTTGGATATTAGCCCCTTAGCAGATAAATGATTTGTAAATACTTCCTTCCCTTCAGTAGGCTGCCATTTTGTTTTGTGGATGGTTTGCTTTGCTCTGCAGGGCAAGGACATTTTAAATTGTGAATATTTTGTCAAATTTCCCTACAACTCCACAGGCAGTCAGGTGCCAGCTTCCTGAGCTCTCATCAACACAGTCTGGCCAGGCTATTTGCTCTGCCATTCTAGCAGGTAAAAATGATAACTGATGATTTTATCAGGCGCCAATCTAACTCATCTTGTATGTGTATGTCTAGGAGTATTTCCTTTTCTGTGAAACATCTGTTCATGTCCCTTGACAATTTTTCTATAAGATTATGGTCATTTTCTTGCTGATTTTTAGGAAACTTTTATATATCAAGGAAATTAGCTGTTTCGTGACAGAATATGTTGCAAATTTCTCCCATTTAATTAATATTGCTATATTTTTACAGTATTTTTTCAATACACAATTTTACTATTTTAATGTATTCAAATGAACCCCATTTCTCTCTTTCCTTTTGTGGCCATACTTCATGGCTTGTGGGGTCGTAAGTTCCTCGACCAAGGATTGAACCCAGGCTCTGGCAGTGAAAGCACCAAGTCTTAACCACTGAACCACCAGGGAATTCCCTAAATTTGTCTAATTTATGAGTTTTTGTACAATTTATCTTGTTGAATTCTAGGTTTTGTGTCATCGTTAGAAAGGGTCCCCCACTGAGAGAGTTTTAAAAGTTAACAGTTTTTTTAAGTTATAGTTTTCATTTTTACATTACTTTCAGTATCCCTGCACATGCTTTTGAATACTCTCAAGGAAAACAAATCGTTGTTTCCGGGTGGATTTGATTTTTAGAACACTTTCATAATCATTGGAAAGCAAATGGATAATACCATTTTGGGGATAAAATCAAGGATGGCAAAAGTCATGAGACAATTCGCTAAAATTTTCAGAAAGTGTCTGGAATCATCACAGGTCAGTAATATAAACACCGCATCTCCCAAGGTAAGCACTGTAAGAAGCCACACTTGGGTGTGCAATTTCTGGTAAAGCTATTTTTTTAAATGCCTTGTTTGGAGACCATGAACTGTGAAGAGGGTTCATCCTCATAGAGGAAACTCTGTTTTCTACCACTCCACTCGCCCCTCGATCTGCTGTCAGCACCTCACGCTGAAACCAGACATGGACTTTTTCCCACCAGGCAGTTCTCCTAGCCCAGCTGGGTGTCCTGCAATTCAACTCCATCTGACACCATCCACCCAGAGACGGCACCAGACCCAGCAGGTAAGGGCTCAGTCCTTCACGACCACCGCCCTTCAGAGGCCCTTCTCAAGTCCAGGTACTTGGGATTGGACCTGTGCTTCCAATCGACCAGCTCTAAGTCAGAGGTCCCTGCAACACCCCCCTCAGATTCTGTAATTCGCTAGAGAGGCTCACAGAATTCAAGAGAACAGTTTACTCCTTAAATTGCCAGTTCATCACACAGGATACAAACCAACAGGCAGATGGAAGGGACAGGAGGGGAGGGCGTGGGGGGGAGTGTGGAGCGCCCACATTTGCTGGGCACACCACCCTCCTGGCACCTCATCATCCTGGGAGCTCTCCGAACCCTGTACTCTGCAGATTTTTATGGAGGCCTCATTTTATATGTTTGGTTGACTAGGTCACTGATTTCCAGCCCTTGTCCCCACCCTAGAGGTCAGGCCTAAAAGAGACAGACTCCCTGAGCACTCTAATCACTTGGTTGGTTGCCCCAGCAACCAGCCACCACCCCGGTGGTTACCTGGAGGCTTGTCAAAAATCACCTTATTAACCCAAGTTCAAGTATGATTGAAGGAGCTAACAGAACTGAGGATAAAAAAAAAAAAAAAAAGAACTGAGGATAAGAAACCAAATACAACAACAAAAGATGCTCCCGCTGCTCTTAAGCTTACAAACTCCCCAGAGTTTGAAGACCTGTGAGCCAGGAACAGGACAAAGACCACACATATATTTTGTTCTATAAATCATGACATCACAGTCCTGGAAAGAGGCTTTAGATGGGTGGGGGTCCAACAGCCCCGCTTCAATACTATAAGGGTTGGGACTTCCCCAGTGGTTCAGTGGTTGGGACTCCATGCTTTCATTGCCCAGGGTGCAAGTTCAGTCCCTGGGTAGGGGATTAGGAGCCGGCAAGCCAAATGGCTCAGTCTAAAAAAGTAAATAAATAAAAACCTGAAAAGTTTATCAGAGCCTGGCCCCACCTGCGTGGCTCCAGAGGCCAGAATTCAGACTCACAGAGAAGCTGGTAATGGGGAAAGATGTCCTGAAAGAAGATGCTTCTTGATTCAAGGGTAGGCATTCAAGGGTACCCGAAAAGGGCTCCCTGCTGAGGGGTGAGAGATCAGCATCGGTTGCCTCCCTGGCTGCTTCGTACTTCCCACTTCCTTGGATTCACCTTGAAAATTATGTTGAGCACGTGGCCAGATAAGCTAACCACGTGCTGCGTCCCTCCGTTCTGAGCTAAAATAATAACCACGGCCTGTGTTGATGGAGGGCTTACTGGGTGTCAGGCATGGAGCCAACAGACCATCATGCAGCTCAGAGGCTAGGATGTCTGAGCTGAAGGTCAGAGACAGGAGATGAAGGGGGCCCCTTGCACCCAGGTCCACAGGCTTCCAAACCCCAAACTGGTGTGCCTCCCAAGTTAAGAGTGTCTCCAGATGAATTTTTCATCACATCAGGCCTCGCATGTAGCTATGTATCAAAAGTGGGTTTCCCTGCTGGAGAATCAATCATTACAATACTCATGAGCATGGGATATTTAGAAAAACAAAGAATCAAGAGAAATTTTTTAAAAATTAGCTCCAGGACTTCCTTGGCAGTCCAGTGGTTAAGAATCTGCCTGCATGTTTGATCCCTGGTCCAGGAAGATTGCACCTGCAGTGGAGCAACTAAGTATGTGAGCCACAACTGCTGAACCCTCGCTCTGCAACTACTGAGTCTGCGCCACAGCGAGAGGAGCCATGACAATAAAAGGCCTGTACGCCACAAGTGGAGAGTGGCCCCCACTCCACACTTAGAGAAAGCCCGCACACAGCAGTGACGACCCAGTTCTGCCAAATTTAAAAAAAAAAAAAATTTTAAGAATCACATTTAAAAAAAAGAAAAAAAACCAGCTCCAGGCTTGACTGCCTCTATCACTTTGATAGTCCAGATGTCTTGCTTTGCTGCATTATTGACTAGTGGATACAAGCTTCTCTTTAAGACCCTGAGTGCAGCCTGTAAACCTTAGTGTATGCCTCGGGTGGATGTGGCTAAGAAGCAGACATCTCCAGTACAGCACCCTCTCCAGAAGCCTCTCTGAAGGTCAGGAGGGCGCCAGAGTGGTGCATTTGTGGCACAGAACACAGGCAGTGGGATGGCTCCAGACATACCTTCCAGGGTGTGAGGTGATCAGCATATGTGGCTGGTGGTTCTCCAGACTCACTGGAAAGCAGCTCCAGATTGAACGGGTTTGCACAGGAAAATGCTAGAGTTCAGGGCCTGCAGACCCTTGTTCTAAAGCAACAAGGGGAGAGGGGAATGTGAACCAGGGTTTTCAGCTTTCTCTTCTCTTTAGAGAAGAGATTGCAAAGAATTTTTTAAAATGACTCTCCATGCATTTGGAATATTATTTGGCAGTAAAAATGGCATAATCTATAACATGGATGAATCTTGAAAACATGAGGCCAAGAGAAAAAAGCTAGACACAAGAGATCACATATTGCATGATTCTGTTTACACAAAACATCCAGAATAAGCAAATCCATAGAGACAGCAAGTAGACTGGGGGTTGCCTAGGACTCTGGGTCTGGGTGGGGAGAGAACTGGAAGTAACTCCTAATTGCGGGGGTACAGGGTTTTGTGGGAGTGATGAGAAGATTCTAAATTTAGATTATGGTGATGGTGATGATTGCATGACTCTAAAATATTAAACACTACTAAACACTACTGAATCAGGCTCTTTAAGGGGGTAACTTATGGAGGAGGGTTTTTTACCACTGTGCCAAAATATAGCAGTTTGAAAAATGAAGATTGGAACTCTGGGAAGGCAGCTACTTAGAACAGTACATTTCCCCTAGAAAGTTCCCTTTGTGCTTAACCACATCTTATCATTTTGTTCCAGTCTGAAAGCACAAGGTCCTTTCTCCCTTTTTCAGCTCCTAGGCATTTTTTTTTTAAAAATTGATTTCTCTAAGTTTACTTACTTCTAATTTAATAGACATATAACACTGTATTAGTTCAGTGTGTACAACGTGGTCTTCCCTGGTGGCTCAGACAGTAAAGAATCTGCCTACAATGCAGGAGACTTGGGTTTGATCCCTGAGTCAGGAAGACCCCCTGGAGAAGGAAATGGCAACCCACTCCAGTATTCTTGCCTGGAGAATCCCATGGACAGAGGAGCCTGACGGACTACAGACCATGAGGTCACATAGAGTTGGACACAACTAAGCGACTAAATAGCAGTAGAACAGAAGTACAAAGTAATGACTCAATACTTGATTATATTTCAAAATGATCACCACATCTCTAGTTACCATCCTCCACCTCATATAGTTGCAAGATTTTACCCTGGGGTTTCCCTGGTGGTCCAGTGGTTAAGAACCTGCCTTGCAATTCAGGGGACACAGGCTCAGTCCCTGGTCCAGGAAGATCCCACATGCCCCAGAGCAACTAAGCTGGTGAGCTACGACTGCTGAAGCCTGTGAGCCTAGAGCCTGTGCTCAGCAACAAGAGAAGCCACCACAAGGAGAAGCCCCGTTTTATAGTTTTCTATATACAAGTCTTTCGTTTCTTTAGGTAGAAATACTCCTAAGTATTTTATTCTTTTTGTTTCGATGGTGAATGGAATTGTTTCCTTAATTTCTCTTTCTGATTTCTCATTGTTAGTGTATAGGAATGCCAGGGATTTCTGTGTGTTGATTTTGTATCCTGAAAATTTGCTATATTCACTGATTAGCTCTAGTAATTTTCTGGTAGAGTCTTTAGGGTTTTCAATATAGAGGATCATGTCATCTGCAAACAGAGAGAGTTTTACTTCTTCTTTTCCAATCTGGATTCCTTTAATTTCTTTATCTGCTCTGATTGCTGTGGCCAAGACTTCCAAAACTATGTTGAAAAGTAGTGGTGAGAGTGGGCACCCTTGTCTTGTTCCTGACTTCAGGGGGAATGATTTCAGTTTTTCACCATTGAGGATAATGTTTGCTGTGGGTTTGTCATATATAGCTTTTATTATGTTGAGGTATGTTCCTTCTATTCCTGCTTTTTGGAGGGTTTTTATCATAAATGGATGTTGAATTTTGTCAAAGGCTTTCTCTGCATCTATTGAGATAATCATATGATTTTTATTTTTCAATTTGTTAATGTGGTGTATTACATTGATTGATTTGCGAATATTGAAGAATCCTTGCATCCCTGGGATAAAGCCTACTTGATCACGATGTATGATTTTTTTAATGTGTTGTTGGATTCTATTTGCTAGAATTTTGTTAAGGATTTTTGCATCTAAGTTCATCAGTGATATTGGCCTGTAGTTTTCTTTTTTTGTGGCATCTTTGTCGGGTTTTGGAATTAGGGTGATGGTGGCCTCGTAGAATGAGTTTGGAAGTTTACCTTCCTCTGCAATTTTCTGGAAGAGTTTGAGTAGAATAGGTGTTAGCTCTTCTCTAAATTTTTGGTAGAATTCAGCTGTGAAGCCATCTGGCCCTGGGCTTTTGTTTTTTGGAAGATTTCTGATTACGGTTTCAATTTCCGTGCTTGTGATGGGTCTATTAATATTATCTATCTCTTCCTGGTTTAGTCTTGGAAAGTTGTACTTTTCTAGGTATTTGTCCATTTCATCCAGGTTGTCCAGTTTATTTGCATATAGTTGCTGAAGAAATCAAAGCGGACACAAACATGGAGAAATGTGCCGTGTTTGTGGATTGGAAGAATCAATATAGTGAAAATGAGTATACTACCTAAAGCAATCTATAGATTCAATGCAATTCCTATCAAGCTACCAGAGGTGTTTTTCAGAGAATTAGAACAAATAATTTCACAATTTGTATGGAAATACAAAAAACCACGTATAGCCAAAGCAATCTTGAGAAAGAAGAATGGAACTGGAGGCATCAACCTACCTGACTTTAGGCTATACTACAAATCCACAGTCATTAAGACAGTATGGTACTGGCACAAAGACAGAAATATAGATCAATGGAACAAAATAGAAAGCCCAGAGATAAATCCACGCATCTATGGACACCTTATCTTTGACAAAGGAGGCAAGAATATACAATGGAGAAAAGACAAACTCTTTGACAAGTGGTGCTGGGAAAACTGGACAGCCACTTGTAAAAGAATGAAACTAGGACACTTTCTAACACCATACACAAAGATAAACTCAAAATGGATCAAAGATCTAAGCGTAAGACCAGAAACTATAAAACTCCTAGAGGATAACATAGGCAAAACACTCTCTGACATAAACCAAAGCGGGATCCTCCATGACCCACCTCCCAGAATATTGGAAATAAAAGCACGAATAAACAAATGGGACCTAATTAAAATGAAAAGCTTCTGCACAACAAAGGAAACTATAAGCAAGGTGAAAAGACAGCCTTCAGAATGGGAGAAAAAATAGCCAATGAAGCAATGGACAAACAATTAATCTCAAAAATATACAAGCAACTCCTGCAGCTCCATTCTAGAAAAATAAACGACCCAATCAAAACGTGGGCCAAAGAACTTAACAGACATTTCTCCAAAGAAGACATAAAAATGGCTAACAAACACATGAAAAGATGCTCAACATCACTCATTATCAGAGAAATGCAAATCAAAACCACAATGAGGTATCACTTTACACCAGACAGAATGGCTGTAATCCAAAAATCTACAAGCAATAAATGCTGGAGAGGATGTGGAGAAAAGGGAACTCTCTTACACTGTTGGTGGGAATGCAAGCTAGTACAGCCACTATGGAAAACACTGTGGAGGTTCCTTAAAAAACTGCAAATAGTCCTGCCATATGACCCAGCAATCCCACTGCTGGGCATATACACCGAGGAAACCAGAATTGAAAGAGCCACGTGTACCCCAATGTTCATCGCTGCACTGTTTACAATAGCCAGGACATGGAAGCAACCTAGATGCCCATCAACTGACGAATGGATAAGAAAGCTGTGGTACATATACACAATGGAATATTACTCAGCATTAAAAAAAATTCGTTTGAATCAGTTCTACTCAGATGGACGAAACTGGAGCCCATTATCCAGAGTGAAGTAAGCCAGAAGCAAAAACAACAATACAGTATATTAACGCATATATATGGAATTTAGAAAGACGGTAACGAGAACCCTGCATGCGAGACAGCAAAAGGAACGCAGATGTATAGAATAGACTCGTGGACTCTGTGGATGAGGGTAAGGGTGGGATGATATGGGAGAATGGCATTGAAACATGTTAATTATCATATGTGTAATCAATCGCCAGCCCAGGATTGATGCTCGGGGCTGGTGCATCGAGATTTCCCGGGGGGAGGGAGGAGAGAGGGAGGAGGGAAGGGGGTTCTGGAGGGGGAGCATATGTAAACCCATGGTGATATCATGTCATTGTATGGCAAAACTAATAAAAAAAAAAAAAAGGAGAAGCCCCGACATGATGACAAAGAGTAGCTGTGCTCTCTGCAACTGGAGAAAGCCCTCGCAAAGCAACAAAGACCCACCACAGCCAAAAGATAAATAAATAAATCTTTTAAAAATTTTATCCTTTTTTTTCCCTTGTGATGACAACTTGAAGATCTCCTCTCTTGTGTGGATGCATGCTCAGTTACTCAGTTCATGTCCAACTCTTTGCAACACTATGGACAGTAGCCCACCAGGCTCCTCTGTCTGTGGGATTCTCTAGGCAAGAATACTGGAGTGGGTTGCCATGCCCTCCTCCAGGGGGTCTTCCCGACAGGGATGAATCTCTGTGTCTCCTGCACTGGCAGGCAGATTCTTTACCACTGAGCTACTTGGGGGAGAAGGGAATGGCAACCTACTCCAGTATTCTTGCCTGGAGAATCCTAAGGACAGAAGAACCTGGCGGGCCACAGTCCATGGGGGTCACAGAGAGTCAGACATGACTATAATGACTTTGCACACATGCATGCACCTGGGAAGAGCCAAGATCTACTCTCTTAGTCACTTTCAAATATGCAATGCAACATTAGTAGCTATAGTCCTACTGTATGTTACATTCTCGGGAGTTTTTAAAATTTTCCTTTCTTTATTTATGGCCGAATCGGGTCTTCATTGCAGCCTGCGGGCTTCTCTCTAGTTGAGACTCGTGGGTTTGGTTGCCTTGCAGCATGTGGGAGCTTGTGCAGCCCTGCAGCATTGGAAGGTGGACTCTTAACCACTGGGGAAGTCCAGAAGTTTGCACCTCTTCACGCATCTCACCCACCCTCAATCCCCTACCTCTGGCAGCCACCAAATCTGTATCTATGAGATTGGTTTTTTGTTGTTGTTGTTAGTTTGTTTTCTTTTTTAGATTTCACATGTAAGCGAATTCATGAAGAGTTTATCATTCTCTGTCTGAGTTATTTCACTTTAGCATAACATCCTCTAGGTCCATCCATGTGATCACAAGTGGCAAGAAGATACCTTCTTTTTTCTGGCTGAGTAGTATTCCATTGTATACATATACCACATCTTTATCCATTCATCCGTCAGTGGACACTTAGGCTGTTTCCATATCTTGGCTATTGTGAATAATGCTGCAATAAACATAGAGGTGCATATGTCTTTGAATTAGTGTTTTTGTTTTTCTGGATAAATACTCAGGAGTGGAATTTCTGGCTCAAACGGTAGTTCTATTTTTATTTTTAAGGAAACTCCATACTGTTTTCCATAGTGGCTGCACATTCCCAGCAACAGTACTCAGGTTTTTCCTTTTCCACAGCCTCACCAACAGTTTTCTTTTCATGCGCTTGGCCATCTGCGTGTCTTCCTTGGGAATCGTCTATTCAGATTCTCTGCCCATTTTTTAATCAAATTGTTTGCTTCTGTTTTTGCTTTGCTATTGAGTTGTATGAGTTCTTTATATACTTTTAATATTATCAGATATGTGATTTGCAAGTATTTTCTTCCATTCAGTAGGTTGCATTTTGTTGTTGATGGTTTCCTTTGCTGTGCGGAAGCTTTTCAAAATCTTGTACACTGGAAATTGTAGACAATGATGAAAGAAACTGAAGAAAACACAAGTAAATGGAAAGGTATTTCACATTTATGGACTGGAAGAATTAATATTGTTAAAATGTTCATACTATCCAAAGCAATCTAAAGAGTCACTGCAATCCCTATCAAAATTCCAATGGTATTTTTCATAGAAATAGAAGAGTCCTAAACTTTGTATCGAGACACAAAAGACTCTGAATAGCCAAAGCAATCTTGAGGAAAAAGAACAAAGCTGAAGGTATCGTGAGCTATAATAACAATAATATAATAATCAAAATGTTGTGGGATGGGCATAAAAATGGATAGATACATAGATCAATGGACCAGAATAACAAGTCCAAAAATAAACACATGCGTATGTGGTCAGTTAATTTACAACTAAGGAGTCAAGACTATACAATGGAAAATGGACAGTCCTTTCAATAAATGGTGCTGGAAAAACTGGAGAGCCAAAAAAAAAAAAAGAATGAAACTGAACCACAATCTTACACTACACACAAAAATTAACTCAAACTGGATTAAAGACTTGAACTTGAGAGCTGAAACCGTAAAACTCCTAGAAGAAAACATAGGTAGAAACTCACTTACGTCAGTCTTGGCAATGATTTTTTTATCTGACTCCAAAAGTAAAGGTCATAAAAGCAAAAATAAACACTAAACAGGAAAAAGTTTCTGCACAGCAAAGGGAACTAGCAACTATCTGAAAAGGCGACCCTTAGACCTTTTCCAGTCTCCTCATGGTCTCCTCTCAGGCCTGGGGGCTGAGAAGGTCCCCTCCCGGTTGGGGTGGGAGGTCAGGTCAGCTCCTTCCTAGTGAAGCTCTGGGTCCTGCAGAGGCTGGACTCATGGGGAGGGGCACTCAGCTGCCCTCCAAAGAAAGCAAGAGAACTGAAAATTCAGAGAAGAGAGACACTGACCTTACCTCCCCTCCCCGCAAATTTCCTTGTGGAACCAAGGATTCTCTTGTTTTCCCAGTGAGAGGGCCCGGTAGGGCTCCACCCAAAGCAAAGAGCAGGGCTACAGGGTTAGCAAAGCCAATAAAGCTTCAGCAAGAAACCTTCCTGCACTTCCCTGTTGGGTGGACTCTTCTCCCTCAGTACCTCAGCTGGAATTCCTCTGCCCTGAATGAGCCTCAGAAGAAACAGTGTCACTTCCTAGAGGCCTGGATTTTCAAAAGCTGCCTGTTTGACGGAGCCTGTTTTTGGTACTTAAGCTCTTTCTAGCTTTTACTGCTGACCTAGGGAATTTTTTTTTTAAAGGATGTCTTTATTGAGGTATTCTCCTGTAGTAAAACATACCAGTCTTAAGTATAGAGTGCAAACAATTTTGACAAATACAACCTGTAGCCTACCTTAGTCTGTCACCCCAGAAAGTCCCCAAACAATCCCCCTATCCTTGGCCCCCGTGGGACTGTTCTGAATTCCATCCCAACACATTCCTTTTGCCAATTCTGGAAATTCATGTAAATGAAACGGTACAGTTTGTGCTCTTTTGTGTCTGGCCTTCTGTTTGGCATCATGTCTGTAAGATTCACTGGTGTCAATTCATTCCTTTTTACGGTTGAGTTAATATTCCACTATTTCAATATCCTACACATTGTTTCTCCACTTTCCTGTTATAGTCACATAGGCTATTTCCACTTTGGGGTAGTATTGATAAGGTTCCTGTGAACCTCCTCGCCTTTTTTGTAGACATACATTTTTTATTTCTCTTGGATGAATACGTAAGAGTGGAATGTTCGGGCCACATGCAAAATGTCTACTTGACGATTTTATAAGAACCTGCCACACCATTTCCAGTGTGGCTCTAAAGGTTAGTCTCCCTTGAGCCGCATGCTTCAGTCTCTCCATGCTGTCCGTCACTTTCATGTTGAGCATTATAACAGGTGAGTCCTGGGGCCTGCTGGAGTTTTTATGTGTGTCTTCCTGATGTGACCTAGTGAATTTTAAAGAGGCTTCAAGAACTCTGCCCAGGCCAGCCACCTCTCCCGCTCAGTGCACACTTGCCTTGTATGTGGCAGGTAGAACCACAGGGATTTGCTCTATTTCGGCTATAATCATGGAGCCTAGCATGGGAGGCCATGCTGGGGACATGGGGCCCTCTCGGAGGAGTACATGTTCCAGGCCAGGGGCAGCACCCTCTGTAAAGCGCAGATTCAGGGCCCACAGCTGACATCAGTCATGATGCTCAGCTCTGTCGTGGACATGTGAAAGCAGCCTAGACAAAATGCAGAGGAATGAGTGTCACTTTATTTGTAGACAATGAAGTTTGGATTTCCTGTAATTTTCATATGTCATGAAAATTTATCCTCTTTTGATTTGTTTCAATCATTTAAAAATGTAGAAATTATTCCTAACTTGAGGGCCATACCAAAACAGGTGGTGGGCCAGCCTAGGCCAAGGGTAGGCAGAGACAGCACCCTGAGATGCAACTTGAAGCCAGGCCGGCAGCCTTCACAGCAAACCTGCCCCACCAGGAAGACGCTCCCCAAGGGCGAGGGCTGTGGAGGGCGAGAATGAGACCAGGGAGGCCTGTGGATGTCAGCTGTGCGTCCTTCACCACCTCTCACAGCCCCATAGGCAGCCCCTAAACTCCACCATTCAGGCACTGCTTATCTCTCCCCACCCCCAGCTCTCTCACTGACCCCGGCTCTGACCTGGTCACCTCAGGTCACCGGTCTGGTCACCTCAGAATGCTTGCCCATTAGCTATAGGGGGGCCTGCCCTCACCTGTCACCTCAACTCCCCCAGCTCAGCCTGGACCTAATAGGGAGAGATTGAGACTAGTTTAGCAAGCTCACCTGGCTGGGGCTGTGGTTTGCAGAAGCTGTGCTGAGCTCAACCTTCTCCTGAGGGACTGGCCAGTCTGCGGTGTGGCAAGGATGGATCTGGGGGGTGTCTAGGAGGCAGGGGAACCCATGAGGAAACTATCATGGGAATCCTGGCAAGAGGACCCAAAGGAGCAGCTGAGGATAGATAAAGAGACTAGAAACACTGGGAACAAATGGCTGGAGGCACCAGACTTCCTTTTGGAGGATCAGCTCTAGAGAGAGAGTCCTCGAGAGTTTGGGACAGAAGGCGAGTCCACCAGGCCTGATGTTATCGGCACCTGATTTGGGAACAGGCAGGAAGGAAGGCACTGGTCTAGAGAAGGATCTGGAGCCCCGCTGGGTGTGCAGGGAGGGAGAGGAAACAGGATGAGGTGTAGAGAAAGATGGTGGAAGGCCCTGGGCTGCATATGTGACACCACCACCACCCCCCGCCCCGGCCCTGCCCCAGGACTACATCACTACACCCACACCGGGTGACTTCTACGTGTGCCATGACGAGATCGCACACCACGTGTGATCAAGAGCTTTCCAGAGGCCATGGAGACACCTCCCCCTCGCAGCTATGTCCAGCCCTAAGGCTCAGCACCAGCCTTAGGTCTGCAGGCACAGAGACTGGCCAGTCCTACACTCGCATGTGAGTGGAGTCCTGAAGTGCTGCCTTCTCTCACGCAGCATTATTCCTCTGTGCTGTTGGATGTGGGCCATTGCTCTCAGCGCTCTGGGCTATGCAACTATGGGAATATGCCACAATTTATTTAGCAGCCCAGCACTGGTGGGCATTTGCATGGTTTCCAGTTTGGGATTATTTCGAACATTTGACTGTTACGGGCATTTCTGTACATGCCTTTTGGTCGGCCTAAGCATTCATTTCTGTTGGGTATTTTCTTTGGAGTAGTATTGCTGGGTCAGAGGTAGGTGTTTGTTTAGCTTCAGTGAATGCTACCAGCTTTTCCACGTTCCACCTACCTGTCAGGACTCTCGCTGATGCAGAAATCACAGAGGCTAAGATAGGATCAAGGAGGAGCTGCAGGAGCAAGACTGAAGCCAGGGATAGGAAGATGGCCCAAGGGGACAGCAGCGCGTAGTGTTGCTGAGAGTGAGCAAGGGGGTCCCAGCCCAGGACCTGCAGGTAGGAACTAGCTGAGAGGCTTTGGAAAGGGTGAGGAGCCGGAGGAGACACCGTCTTGGGGGCGTGGACAGGAGAGAGATGCTGGCAGGAACGGGCCGCAAGCCCGGGACCTCACGCTCAGCTTTGCGCGTGGAGAAACTCAACAGTACTCCTTCACGCCGGCAGTACGTAAGTACTCCGCCCCTTCTTCGGCCCCGCCCCCATCAGGGCCCGCCCCCGGCGGCCCGGCTCCTCCCGCAGGCCCCGCCCCGCCCGCGGCCCCGGCGCTGCGCGCAGTCGCGCCCGCGGTCCCTCCCCTCCTCGCCGCCGCGGCGCACTGCGCAAGCGCGGCTTGGCAGCTGGTGAAGCCGCAGCATCCCTGGCGCGGGCGTGTCCCAGCAGCTCGCCTCGTCCTCCTCCTCCTCGGCGTCCTCCTCGTCCTCGTCCTCTCCGGCGGCCGGCGCGATGGCAAAGCCGCTGACGGACGGCGAGAGGAGGAAGCAGATCAGCGTGCGCGGGCTGGCGGGGCTGGGCGACGTGGCCGAGGTGCGGAAGAGCTTCAACCGGCACCTGCACTTCACGCTCGTCAAGGACCGCAATGTCGCCACGCGCCGCGACTACTACCTGGCGCTGGCGCACACCGTGCGGGACCACCTGGTGGGCCGCTGGATCCGCACGCAGCAGCGCTACTACGAGCGCGACCCCAAGGTGAGGCGCGCCGGGGAAGAGGGCCCCCGGGCGGGGACGGCTGCCCGGTGGCTCGGACCGGGAAGCGTCCACCTGCAATGCGGGAGACACAGGCTCGGTCCCCGGGTGGGGAAGACCCTCTGGAGGAGGGCACGGCAGCCCAGTCCAATGTTCCTGCCTGGAGAATCCCATGGACACACGAGCCTGGCGGGCTGCGATCCGCGGGGTCGCAGAGAGTCGGGCACGGCTGAGCGAATCTCTGTCTTTGCGTCTGTCCCGGGTGCAGAGAGACCTTGGTGAGGAGGGACCTCCGGGATGGGGAGAGACCCCCAGATAAGGAGAAGCCCCTGGGTAAGGAGAGATCCCCGGGGTGGTGAGAGACTCACAGGGTGGGGAAGGACCTCTGGTGAGAAGAGGCCCCCCCCCCCCCCGGGGAGAGAAGCCTCCCCCCCCAGTGAGGAGGGATCGACCACCCTTGAGATGGGGGGAGACCGCCCCCACCTCCTGCCTGGGGTAAGAGGGGACCCCCGGGTGAGGAGAGATCCCTGGTGAGAAGTCACTCTGGTTAAGGAGGGACTGCTGGGGTGGAGACACACACACACACACACACACACACACACACAAACATGGGTGAGACAGCCCTGCACACACACACACACCCGGGTGAGACAGCCCTGCACACACACACACACACCCCCGGGTGAGGCGGCCTTGCACATACACACACACAGACACACCCAGGTGAGGTGGCCCTGCACACACACACACATGGGTGACGCGGCCCAGCACACACACACACACCTCGGGTGAGGCAGCCCTGCATGCATAAATGCACACAGACCCCAGGTGAGGTTGCTCTGCGTGCGCCTGCAAACACACACACACATACACGAGGACACACACACACCCTGGGTGAGGCGGCCCTGCATGCATACACACACACACACACCCTGGGTGAGGTGGTCCTGCATGTGCGTGCGCACACACACACAGACCCCGGGTGAGGCAGCCCTGCACACAGCTTCGTCTACACCTGCACACCACACACTGAGTGCCTGAAGCCTACCGGGGGGCCTGCTGTCCTGTGGTAGAGCTGGAGTCACCGGGAAGCCTCTGAGACTGAGGCCCTCAGGGATGGGCCCTGCCTTCCAGGAGCGCACACCTGCTCTGGAGAACTTCTCTTAGCTGAAGGTTGGCAGACAGTAAGGACCTGTTGATTCTTTTTACATTTTATACAAGCATAGGTTTATGGTAGATGAGTACAAGGTGCACAAGAGAGAACTTGTTCATCACGTCCATTACTAACTGTGTTAAGAATCCAGGTATATGTCCTTCTGCATCTTCTCCTGTTCTTGAATATATATGCACACCTTTCAAAGCATATTTGTACAGTTTTGTGGTTCTTCTGTTTCATTCATCAACATTTGTAACACTTGTTGCTTTTTTAGTAGCTTTCCAAGTAAATATGATTCTTTTGTATCATGACAGTTTTCAGTCTGATGTATATGTCACAGGCTTGGCCAGTCCCTTGCTGCCAGTTTTGTTTGGTTGGTTTTTTGGGTTTGTTTCTTGCCTGTTGACCATGGAGCCTTTAACCCTTTCTTTTATACTAATGTAGAGTGAAAACTCATGAGGGAAGGACACACCTGTAGGCCTAACACCAGTTTGCAAAGTTTGATTTGCAGTGGACACCTGGGCACTAGACAGTTGCTTTGTTGATAGTATTTTTGTAGGGCATTGAGAAATGTTTAATAATTGCTAAGTCTGAGATCGGTTGCTTTTCCAAGCTTTTTCTGGGGCTCTCCTTTTTCTAAAAGAGTACTGGTAAAAAAAAAAAAAAAGACAGACTTGTTAGAATGCTAACCAGCCTCTTGGTGTTTAGCATGCAAGACAGTGAAGAAAGAAGTGACACCAAATGGCTAAAACGGGTTATTTCAACAAGGGCTTGGGTCGGCTTTGCCAGGGAAGCTGGCCAAGAGGCAGGGATCCCCCAGAATTCCCTGCTGGTGGCAGAGCTCCACTTTGCAATATCATTGTTATTCATGCAGCAGGTGACAAGCTACATCTCTGCCTGCACACTCAAGGGCATTTCTCTGCAGCTGAACCAGAATGTACCACAGCACTGTAGCAACCCGTTAAGAGTCTTTATTCTGTGTTTAGATCCGAAAACGACTGGTGATGGGCTCAGGGATTGTGGAAATAATCTTTCCTGAACAGGGTTAAATTCCTCTAACAAAACAGGTTTGCTGATCCTCACTAATGGCTAGGTTTGGCCAGAGGCGTAAACCTTCCTCTTTTAAGGAAACCACACAGCCTGTACATGGAAGGTTGTTTGCCTCTCCTGGATAGGAAGGTCATTTGAAAGTGGAAAATTCAAATTTAACTGCTTCAGTCTGTCTGATCCATGTTGAAAAGAGGCTCATCATCTCTTTTTTTCTGCAAAAGCTACATGTTTGCTTATAAAGCAGAGGTCCCCAAGTTTTTAGGGACCAGGATCCAGTTTCATGGAAGACAGTTTTTCCACGGCCCCTGGTGGGATGGGAGGGGATGGTTTCTGGATGATTCAAGCATGTTACATTTATTGTGTACCAGTGCAGGAGACCCGGGTTCGATCCCTGGGTCGGGAAGATCCTCTGGAGAAGGAAATGGCAACCAACTCCAGTACTCTTGCCTGTAAAATCCCATGGATGGAGGAGCCTGGTAGGCTACAGTCTATGGAGTCGCAGAGTCAGACATGACTGAGCGACTTCACTTTCTTTTCTTTCTTTGTTTCTATTATTATTACATTAGCTCCACCTCAGACCATCAGGCATTAGATCTCGGAGGTTAGGGAACCCTGTTGGAAAGGATAAGAAACCCTGTTTTGTTAGAGGAATTTAATCCTTTTTAGAGGAAAGGTTATTTCTGCAATCCCTGAGTCCATCACCAGTCTTTTACTGATCTAAACATAGAATAAAGACTCCTAACGGGTCCCTACGGGGCTGTGGTACATTCTGGTTCAGCTGTATGGAAATGCCCTTGAATGTGCAGGCAGAGATGTAGCTTGTCACTGCTACACCTCTGATCCCTGGAGGATCAGAGCATGAGGGAAGGTGGGAGGGCTCCCAGTAATAATCTTGCAGAGCCACACCCCCACCCTAAGGACAGCGTCAAGGATCTATACCATTACTTCAGACTTTGGCAGCCTGATGATCTAAACAATAATCAGACTGCTTTTATTTAATATTTTTATTTACTTAAAAACAGGTATGCAGGTCCTTGTGATTATTGGAGACAAAAATTCGAAAACACAGATAAGCCAAAAGTATACAGTTGACTGTAATCTCACCACCTAGTGATAACAGTGTAAGTGCTACAGACATCTTGTGTTCCACATCTCTTTTTCTGGGCAGGTAGAGAGATTATTTTTATTACACAAAATAGTGCAGTGCCATGCTGCACCTATTGTTTCGTAACTCTTTCAAGCATTCTATTTTTGGTAATAGTAGAAACAATTGAAGCTCAGAGGAAGAGTTTTCAAGTAAGCTGCCTGGCAAAGCAGCAAGTCAAAATATCTGGCTAAAATTAAGAGGTCTGCACTTGGCAGGACGCAGCGCTTAATTCTAAAGAGGCTCCAGGAAACTGAGACGATGGGGAGGTCAGAATTCCACTCCAGACTCGGGGATGGTAAGGAGCTGGGTAGTAAGGGATAGCTCACACAGATCCAAGCCCCTCAGGGCCTGGCCTTACCACTCAGATTGTTCCACCCTAGGCTGGGATAGGTTTCTTTCTTGGTCTCAGTTTCTTCATCTTTAAAATGAGGAAGGTCAAGCTAAGTAATCCATTTCTGAGTCCCCTTCCTTTCTAAAACATCATAGTTTTGTGTTTGCTGGTAAAGTGTTTCCATTTTACACTGACATTCTGTCCAAAAAGAATTTGAGAATGCTTGAGCAAGACATGACACAGGGGCTTCCCTGGAAGTCCAGTGGTTAAGAATCCGCCTGCCAATGCAAGGGACACAGATTTGATCCCTGGTCTAGGAAGATTCCACATGCCTCTGAGCAGCTAAGCCTGTGTACCACAACTACTGAGCTCGTGTGCAGCAACTGCTGAAGCCCAAGGCCCCTAAAGCCTGTGCTCTACAAGAGAAGCCACTGCAATGAGAAGACCGAGCACCAAAACAAAAAAGACCCAGCACAACCAAAAATAATACATAAATTTTTTTTTTTTAAAGATATGATACAAAAGGCTCAACTTCATAGAAGACCTCAAAGAGAAAGTTGGGGCAAAAGACAGTAAGGGTACAAAAGTGGATTAAGTTCAGGTGTAAAGTCAGGACACAAAATGCCAACCTAAGTTCTGGCAACCAGAGCACATGGCAGGTCATGCCTAGTTATGGGAGTCTTCAGTCTCTACTAGAGATTCTAGAATGGGCAGGTGGGAGATTTCTTCCAAGGATCTCTAGAGCAGATGTTGTACAAGGTGGACAGCTGGCCCAGTGTCACCCCTGCAGTGGATGGACTGGTCAGTTTACTTTGGCTCTTCTCTGTGAGCTCTTGGCATAACCATCATGGTAGACTAAGAAAAGAAGCTCTACCACTAGGCCCAAGCTCCTGTCTTAAATGTTTCTAGTAAAGTAATCATAAAGAATACAGTCATTTTAGGGTTTTGCTGGATTTGGGAATTGAAGGAAGATAATCTGGAAGATAATCTGAAGATTATGTGGGTTGTGAAGAACTGTACAAAAAAGATCTTCACAACCCAGATAATCACGATGGTGTGATCATTCACCTAGAGCCAGACATCCTGGAATGTGAAGTCAAGTGGGCCTTAGAAAGCATCACTATGAACAAAGCTAGTGGAGGTGATGGAATTCCAGTTGATCTATTTCAAATCCTGAAAGACGATGCTGTGAAAGTGCTGCACTCAATATGCCAGCAAATGTGGAAAACTCAGCAGTGACCACAGGACTGGAAACGGTCAGTTTTCATTCCAATCCCAAAGAAAGGCAATGCCAAAGGATGCTCGAATTACCACACAATTGGACTCGTCTCACACGCTAGTAAAGTAATGCTCAAAATTCTCCAAGCCAGGCTTCAGCAGTACGTGAACCGTGAATTTCCAGATGTTCAAGCTGGTTTTAGAAAAGGGAGAGGAACCAGAGATCAAATTGCCAACATCCACTGGAACATTGAAAAAGCAAGAGAGTTCCAGAAAACCATCTACTTCTGCTTTATTGACTATGCCAAAGCTTTTAACTGTGGATCACAATAAACTGTGGAAAATTCTGAAAGAGATGGGAATACCAGACCATGTGGTCTGTCTCTTGAGAAACCTGTATGCAGTAGTCAGGAAGCAACAGTTAGAACTGGACAGGGAACAACAGACTGGTTCCAAATAGAAAAAGGAGTATATCAAGGCTGTATATTGTCACCCTGCTTATTTAACTTATATGCAGAGTACATCATGAGAAACACTGGGCTGGAAGAAGCACAAGCTGGAATCAAGATTGCTGGGAGAAATATCAATAACCTCAGATATACAGATGACACCACCCTTATGGCAGAAAGTGAAGAGGAACTAAAAAGCCTCTTGATGAAAGTGAAAGAGGAGAGTGAAAAAGTTGGCTTAAAGCTCAACATTCAGGAAACTAAGATCATGGCATCTGGTCCCATCACTTCATGAGAAATAGATGGGGAAACAGTGGAAACAGTGTCAGACTTTATTTTAGGGAGCTCCAAAATCACTGCAGATGGTGATTGCAGCCATGAAATTACAAGACGCTTACTCCTTGGAAGGAAAGTTATGACCAGCCTAGACAGCATATTTAAAAGCAGAGACATTACTTTGCCAACAAAGGTCCGCCTAGTCAAGGCTTTGGTTTTTCCAGTGGCAAGTATGGATATGAGAGTTGGATGGTGAAGAAAGCTGAGTGCCAAGAATTGATGCTTTTGAACTGTGGTGTTAGAGAAGACTCTTGAGAGTCCCTTGGACTGTAAGAAGATCCAACCAGTCCATCCTAAAGGAGATCAGTCCTGGGTGTTCATTTGAAGGACTTGTGTTGAAGCTGAAACTCCAATACTTTGGCCACCTCATGCGAAGAGTTGACTCATTGGAAAAGACCCTGATGCTGGGAAAGATTGAGGGCAGGAGGAGAAGGGAACAACAGAGGATGAGATGGCTGGATGGTATCACCGACTCGATGGACATGGGTCTGGGTAGACTCCAGGAGTTGGTGATAGACAAGGAGGCCTGGCGTGCTGCGATTCATGGGGTCACAAAGAGTCGGACACAATTGAGCGACTGAACTGAACTGAACTGAATCTGGAGCAGTGTTTTATAAAAGCCTTGGCTGCCCACAACCCCCACTTCTGAACTTCTGTTCTCATAAGGCAGGAGTGGGACCAGCACTGGGATCTTTTTGACCCAGGCAGTTGTCCTGATGTGTTTGCTATGTTTGCTTGTGGTTGGGGTATTCTGATGTGTTTGCACTCATCTGTGTGAACTTGATCTTGTATCCTGTGGACAAGCCTCTCTGATAGCAGAGAGCTCAGAGTTACTTTCTGTGGCCAGAAGCTGGGGAGGGGCAGATGGTTCGTGTTGCTGATTACCCTGACAGCTTGCCAAGTGGAAGGTCAGGTGAAGCCATCGTGTGTGAGATGGGGAAGCTCTGTGTGTGTGCCACGACTTCTCATAGAAGACAGCCTAACCTCTGCCCCTTCAGGCTGTGATGGTTCATTTTCTTGGCTGGGCTATGGTACCCAGATATTTGGTCCTATATTGATGTGGCTGTTTGTTTGAAGGTCTTTTCTGACTAAACGTGAGAGTAGCTTTTAGTCAGTGGATTTTGAGGAAAGTAGTATCTTCTGTAATATAGAGGGGCCTCTATTCAATTGAAGGCCTGAACAGAGCGTGACTGACACCCCATTTGGAGTCCAAATGTCCTCCATGCCTCACCTCACCAGATTACCGTCTTGGACCTCTGTGATTATGTGACCCAGCTCCTTAAAATAAATCTCTGTGTGTATGTCCTGTAGCTCTGTTTCTCTGGGGAGCCCTGACTTATCCAAGCTGCTGTGGATGGCAGGCCCTTTGTATCTTTATGAAATATTATAACCCATCTCACTTCTGCATCCCAGCCCTTTTTAGATGATTTTTTTAAGTTTATTTTTGACTGCATCACATGACATATGGGATGTTAGACCCCCCACCAGGGATCGAACATTTGTGCCCTACATTGGAAGGCAGAGTCTTCATCACTGGACAGCCAGAAAAATCCTTGATGATTTTTTAAATGTTTCTTTTACATGATTTCAGACTTTCAAAAGTTGCAAGAATGATGTAAGAATTCCCATATGGTCTTTATCCAAATTCCCCATTTTTAACTTGTTTGTTACATCCTTCTCTCTTTAGAAGTACATGTTTTTTTTCTATGAACCATTTGAAAGTAAGTTTTAGACTTGATAACCAACACTTTCCCTCTAAAAACTTAAATGTGTGATTGGAGAAAAATCAGGAAACTCCCTTATACTAGCAGAGCACTTAGAAAAAACTTGTGGGGCTCACACCATCACAGTGTTGTCACCTGCAGACCTTACTCAGCTTTGTTGGTTGTCCCACTGATGAGAAATACAAGAAAACTGAGAGGACTTTATACATCTTTTTAGATAAACCTCCTTCCCCACCCTACCCCCACCCCACCCCCCATTAAGCAGAGCAGGCTTAACCCACATGGAATCCCATACATTTTAAGACACGAAGCAGGTAAACAGCAGGCAATAGATGGTTAGCTTTTTCTACCTTGTAGAGAAAGGGGTTCTTAGAATATGGCAAAAGGGCAGGAGAAATGACTACAGAAATTTAGAAAGGTGATTGGATGGCAGAAAAGTTTTGCTAGATCTTCTGGAGTGGGAATTACATATAATTTTAGTTTGAGCTGAGTGTCTTTTCTCAGCCTTGAAACATCACTTCAAGGTGAAAGTAGGTCTGGTTACCGGGCTTCCCAGGTGTCGCTAGTGGTAAAGAACCTGCCTGCCAACAGGAGACATAAGAGACATAGGTTTGATTCCTGGGTCGGGAAGATTCCCTGGAGGAGGGCATTTCCAGCAACTCCATTATTCCCGCCTGGAGAATCCTATGGACAGAGGAGCCAGAGGGTCTCAAAGAGTCAGACGCAACTGAAACAAGTTAGCAGACACGCACAGCTCTGTTCACAACAGTGAGTCATAGTGCTGAGTCACAGGTGGGGCTTGATGTGGCCCAGATCACTTAGTATAAATTGATCAGGCTCTGGCTATCAGTCAGTGACGAGGAGGCCTCAGCGACTGTCTGGCTCTGGGCCAAGGGGACACTTTGTAGGGCTTAGCAGCATGTGAGGTGGACGGCCCAGGAGTATGAAATTGATGTCATGGAGCACAAAGTGAATCTGTTCCCTGCAGAACTAAATGATCTCTAAGATCCCTGCAGGTTCTCAAATCCTATAATTTTATCCTATTTTACATTTCCCAGATTTACTTTGAGCAAACAGACCTGCATTCTAATCCTAGGTAACAGTACCTAAAGTTAAAAAAAAAAGGAATTTGTGGTCTGCATTGAGACACAGCCTGCCAGTTAGGGGAAAACAAGTTTCCTTGACATTTCCAAAAGAGAGTGCTGAGTGTGACTTTATAGGTTGGGCCCTAAGACGTGTAATAGATACCACCCTCCCTCCTCATGAGAGCAGAGTTGTGGTTTTATGTAGAAAGCTGTTTCCTCCAGAAAGCCCCTCGGACGCAGTGGCATGGACATGGAGACATGCTCAGGACAGGAGTGAGCCTCAGCTCTCTGGCCAGTGGGGGTTCACCCCCCCCATACACAGCAACTCTCCTCTTGCTGAGCCACTTGAGTGGGATGACAGGCACGAGAGAGCCTCAGCGGCTTTGGAGAGGCTTGGGGGGCCCACCGGAGCTGACCTCTGTGTTGGGTCAGTGATCAGTGACACTGTGTCATGTCAGGGCCAGTTCTGTCTGGCTCTCAGTGCTGGGAGAGGGCAGCTGGTGAGTTGGCTGGAATTGGGTTCTTGGTGGCGGGAAAGTGGATTGCCCCAGTCTGTACCCAGCTTCTTTGCCCTGAGTGTTGAGTAAGTTCTTTGTTTCCTCTTCCTGCAGAGTGTTCAGGCCCTGCTGTTAAACAAGGGCTCTAAACACACTTTTAGGAGAAGGAGAGGAAATTGGATATCTCAGAAAGCCCAGTTGTATTATTATTAATCTCAGTTCTATAGAGAGCAAAATGAGGCTGTACCTATTTATATTAAACTTCATGTTCATAGAGTTCATTAACTCCTAAGAATCTTTGTGAAGTTGCTCAGTTGTGTCCAACTCTTTGCAACCCCATGGACTGTAGCCTACCAGGCTACTCCATGCATGGAATTTTCCAGGCAAGAGTACTGGAGTGGGTTGCCATTTCCCTTCTCCAGGGGATCTTCCCAACCCAGGGATCGAACCCGGATCTCCTGCATTGCAGGCAGATGCTTTACCATCTGAGCCACCAGGGAAGTCCCCTAAGGCCCTTTAGATTAATATGGTGTATAATATTTGCATTGATCATGTTTTCATCTGTTTTTGTCAAAGAGCTTTGTTGATGCTTTTCTGTGATGTTACCTGTTGGGGTGGGCTCTGCATGTAATAAATAAACCCAACTGATAGAAAAATCAAGGCTGCCTCTAGGCCATATAACACTTGTTACAGCTGTATCGCAAAGAAGGAACCCTGCCAAAAGGTTCAGTGAGCTAGTTCAGCCCTGGAGATGGCCCCCCAGAGGTGTGTGGCAAGGCTAAGGGGTCCTTGCTGTTCTCAGGCTCCAGGAAATGAGTGTCTGGTCCTCAGTCAGCACCCCTGAGCCGGGAGGCCCTTTCCAGGGTTGCAAAGATGGTGCCGGGATACTGGGCTGGGCCTGGAGCGCTGTGGGCCCACAGCAGCAGTTTGGGGCCAGCAAGTATCAGCCCTTGGCAAGTGAGCCCCCAGGCTTTTTCTTAGACCGAGCCTGTTTTTTTCTTGGATCAGCTGTTTTTGGTTTTTTTTCCAGAATTACCACCCTGTTCTACAGGTTCCACATCCCTCCCTGAAAATCTGGCCTGGTGCGGGGCCAAGCATTGCTGAGTCCAGAGTTGACATGGTGCTCTCAGGGACATAAAGGGACCAGGTCACCCCATCTACCTGGGAAGGAGCCAGGATGGGACCCAGTCTGTGTGGTTCAAATGTCGACGGCAAGCTTCTCAAGAGCTTTCAGTTTTGATGGTTTCATGCCAAGCCATCTTAAGGAAACTGGGGAAAACAAAATCAGCATGTGTGGTGAAGCTATAAAAATACTCCTCACACAGGCAAAAACAGCAGTAGAAAACAAGGCACAGACCCTGAGCCCAGAACCCTGCCAGGTGGGGCCTACGGAGCTGCCTGCCACAGGGCTGACCCTGGTCGGTCCCTTCTGAGTGGGGACAGTGCTTGGGGGACCCCAGTGCCATGGCTGTCCTTGCTGTCCTCTTGTGCAGGGGGCCGTAGGAGACTCTCCCGGGCCTGTTTGCAGAGCTAAGTACACTGCTGAACGCTGGACACCTGTGTTCAACTTGGGAGGAAAGTGAAAGAGATTCAAAGATTTTAAGGCTGATTGCAACATTTTATGCCTCAGCACCCATCTCAGGAAAAGAGATAATCAAGCTATTTTCCTAATGCCAGTTAAAAGTAGGAAAGATCAAACTACAACTTTTTTTTTTTAATTTTATTAGTTTTGCCATACAATGACATGATATCGCCATGGGTTTACATATGCTCCCCCTCCAGAACCCCCTTCCCTCCTCCCTCCCCCCAGGAAATCTCAATGCACCAGCCTCGAGCATCAATCCTGGGCTGGCGATTGATTACACATATGATAATTAACATGTTTCAATGCCATTCTCCCATATCATCCCACCCTTACCCTCATCCACAGAGTCCACGAGTCTATTCTATACATCTGCATTCCTTTTGCTGTCTCGCATGCAGGGTTCTCGTTACCGTCTTTCTAAATTCCATAGATATGCGTTAGTATACTGTATTGTTGTTTTTCCTTCTGGCTTACTTCACTCTGGATAATGGGCTCCAGTTCCGTCCACCTGAGTAGAACTGATTCAAATGAATTTTTGTTTAATGCTGAGTAATATTCCATTGTGTATATGTACCACAGCTTTCTTATCCATTCGTCAGTTGATGGGCATCTAGGTTGCTTCCATGTCCTGGCTATTGTAAACAATGCAGCGATGAACATTGGGGTACACGTGGCTCTTTCAATTCTGGTTTCCTCGGTGTATATGCCCAGCAGTGGGATTGCTGGGTCATATGGCAGGTCTATTTGCAGTTTTTTAAGGAACCTCCACAGTGTTTTCCATAGAGGCTGTACTAGTTTGCAATCCCACCAACAGTGTAGGAGAGTTCCCTTTTCTCCACATCCTCTCCAGCATTTATTGCTTGTAGATTTTTGGATTACAGCCATTCTGACTGGTGTAAAGTGATACCTCATTGTGGTTTTGATTTGCATTTCTCTGATAATGAGTGATGTTGAGCATCTTTTCATGTGTTTGTTAGCCATTTTTATGTCTTCTTTGGAGAAATGTCTGTTAAGTTCTTTGGCCCACGTTTTGATTGGGTCCTTTATTTTTCTAGAATGGAGCTGCAGGAGTTATTTGTATATTTTTGAGATTAATTGTTTGTCCGTTGCTTCATTGGCTATTATTTTCTCCCATTCTGAAGGCTGTCTTTTCACTTTGCTTATAGTTTCCTTTGTTGTGCAGAAGCTTTTCATTTTAATTAGGTCCCATTTGTTTATTCATGCTTTTATTTCCAATATTCTGGGAGGTGGGTCATGGAGGATCCCGCTTTGGTTTATGTCAGAGAGTGTTTTGCCTATGTTATCCTCTAGGAGTTTTATAGTTTCTGGTCTTATGCTTAGATCTTTGATCCATTTTGAGTTTATCTTTGTGTATGGTGTTAGAAAGTGTTCTAGTTTCATTCTTTTACAAGTGGCTGTCCAGTTTTCCCAGCACCACTTGTTAAAGAGGTTGTCTTTTCTCCATTGTATATTCTTGCCTCCTTTGTCAAAGATAAGGTGTCCATAGATGCGTGGATTTATCTCTGGGCTTTCTATTTTGTTCCATTGATCTATATTTCTATCTTTGTGCCAGTACCATACTGTCTTAATAGCCAAAGCAATCTTGAGAAAGAAGAATGGAACTGGAGGAATCAACCTACCTGATTTTAGACTATACTACAAATCCACAGTCATTAAGACAGTATGCTACTGGCACAAACTACAACTTTTAAAATACATATTTGTATGAATAGTTATAGGCAAAACGAAAACATCTCAACCATATCCATGACCTTCCAACTTCTTATAAAACCTCTCGGGAGAACCCCAAAAGGAGGCCAGTGGGGGGAAATGCCCCTTGTGTGTACCTGGGAGAAGGGAATGTCCACAAGATATTCACTCACTCAGACAGCTAGGTGCTGTCATCTTGGTGTGTTTGCCCATCGGTTACCAAGCCCTGTGGGAACCCCATCTACTAATAAATCAGCTCAAGTGTAGGGTAAATACCGTCCAGAATAATGAAAGGTCAGGAAGAGGCAATGGGCCGTGAGCAGCAGTGACGGCTGTGGTGGGTAGAGAGAAGCTTGTTACACCGTGATGAGTCTGTGACTTAAAGGACACTGAAACATGGATGGGAATTTTGAAGCTGGGCATTCATATGATCAAAAAACATGGAAGAAAGGCTGTCTGAGACTGAAATCTGTATTTTTTTTTTGTATACATGCATGTTCTTTCGATTTGTAGATATGTATGGAAAGTTTTCTTAAATTATATTTTTTTTTAAATACATTTCTTTGGCTCCACTGGGTCTTAGTTGTGGCATTCAGGATCCTTAGTTATGGCCTGTGAGGTCTGGTTCCCTAACCAGGGATCAAACCCAGGCCCCCTGCATTGGGAGCGTGGAGCCTTAACCACTGGACCACCAGGGAAGTCCCCCCAAGGCCTTACTCTGGATGGCTGGAAGCAGCATAGAAGTCCCGTGTAGGAACAGGACTCTGCAGGCTGGATCTCGACTCTGCCACTGCCTTCCGTGGTCCACTGGGTGGTCGCAGGGGGCAGATGGCCCCAGGCGTGGGAAGCACTGGAATCCTGCATGATCCCCAGCAAGGGTTTGTGGTCGCCTCCTCTTTTATACAGAAGTTTATCTCTCAATCCCCCAAAGCCACAAATAGGCAGCAGGTGGAAATAGACAGACATGTCCATCCGTCTATCCCATTGTGTTGACCGTGCTGTTGGCACTGAGTGCCCAGTGCAGGTGTCAGGAGCTGTTCACCCTGCAGGGCTGGCTCACCCCACTCCAGCGCGTGGCAGGGAAGAGGCCCCACCAAGCCTGTCTGTCCTGGGGGTCTGTTCCCCACCACTGCCCTGCCCCACCTTGCCCCACCTCAGGGGAGGTTCCTTTTTGTCCCCTTGGGGACTCCAGAAGGGCAGTGCACAGAATCGGCTTTTGAAGGACCCTCCCTGGGGGGCAGCCCCTGGAAAGGTGGGGTTGGCTGAGGCTGAAGGGAGGAAGCCCATTTTAGGGGTCAGGTAAACGCAGTGTTGGCCGAGTGCAGCCTCTCAGAAGGTCTGCTCTGCACTGGGATCTTCACGTACATCCGTGGGGCGGAACCAGCTGTCTCAGATGCCTCCTCTTGCTCCCTCAGCGCATCTACTATCTGTCCCTGGAATTCTACATGGGCCGCACCCTACAGAACACGATGGTGAACCTGGGCCTCCAGAATGCCTGCGATGAAGCCATCTATCAGGTGTGGTCCTTGGGGCCAGGCTGCCAGGGTGGCCCCCTGTGGGCACCGAGCCTTAATCCAGGCCCAGGCGAGCGCTGCCGTCTGGGACCTGATGCTGGGGTGTTGGGGGGGATGGGTGGTGGGTGACGCACCTTCTCGAGGAGAGAAAATGAGGACTGGATAGGAGCTAATGCCCGGAGATCAGGGACGGGGGCAGGTTGTGATACTGAAGCTCTAAGCTTCTAGACCATTGCGCGTCACATGCCCACCCCATGTGGCAGAAATGCCTGATATCGTTCCATTTCTCTTGACTTTATTGAGCTGGTGGCCCACCTCCAGCCCCCCTCTCCCACCCGAAAGACACTTGTCCTGTACCTGCTTGTAAAATTGCCCTCCTCTCCTGCCCAGGATTGTTGGTGTTCAGTCACTAAGTCATGTCGGACTCCGTGACCCCGTGGGCTGCAGCACGCCAGACTTCCTTCACCATCTCCCAGAGTTTGCTCAAACTCAGGCCCATTGAGTCGGTGATGCCATCCAACCACCTCATCCTCTGTCCATCCCACTGAGTTGGCTCTTTGCCTCAGGTGGCCAAAGAATTGAAGCTTCCATGGACAGAGGAGCCTGGTGGGCTATAGTGTATAGAGTCGCAAAAAATGGGACATGACTAAGCAACTAATACAAACAATAGAAAATACAGAGAGGCGTATGTCTTTTTAAACAGTGTACACTTCTTTCCTCTAAAATGCTTTTTCACTTGCTGTTTAGCTTTTAGTTAATCTTGTGTTGAAAAGGTTTCCATGATGATGGAACTTGAGAATCTCAGGCACAATGCAGGTACCAGAGGCTGTGAGCTGGACTGTCGGTGGTACAGGGCTGGACGGCCTCCTCCCCAGGCTCCCCAGTTACAATACAGTGTAAAAATAAAACACACCGGACTTCCCTGGTGGTCCACAGGTTAAGACTTGACCTTCCAAAACAGGAGGTACCAGGAGCTAAGATGCCTCAGGGCCAAAAAAGCATAAAACAGAAGCAATATTGTAACATGTTCAATAAAGACTTTTAAGGAAATGTTTAAAAAAAGAAAAAAACATCCCACTGCTGCATCACCCTGGGCTCCAGTTCCAGAGTGGGTTCCACTAAAATCTAGAAATTCAGAAGAAGCCACTCTCTGTCGAGTGTGCCATCAAGGACACACTTAAAATTACAGGAAAGTTTAAATGTACGTGGAAATTGACTGCTGTGATGAACGTCTTTACACACCATCATCACCTCGTTTCCCCAGTCCTCAAGCCCAAGCCATGGCCGGTCTTTTTTCCCTTATACCCCCACCACTCCCAAGTTATTTAAGAGCCAGTATCAAATGCCATAATAGTTCATGTGTAAATATTTCACTAGATATTTCTTTTCTTTTTCTTTGGCCAAGCTGCACAGCTTACCAGACTCCTCTATCCTTCACCATCTCCCAGCATTTGCGCAGACTCCTGTCCGTTGAGTCAGTGATGCCATCCAACCATCTCATCCTCTATCATCCCCTTTTCTCCTCCTGCCCTCAGTCTTTCCCAGCATCAGGGTCTTTTCTCATGAGTCAGCTCTATGCATCAAGTGGCCACAGTTCCTACTTTATGGATAAGTTCACTTGTACCATTTTTTGGTTTCCACATATAAGCAGTATCACATAGTAGTTGCCTCTGTCTGGCTAATTTTGTTGAGTATGATAATCTCTAGTTGTGCCCATGTTGCTGCAAATGGCACTATTTGTTCCTTTTTTATGGGTGAGTAATATTCCATTCATCTTTCCACAGACACTTAGGCTGTTGCTTCCACGTCTCGGCTATTGTGGAGAGTGCTGCAGCAAACATCGGGTCCATGTGTCTTTTCCAGTCAGAGTTTTCTTCTGACTGATACATGCCTAGGAGTAGGACTGCAGGATCATAGGGTAGTTCTCTTTTTAATTTTTTGAGAAGCCTTCTTTCTATTCTCCCAGTGGCTGTACCAATTTACATGCCCATCAGCAGTGTAGGAGCGTTGCCTTCTCCCCACATCCTAACACCAACTTTTAATGATGGGTTCTCAAGACTAAAAGAAAGCAGACTCTGACCTCTGATTGCTGCAAGCTCACAGGATTTAAAGATCTTTCCACCTGTTCCTTGAGGGAAAATATGAAGGACTATTAAAATGTTACTTCTGTTCCTGTTCACAGTTGGGGCTGGACTTGGAAGAACTGGAGGAAATAGAAGAGGACGCTGGCCTGGGGAACGGAGGCCTGGGGAGGCTGGCAGGTAACCCCAGCCCCTGTCCAGGACAGGCCTTTCCAGACACGGCGCTTGATCAGTGAGCAGCACACGGCAGGGCCAAGGTCAGCCGTGCTCCCAGCGCTGGCCTGTCGGGGCAGATTGGTCCCTCAGAGTGGATGGGACAGTGTGCCCTCCAGGTCAAAATCTTTGCCACTGGTAGGAAGAAAAAAATCAACTTACAGTATTCTCTTTCTTACAAGGCACACTTCATAATTATGGAGACCAGACTTGCCAGTCCTGGGGACCTGGTGCAGAGGGAGGTTTCCGACATATCTACCACCCTCCTGGTTGGGAGGAAGACAGGGATGGAATCACACACACATTTACGAAGGTGGCCCAACTTGAAGCACCTGCTCCTGCCTTACTGCAGTGAGCTGATTTGCCCCAAAGAGGCAGAGCTGTTCCTCTCGGAGCTGTCGCTCCCTTCTCACCCACTTTGAGAGCAGCCTCAATTTGGTGATTTTTTTAGTTTGGGGTATTTTCTTCCCCCTCTCGTTTTAATTATTTTTGCCAGCCTTTATGGGGCAAAGGAGCTGGGTTAAGAACTCAAAAGTGGAAGCAGCAGTGATCCAGTGAGACTGGATCACACTGTGTCCTGCTGGGCTCTTGGGCCCAGAGCTTCTGGAGCAGAGAGGATCGATTCTGTGCTGCTCTGGAGTGTTCAGGGCCCCAGAGTTTAGAGTACCACGCAGTGGCCCTGCCTGCCCCTTCTGAGAGGCGTCCTCTTGTAAAGGGAGCGAATACCCTAACATTGATCCATGTGTGTATGTGTGTGTGTTTATGTTTTCAGAATTCAAGTTAAATTCTGCAGACATTATAAGTGCAGCATTTGTTTCTGGCAGATGGAACATCCCACGGATCTTCACCCTTGGCCGGGTCTGCCTCACACCTAGGGAAAGGCCCTGTGCACCCCACTTGAGGGCAGGGACAGTGTGTGGAGATGGGCCGAGTTTGGCCATGTCCTTTGTGTTCGTCCCCCTTCCCGAGCCCCCAAGTAGTCCCCACGTTGATGCTGTCTGCTGTAGGCTCTCAGGCCAAAGGGCCTCAGTGGTGGGGTCCATTTTTCCTTTTCATGAGACTTGAGGCCAACAGGCCCCACTGAGCCACTGCCTGCCACCCTGGGGGCTGCCCCCCCACCACGGGGTGTCTGCTTGCCTAGGTGTCCAGGCCTGGGCTCAGAGGCCTCAGATCTGCTGACTGTCTCTGTTTTTGGACTTCCAGCCTGCTTCCTTGACTCGATGGCCACCCTGGGCCTGGCAGCGTACGGCTACGGGATCCGTTATGAGTTTGGGATTTTCAACCAGAAGATTGTCAATGGCTGGCAGGTGGGTGTGGTTTTCTTCCTTCACTCACTTGCGGCCCTCAGGCATAAAAGAAAGTCACCAGGCACTGTCGGGTCTGCTTCTGGACTTTCTGCTCCTCCAGGGAGGCTGCGTTTCGGCCCTGGGCAGAGCGGAGGAGGTGGGGGCCAGTGCTGAAGGCCCCGGGCGCTCTATGCTCTGTGTGCCACCCCGCCCCCTGCCAGCAGGGCCTGTCGCCCATGCGGTCTCTTTGCACGTGGCTTCTGTCTGGCTACAGGACGTCTGGCAGGCTCAGGCGAGAGCCCGGCTGGGCCTTTTGTATTTGGCAAGATGCTGCTTCTGCAGACAGCTCATGGTCCTGCTCTGCAGAGAGGACCAGGCTTTGATGTTGGAATCTCACTGATGTACAGGGAAGGAACACCTTCCTGCCACCAAGAAGTCAAAGGCAGGACCAGTTCTGTGATGAATGTCTGCCTGCTCCAGGCAGAAGGGTCTCGCCTTCTGTGGAGTCCTGTGGAGAGGGACTCAGGAAGCAGTAATAACCTCAGCTATGTCACTGTCCCCAGACCTCGACCCAAATGCTCCTTCTTGGGACGTGCCTCCTTTCTGTCTCTGTGACTTGGCTGTCCTGGATGTGTGGTGTAGACAGAGCCATCTTTCTTTCGTGCCCTGACTGTCCCAGTCCCGCCAGGTAGATGGAGTAGCATGGTGCATGGACTCCAAGTAACGTCTCAAGGTTTGTCAGTGTGCCTCAGGACTTCTCCCTTTTACTGCTCAATTCAAGCCATTCTTAATGTCTTTTTATTTTGATCAATTCTTCTGCATTTTATATGAGTTTTTTTAATAGTCCAAAAGTGAAAGTGAACGTTGCTTAGTCATATCCGACTCTTTGCAACCCCATGGACTATACAGTCCATAGAATTCTCCAGGCCAGAATACTGGAGTGGGTAGCCTTTCCCTTCTCCAGGGGATCTTCCCAACCCAGGAATCAAACCCAGGTCTCCCACATTGTGGGCAGATTCTTTACCAGCTGAGCCACAAGGGAAGCCCAAGAATACTGGAATGGGTAGCCTATCTCTTCTCCAGTGGATCTTTCCGACCCAGGGATTGAACCGGGGTCTCCTGCATTGCAGGCAGATTCTTTACCAGCTGAGCTACCAGGGAAGCCCTAATAGTCCAAAGCATTCACTTTTAAACCGAGAGCCTTGACCAGAATTGGGAATCTTTACCTTGTAAATCAACTGCAGTTATGTTTCCATGCTGGGGCTCATCGTCTGGATGGCATGGTGGTGTGAGTGGAGGGCAGGGCCCACCGGTGCCCAGGACCACTGCCCCCCCCTCACCTGCCACCTGCCCTTACCTACCGCCACCCCCACCTGCCACCCCTTCAGGTGGAGGAAGCCGACGACTGGCTGCGCTATGGGAACCCCTGGGAGAAGGCACGGCCAGAGTACATGCTGCCCGTGCACTTCTACGGGCGTGTGGAGCACAGCCCTGAAGGCGTGCGCTGGCTGGACACGCAGGTACTACGGGCGCTTCCTGGGGTGGAGGGCTGAGCGCAGGGACCCTCGACTTGCCTCATGTCAGGAGCTTCCTTTGAGCCTTCCCTGTGGGAGCTGCCTCCCCACATACTTGGTCGGGACGATTCAGACCCTGACCGTGAAGCTACCTCTGCAATTTAACAGGAGCCGTGTCTCAGGGTGTTTTGTGGCGAGCAGGTTGGTGCCAGGAGGGGCGGGGCACTGGGGGAGGTGGTGAGAACAGCTCCGCATCCCGGGGGGTCGGCACTCACTCACCGCGTAGCCCTGACTCTCTAGGGTCTCCCAGTTCAGCTCACCGATTATTTGGAGCCATCAGCGCCCTGGGCAGGGAACCCTGGCTGGATGTAGCAGAATGGAGCTCCCCGACCCAGCTGGTCCCTGGTAGAGGGATCAGGGCAGGAACACCAGGTGCTGGAGGAGCATGGTGCTGGCCCCGGTGGGCACACATGCAGAGTCTCCCTGGCTCAGAGATGGGAGGGTCAGGGGAGGGCTTTGTGGGGGCAGGGAGGATAGTTTGCAGTGAATAAGAAAGAGTCCGCTGTCCAGTGATCTGGGCAGATGAGCAAAAACAGGGAAAGCCCGTGAGCCACAGGTGGTGTTCTGGGCTGTCCAGATTCAAGTCTGAACTGGGATTCAGGCCAGGCAGACTGGAGGCCCAAGATGCCAGAATAAGTTGTATTTAATTTTAAAAAGTGGGGAAGGGGTGTGTGTGCCTGTAGAAGATGAGTAAACAAAGGCCTGGAAACCCCAGTGGGATGCGATGAGGGCCTTCCTGTGGGGCCAGGCTGTGGAGAGGGCCAGAGCAGTTTGCAGATGCTTTGCAGGGCTGGTTGAGGCCAGGGTCGAGGACAGGGTTGCGGGGAGATGGAAGGGAAGGATGAAGCTGGGGTATAGCCTCCCATCCAGTCCTTTGTGGCTCTGGGAGCTGCCTTCACACCCTGAAGCCACCTTCGAAAGTGGACCTGAGTGTGAGCAGCCCCACAGGAGGGCCTGAGGGCAGCGGAGACCCAAGGCGGGGGCACCTCTGTCGGCTGGAGTGCACTGATGCTTCAGGACACACAGGGACGGGGAGGGAGGAGCACGCAGGCTGCCTTGGTTTGCTGAAGTTCGAGGCCAAGGCCACAGGAGGAGTCTCCACAGACGTGGGGTATGGTCAGAAATAGTGGCTGTGTGCGAGGCTAAGCAAGTCCCAAAATTGAAGTCGCCCTCGCAGAGTTGAGAGACGAGAGGGCAGGTGTGGAGGATGGAGGCCAGGGACACGGGAAGGGCTGCCCAGGGCCCGGTGACCGTGGACACCGGCATGGAAGGTAGGAGCTGGAGGAGGCCTGGGGAGTGGTTGGTGTTGTTCGGGGCGGGAGGAGAGAAGCCAGAGGAGGGTGGCCACCAGCAGGAGGCTGCTTCTGTGAGAGAGCCACCTCAGCCTCGGGGAGCACGGCCCAGGTTGTGGACCACGCTTTCCCTTGGCAGGTGGTGCTGGCCATGCCGTATGACACCCCGGTGCCGGGCTACAAGAACGACACCGTCAACACCATGAGGCTGTGGTCCGCCAAGGCGCCCAATGACTTCAAGCTCCACGACTGTGCGTCCCCTCCTGTTCCCACCTGGGGCCTGATCCCAGACCAGCCCCAGCTGCACTCACAGCCCACGGGGCTTCCCAGCATGGGAGGGCTGAGGGCGGGTTCCCCACGAGCCCTAGGCTTCCCAGGGACCCCACATCCACCAGAAAGAGCCAGGGCCTGGGGCTGGGAGGGGTCAGGCAGTAGAGCAACCGTGGGGCACCTTCTGCTCGGGAGTGCTTGTCCTCAGACCCATCAGGGCTCTTGGGAGCCTCAGAGGCTTGTGGGTCCTGACCTTGCTCTCTCCCCTCAGTCAACGTGGGCAGCTATATCGAAGCGGTCCTGGACCGGAACCTGGCCGAGAACATCTCCAGAGTCCTGTATCCCAACGACAACGTGAGTAACTGCTGCAGCACCAGGGGAAAAGGGGGCTCTCATCTGTGCTGCCTCTCGGTGCAGGAAGCTGGGCTCCATTAGGGCCCCTGTGAGCCTCACACTGGTCTCAGCTGACCTCCTGAGAGTGAGGGTAGACACGGCATCCCCGACGGGGCTCAGAAGCCCCCGGCCTCACACCTCCAGTCCTCGCCGTAAAGACAGGGCCGTGGAGCCCTCAGACCTCACCTGCCACTGGAGTCTGCTCTTCAGCACCTGGTGTGGCTCCCTAAGAATCGGGGGGTGCACTTGTCAGGCGGGGCTGGCAGTGCCTATCCTGCAGTGACGCCTTGAGACCCATATGGTCGTGACTGAAAAAGCTCTTTGTAGGCGTTTCCCCACATGTGAGATGGGGGTCTCAGCTGTGTGCGCCATGGCCCCCGGATTCTTAGCAAACCTTAGCCCTTAGGGTTTGCCCAGCTCTGTGGGTGTGGTTTCATATTTTACCAGCAAACTATGTGCACATAGCAGCGCAAGGCCCTGGGTTGAAGGGCTCATAGGAAGATGCCCTCCACCCCCCAAGATTGCGAGAAGAGGCTCCTGCTTCAGGCGTGAGGCCTCCAGATGCCCGCACCCCGGAGGTTGTGTTCCTGGCCTCAGCCCCTCGCTGGCCCCTTGCGGGGCGCTGTGACTCCCTCCTGGCTGCCTGCGCACTCCCTCCCTGTCTGAGGGTCACCTGACCTTGGCCCCAGGTCTGGGCTGGACCCCAGCCTGGCCCCGCCCTGAGTTGGGGGCCTCATGGGCCCACGGCCCAGGCTGAGCCCGGATGTGTCCTCCGGGTGTGTCTGCAGTTCTTCGAGGGCAAGGAGCTGCGGCTGAAGCAGGAGTACTTCGTGGTGGCTGCTACCCTGCAGGACATCATACGGCGCTTCAAGTCATCCAAGTTCGGCTGCCGCGACCCTGTGAGGACCTCCTTCGAGACGTTCCCAGACAAGGTGCGCTTGCAGAGGGCCGAGCCGGGTGCCGAAGCCGGGCCATTTCCAGGCGGGGCCTCCTCCTTCCGGCCGTGGCAGGCCAGGCCAGGCGGGCAACAGCTCTGCAGCCTGGGTCTCCATGTCCCTGGGGACTGGGCCGAAGATGCTGTGAAGGGCAGTCGGGCAGAGCAGCCAGGTTGCAGGCTCAGTGGAGAGGCCAGCCGCCCGCGTCCACCAGGTGGGAGCAGCGTTCCAAGGTGACCTGCTCCCTGCTCCTCGGCCAGTTTCCACGCTGGGACCCGGAGCCCATTGCCGCCCTGTCCACTGCCCACGGCCAGCCCCGTGACCAGGCTCCACGGGTGGGCAGCTGAGGGCCCCAGCTCTGCACAAGTGGTTGAGAGGACTGAAGAGGTTGCCCCATGTCAACGCAGGTGGCCATCCAGCTGAATGACACCCACCCGGCCCTCGCCATCCCCGAGCTCATGCGGATCCTGGTGGACGTGGAGAAGGTGGACTGGGACAAGGTGAGCAGAGAGCCTGAGGGCCTGGTGCAGGGTGAGCTTCGCTCCCCGCCCCAACGGCAGGGCTGAGGACTGAGCTGGTGCTGGGACATGGCGTGGGGCCTTCCTGGGCGCCTCAGGAGAAGAGAAGGGCGCTGTCCCTGGGAAGACAGGGCCGGGTGTAGGAGGATGTACAGGAGCAGGTCTGGGGTTTCTCCCGAGGGTAGAATGCTGAGTACAGGCAGCAGGGCAAAGGCCAGAGAAGAGCAGTTGTCTGGACAAGAAAAGGATTCTGACACTTGTCGGAGTTTCTCACGTATGTTTTGTTATCCTAGAACTGTGACCAAAGACCCAGAGGTGTTCAGCTTACAGAAATACATTGTTTATTTATGGGCTTGTTCTCCTCACTTCACTTATTTTGGTCTTAGGCTCTTTAGTGGGGTTTTCTTGATATCACTAAATTAAATCAACATATAAAGCCATTTTACCCCTTTTTAGTGCCAGAGCCCCTTTCTAGTTTGGGGTGCACCTGTGGGTAGGGCTGAGCCGGTGCAGTTCACCTCTGGCCAGCAGGGGGCAGGGCCGCACACTTCATCAGCTGTCCCTGGACCATGGGTGTGAAGTCAGTTTGATGGAAATAAGCTGCCTGGAGCTCTGGTTGGGTTTGCAGGTAGCAAAGAGGTGCTCGGTTCCGTGTATGTCCTAGGTCATGTCAGGAGAGTGAATCAATTCCGTGTATGTGCTGGGTCACATCAGGAGAGTGAAGGGCAAAGCACTCACCATGGGTCTGGGAAGCTCCAGGCCCCAGAGCAGAGACGTGCAGCTGGCAGGGACCTTCCTGGTGGCATCTGAGCACCTGCCTCTGACCCTACATGTGCCCCTCGGCTTGGCGTCCAGCAGCTGGTCTTCTCTTAACACTGGGGTTTCTGGAGTGTTGGGAGCTGATCTTCTCTGACACTGTGGGGTTTCTGGATTGTCACAGGCCTGGGAAATCACAAAGAAGACTTGTGCATACACCAACCACACGGTGCTGCCCGAGGCCTTGGAGCGCTGGCCAGTGTCCATGTTTGAGAAGCTGCTGCCACGGCACCTGGACATCATCTATGCCATCAATCAGAGGCACCTGGATGTGAGCACAGTGGGGTGGCAGGGGTGCACCTTCAGGGCCTGCCCATCCTGTCGTGACAGGGGGAGGAGGCCTGCACCTGCTCCCCTGGGCCCTCCTCTTCACTCCACATCAGACCATCAGGCCTGGGACAGGTGCTTCTTAATGGAACAGCCTCTGCTCACAGAGGACTTGGGGCCTGGGGGCTGGCCCTTGGCAGAGCTGTTGGCTGGTCCCCACACTGGGAGCCCTGCTCTTGGGGTTGGGGGGAGCCCTTTTCCCCATATCTGGGAGGTTCAGATGTAAGTGTCTATTCCTGGCATCCCACAGGCCTTTGTCCTGAGACATCAGTGCAGCGTTTGGGTGATGGGGAAAAAGTCACCTGTGTCTTTTTTTGTCACACATAAGAGAGGATGCTGATATAGGAACAGGGGGACTTAGGGTTCAGGTGTGATGATTTTCCTCATTTTGATCTTTTGGTGAAAGAGTGGCTGTTCTCACTGGTAGACTGTGGTTACATCCTGCCTGGGCCACTGGGTGCAGCATCTTCATCTCTTCCTGTGGGTCACATGGCACCTGCTCAGCTCCTCCAAGTCCACGGGCTGAGCCCATGGCTCAGGGCTAGCCAGCTTGGGCTGCAGCTTCCCTGGGGGTAGCAGCTCCCACCCTCCCACTCACTGCTCTGTCCTTGCAGCACGTGGCCGCCCTGTTCCCCGGGGACGTGGACCGCCTGCGGAGGATGTCGGTGATTGAGGAAGGGGACTGCAAGCGGATCAACATGGCGCACCTGTGTGTCATCGGGTCCCACGCTGTCAATGGCGTGGCGAGGATCCATTCGGAGATTGTGAGGCAGTCAGTGTGAGTGGGGGATGCCCTCGGCTCCCACCCCACCCCTGCCACCTACAGCACAGTGGCTGAGACTGATAACCACCCAGAGCTCGGTGGTGGGAGGGTGAGCCTCTGGCTCGATGGATGATGCTGGGGGCTGAGCCCTCTTGTCACCAGGAGCCCGTCTGGCTATCAGTGTTCTCCGTCTGTCCAGGCGGAAGATCTGCTCCTGGAGCACCTGCCTGGGGATGAGGGACCTGGGCCGGACGAGGGGAGGTCAGGGCAGAGGCTCGTCCCCAAGAGAAAGGAGGGATTCCAAGGGCAAGTTCCTTGCTCCAGCCCCTCTCTGTGGGACGGGATCTCGAAATTCCATCTTTCAGTCCTCGTCCCAGTCCTCAAGTGGGACACCTGCTATGAGCGCCCCACAGCCTATATCCCCAGGGCTGGCCTGAGGCTTTGTGTGATGTACCATTTTATCCCCACTGTCTGTCCATGGCCCGCTGTCAGGACCACTGGGAGGAGACCAGGCGTCAGCCACCTGCTGGGGTGGTTGGGCTCCTGCGGAGACAAAACAGCAAGGCTGGGTCCAGGGCCCCTCTAGAGGGCCCTGTGCCCTTTGCGTGCCTTGTTCCAACCAGCGTTTGCAGAGTCTCCTGTGGTCTGTGTGTTTAGCTTTAAGGACTTTTACGAGTTGGAGCCGGAGAAGTTCCAGAATAAGACGAACGGCATCACACCCCGCCGCTGGCTGCTCCTATGTAACCCAGGGCTGGCAGAAACCATCGTGGAGGTGAGGCCAGTGCCCCCGGGCCCCCCCAGGGCTGTGTGTGTGCGACGCACCCCCTTGTGTGTGGAGAGTGGGGGCTCCCGGACGAGCGGGGGGGTGGGCACTGCCACCCACAGGTGTGACCAGCCTGGCGGTTGGTCAGCAGCCCTGGCGGTCTGTACAGGAGTTCAGAAGGGATCCTGGGCTTCAGGTCCAGCTTGTGAGCCCTGACGGGATGTGTGAGCTGGGGATGCGGTCGTTGTTGAGTTGTTCCCGTGCTCTCAAGTGGCCCCAGTGTGCGGGATCTCCTGGGAGGGGGTGTGGTGGAGAGGAGTGGCCAAAGGGGATGCAGAGCGCAGAAGCCATGTCGCCCTCATGGTTCCACAGAGAATCGGGGAGGGTTTCCTGACAGACCTGAGCCAACTGAAGAAGCTGCTGCCGCTGGTCGGGGATGAGGCGCTCATCAGGGACGTGGCCCAGGTCAAGCAGGTAGGCCCGGCATGTGGCCAGGAGCCCAGCCCCCACTCGGCCCTGTGGAGGGGCCTCAGGTCCTTGGGGAGAGCTTGTATTGGGGTGAAGCGCATGGGAATTGACGCAGGCCCCACATCTCCACTCAAGGTGCTGTCTGCACCCCCCAGACCCCCCACAGCCGCCTCACAGCCAGGCAGGCTGGCTCTCTGGACGGCCTCTGAAGACCGAGGCTGACCCTCTGCTGTGCCACTGGCCTGGCGCTGGGAGCCCAGAAGTAGTGTTCACTTCAGAGTCTCCGTCCCTGTCTTCTTGTCTCTTTTTTCTATTTTTCTCACCCTCGCTTTTCTCCCAGGGTTTGCTTGTTGGTCTGGTCTCTTGCTTAGCTCTGAGCTCTCGTGTGGATCCACTCTCAGGGCCGCGCTTCCCCGCTTCTGCCCACGTGGACCCCCATCCCTCCATGTCCTCCTTGGGGCGGCCCCTCCCTACTGTGTCTCTGACGGGCTCACAGGCTCGGCCCTGTGGACATCCCACTGTCCTTACCTCTGTTCTCCCAGGAAAACAAGGTCAAGTTCTCCGCCTTCCTGGAGAAGCAGTATGGGGTGAAGGTCAACCCCTCGTCCATGTTCGACGTGCACGTGAAGAGGATCCATGAGTACAAGCGGCAGCTGCTCAACTGCCTGCACATGGTCACCTTGTACAACCGTGAGTACGCTGCCCACACCTGCCGTGGACCAGGCCTTTTTCTCACTCGCTTGATCTGGCGTGACATGTTCACTTTAAGTGGCGGCTTCTGGTTTTCTGTGTTCAGAGCAGAAGAAGCTACAAGGAGTGAGATGTGAACCCAGAGGTTGGGGAGCTTGAGGCCCCGGGGATGCCCTGCCTCTGGGTTGGGGCCTTGGGGTCCCTGGAGGCTGGGTTGTAGGTTCAGTGTAGCCTTTCTTTCACATTTAGTTATTATTGTTATTAGACTTGTTTAAAGTTATCTGGAGACACTTTACCCAGCAAGGGAGGCATTTAAAGTGCACTCTTGGAAGATGAAGTAGTGTGTTACATCTGTACACCTTAAACTAGTAACATTTAAGTAGCATTTAATTTTGAAGCAAATGTGAATCAAAGACCCCCGCCAACCACAAAGTTGCTATGAATATTTTCTGGTTCTACAAAGGAGGTAATAAAGCCTCAAGGAAACCCACATGGTTTTTAAAAGTTTATAACATACTAATAGTAACATAGTAACAACAATAGTAATATAGTAATATTAATAGTAAAATAGTAAAGTGGATCCTAATTTTGAAAACAAAGGAACCACAAATACAGCTCTTCTGGAGAATGTCAGCTCCCCAGTTCCCACGAGGGAGACTTGGTCCTGAGGGTCCCACCCGGTCACTCATGAGACGGTTCAGATGCCGGTTTCCATTGAGCAGCTCTGACCCAGCGCTCAGAAAAGGCCCAGGGAAGCGCCCTCCCATGCATGTGACCCAGGCGTCTCCTGGGTCAGAGACAGCAGTTCCTGGAGACCTTGTTTTGTGCCATGGTTTGCTTTCGCACTTGTGATTTTCTGCATTTTCTTTGTTGTTGCCCCAGCTGTGCCCCCGAGTCCCCTACTCCTGAGCAGTGGGACGGGTCTCTCGGCGGCCTGCCCTTCCTCCCTGCCCCTCTGGTGGCCGGGGCTGCCTACTGCCCTCCCCGCGCCGCCTCTGCTTGGGGCCCCGGCAGTGTTCCGACAGGGCTGGCAGGGTGTGCGCCCCCCATCTCCTCATCCACCGGTGTGTGTGTGGTCTCCCCATGGGCAGCTCCCCTCGCCGTGCCCTGACTTGAGTCTCAGGCTGCTGTGAGGGCTGTCCGGTCGCCCTCCTGCTTGGTTCCTGCGACCCAAGGTCTTCTGTATCCACGGCGTAGTGGCCTTTCCCAGGAAGGGTGGCTGGGCTGAGGCGATGTCCTCGGCCTCCCTCTCTCCTTGGGCAGAGCGATCAGGAGGGTGGTCCTTGGGGGGCCGCTCTCTCGGCCGGCGCTCGTCCTACTCAGCTGTGTTGGCCGCTGGCCATCCGATCAGTTCTCCTGGAGGCCCTCTGAGCATGTTGGTTGGTGTCTTCTATCCCGTCTAAGAAGTTCCTTAAAATACATGGAAACCTGGATTCGGCTTTCCCCTCCCGGGGCTCCAGTGAGGTCTGTGGTTGGTGTTTTCTCCCACCTTCTTTTTGCCCATTGATGGCTCTCTCTCTCCTTTTCTGCTCCATGCTGTCTGCTGGTCCTGTCTCCATACTGTGTCTGGTAGTCCCTGCACATTTCTCCTCCCTGTGGCTTCTGTGATCTGGTCGCACTTCATGGGGCCGTTCTGCCTTGTGGCCTGTGTTTTCCCCCTGCTGTGGTGTTGCGTTTCAGGCCGTGGTCCCTCGTCTGCATTGACCATCCTCACAGGCTGGAGACTCATGGGGGGCGGCTTCCACTTCCCTCATCTGTGGCGAAGCTGTGTTGGGGTTGGAGGAGCTGCATCAAGACCCTGGTCAGAGCCTCGTGAGCTCAGGGCAACTGCAGACCTCCCAGCTCCAGATGCCTCTCTGAGGCCATGTCCCTTCTCTGTGGCCATGTCCCCTCTCTGAGGCCGTGTCCCCTCTCTGAGGCCGTGTCCCCTCTCTGTGGCCATGTCCCTTCTCTGTGGCTGTGTCCCCCCTCTATGACTCCAAGTCCAGGCTGGCTCAGGAGGTATCATGGCTCATGGGCCTCTGCCCACCAGGATGTCCAGGCCCCTCTCTGAGGTGTCCCTGTGGGAGAGGGGCTGACATAGTCTGCCCGCCCAGCCCTCGGGAGCTCTTTGCCTCCCTCCTCCCTTCCCCAGGAGGTCAGGATTCCTGAGACCCTGCGCTCACAGCCCCGTCTCCCACCTATCTTGTGACCCGGCAGGACTTGCTCAGTGATCTGGAGTTCGCCTATTTTTCTTCTTTACAATGTAGCTTGTGGATTTGGGGCTTGTTTTTTGCTCTCCTTGTTCTCTAGGTCACTCTGTCCACTATCTGGAAGCAGGAAGGTTCAAAATTCAGGGACTACAGGAACCTGAGGTCAGAGGTTAAAGATCAGCCATGCCCCTTAGCAGTTCCTGTAAATCTTGTGGCTGATTCCCGACCCTGGTGAATACTGTTCAGAGCAGCCCCACACCTCTGTAGACACCACCACCCTGATGAAATCTGAAAACCCAGTGGCCTGGCAAGGACACCTCATTCTGCTGGGGCTGGAGGCGAGCTGTCTGCTCCTGTGCAGGAAAGCTCTGGGGGGCTTGTCACCCTCTGTCCCAGCAGGGAGGGGGCTTGGGGTCTCACTGACACTCCACACAGGCTGCCAGTTAATCACCACCACCCCAAGGTCAACCTATTTTCAAGTGTCCATCACATGCAAGGGCCTTTAGTCCTGGTCACCAGACCCAAAGGAGCTCCTGTCTTGGGCTGTTCTGGACACAAGGGTGCAGCTTTTCCACTGAAACTTCTGGAAGAATCTGCTCCTGGTTAGCCTTCGGCACCAACCTGGATGCAGTGCAGAGTTCTGTAAACGGAAGCTCCTGGCGGCGCACCACTTGCATCGGGCTGGTCTCTGAGGACACTGATCACCGAGGCAAGCACAGGGCTCAGGCATGTCTGGCTCCAGTTGCCTCACTTGGCTGTCTTCTGTTTGTCTTGCAGGAATAAAGAAGGATCCGACCCAGGCCTTTGTGCCCAGGACTGTCATGATCGGAGGCAAGGTGAGGTGACAGCCTCTTTGCTCTCACTTGGCATTGGGCGGGAACATACAAACCACCATGCTTTTCCGCAGTGTCCCTGTATCTGGGTGGGACGCTGCGGGGGGCTGGGCGCCGACCTGCACACACAGCCCAGAGGTCCTGGCCCCAGCTGTGCCTCTGGGCCAGGACCCTCAGGTGTCTTGTCAGCTCGGCCACAGGAAGGGAGCTGGATGGGGCCCCTGCCTGCCCAGGGCAGTGGGGTCCCCAGGGCCAGCCTCCAATGGGGAAGCACCGCTCCTCGGTGTGATTGCCAGCGTTCCACACGTCCCCTGCACTTTTGTGCTGAGTGGACACTGGTCACTGGCTGCTTCGTCAGCTAGATGTGGGCCTGCTCTCAGCCTGGCCTCATGCATTTTATTTACCGTGGCATGTGCTTTAGGACACGTGATTGCAGAGTCCCAGTGTCTCCAGGGGGTGTTGGCGGGTCCCACCACAGGTCTCTGGACTCCAGGCCCCTCCCCACCCCTCTGCCACTCTCCCAGGGAGCCTGGGTACGGCTGCTTCATGGGGGCTGCAGGTGGGCCCAGGTCTGTTCTCTCCTCCGACTTGAGCACCTGCACAGGTGGAGGCACCCTGCAGGCTCGCCCAGCTCAGACAACAGCTCACACCGGCCTTGTTCTGTCTCAGCCACCACCCCACCCCCACCTCCTGCTGTTCCTGAAACATGATTCTGGACAGCACTTTATTTCATTTGTCACTATTTCCATATGCATTTCTCGGAGATGTGACTGTCAAAAGGTTTTAAAATGTTTTTTAGAAACGAAAATCTAGAGAAAGAATTGTAGAACATCCACAAATCTGTCACCTGACTTTTGCTGAACCTTTTAAAGTAGATTACACTGTAACATTTCACCCCTAAGAACTTCATTAGTTGTCTTCCCAATGACGTTTTCCTACAAAACCACACGCCACCATCACACCTACAACACTTGACAAGAATTCCTCTACGTCATTAAATATCCAGCCAGGGCCACATGCCTGGCTGTCTTATTAGAAATCTTGAGTTTGTTTGAATCAGGATCCAGTGAGGTTCTCACATGGCGCTGGGCAGCTGTATTTCATCTGTAGGTTTTCGTCTACATCCTCTTTTTTCCCCTGCAGTTTTTTACAGAAATCAGGTTGTGTGTCTCCCCCAAACCGTGTCCCTTTGGTATCTCCCAGAACCTTCGTGGGTTCCCCGTGTTTCCTGTAGGTTGGTACTCAGTTCTCAGGGGTCCTTGTTCCCTCTCTCCATTTCTGAAAAACAAACTAGAATCAGGAAACCAAACTTGAGGCTGACAGACCTGTGTGTGTGGGTAAGGGGCTGTCACGAGAGGCGCTCAGTCGGCACCAAGGGAGCGGCTGGGGTGCTGTACCCTGTGGGCCCGTCTGTCAGGTTGAAGGACACACAAGGATGCCATGACCTCAGCCCCGGGGGGCCCCCTCCTACCGTCCAAGCCAGGCTCCAGCGACCCTGCCCTGAGCACGGGGCGTGTGCTGTGCGCCCCTCTCCCCATTGCAGGCAGCGCCCGGCTACCACATGGCTAAGAAGATCATCAAGCTGGTCACGGCCATCAGCGACATCGTCAACCATGATCCGATTGTGGGCGACAGGCTCAAAGTGATCTTCCTGGAGAACTACCGGGTGTCCTTGGCCGAGAAAGGTGAGTCTGCCCTGCCTGGATGCAGCAGGTGGTCCTTGCTGGTCAGGGCCTGTCTTGCCTTCAGGGAGATTAATGGCCCTGACACCACGTTCCCCAGCCAGAGGGGCCCCGGTCTGGTAGCCAAGGCCCTGGCCTCTGTACTTCCTGCCTTCCCCTCCTCGTGCCTCTGCCCCTCAGCTTGGACTTCCTGCCCCGGCCTTGCTCTTGGTGGGCCATGCCCCCCACCCTCCCCCTGTCCCAGGAATGCTTCTTTTTGTCCCCACCTGTCCACTCTGGCCTGCATCTGCTCTGGGGGCATCTAGCTGGGGCCTCTCCACTGTGGGAGTCCTGGATATGTGTTGCCACCAAGAGAAGGACCTGTGGCCACGTGTGCCTCAGAGCAGGGCTCTCCTGAGCTGGACTGGCCTTTCTAAGGCAGCCGCTTCTGGAGACCTGGCAGGAAGTGCCAGGAAACCTGAGCCTGTGGCCCAAATTGCAGCCCCTCTGGTCCAGGGGACTGTACGCTGCCCTCCGGGCGTCCAGTGGAGAGCAGGCTCTCACAGTCCCTCCCCCTCCAGTGTGGCCAGGTCATCAGCACCATCCCTGTGGTCCCGCCACTGCCCTGGACCACGTGTGGCTCCAGGGTTGGGTTGTGGTTCGTGCTTCACTGAGCTTCTCATACGTCTCAGGCCTTTTGCTACCTAGAACTCCCAGGCCAGCTCCTGGACTTCCTAGAACTGACCTCGGGGACAGCCTGGGGTCAGGCCCCATGCACCCCAGTTCTTGTACTTGCTGTGGACACATGTCCACCATCCCGTCTTCCCGTGTCCCTCTGCCCGAGGGGCCGGGGGTGCCTGCATCTCCATCCCGGAACCTGGGCCTGACGGTGAAGACAGGGCGGGGCTCTGGACTTGGCTGACCCCAAGTACCCGCCGGCCAGGTCGGGGAAGCAGCATCCATCAGCCAGCCCTAAGGACTGGCTGAGGATGTGAGAGCAGGGACACCGAGGCAGGCAAAACAGAAGCCGCGCTTCTGCCACCATGGCGAGACACTCACAGGAACCTGCGCATGGGAGAAGCCGCCTGGCTGCTGGGGGCTTGTGACTTGGCTGTTATGCCCGGTCTGTACAGAGGGACTCCTGGGCATGAGGCCACAGGAAGACTGTCCCCAGTCCTCTGCTTCTGTGAGAGTCAATTCCTTTCGAAGTCCTTTAAGGAGCCTATGGGCTGATGGACTAAGTCAGCAGTGACGTCAGTATACAAGGGAATCAATACCCCAGCCGGCTTTGGTACAGCCTTGGTCCGCAGGTTCTAGAACAGAGGTCCTCTGCCACCTGCAGGGCTTCTTGGCGTCTCCATGTGGACTCGCTGCCTTGGGCTGCCCTTGATCGGGAAGGGGAGCTATGCAGGGTAGGGGGCAGTGCATAGTGTCCCCTTGCCATTCCTGTTGCTCTTGTGCCTCCTGACTGATGGGTCTTGCCCGTGCCCCGCTCCCCACAGTCATCCCTGCTGCTGACCTGTCGCAGCAGATCTCCACCGCGGGCACGGAGGCCTCGGGCACAGGCAACATGAAATTCATGCTCAACGGTGCCCTCACCATCGGTACCATGGACGGGGCCAACGTGGAGATGGCTGAGGAGGCCGGGGCCGAGAATCTCTTCATCTTTGGCCTGCGGGTGGAGGACGTGGAAGCCCTGGACCGGAAAGGGTGAGTCCCTCTCAAAGCCTCTGTCTCCTCTAAGTGTCCTCACACCCGCAGATACCTTGAGGGGGTCCCGGCTAGGCCTAGTTGGCTGAAATCCCTCAGGGGACCTGGGGAGGCCTCAGGCGCCAGGAGCTGAACTCAAATGGTGGGAACCCCTTTAGGCCCTGCCCTGCATCTGCCACACGCCTCCCTCTCCCCGGATTCCCTGATGGCTCTGAAGTCTGACTTCACATGTCATTTTCTTCTGTAAGGTCCTGGCATGGACTAGGGGTGGGGGCTCTGCGGGACCCTTTGAGCAGCCCCCCTGGAGGACCATCTCAGCCACCACACGCCTGTACCAGGAGGAGGAGGTGGGGGTGATGTGCCCTCGGCGGCCAGCCCAGCCTGGCTGGCCCCGGCCCCTCATGAGTCCACTGTCCCCAACAGGTACAACGCCCGCGAGTACTATGACCACCTGCCCGAGCTGCGGCAGGCCGTGGACCAGATCAACAGTGGCTTCTTCTCCCCCAGGGAGCCTGACTGCTTTAAGGACGTCGTCAACATGCTCCTGAACCATGACAGGTGGGACAGGACCCTCGTCCCTCTCCAGTGCCAGGTCAGACAGAGGGTGCCCAAGAATATCATTTGGGGTGAAGCTCGGGCTCCTGTGAGGCTCACCCCCACCTCAGCCCACAGCCAGAGACTTGGCCACACCTAGGCATTCGGGCTTGTGGGGCCTCTGACTCTGCTTGGCAAGCCTCAGAGCCTGGCGATGGGATTGCATGACAAGCAGGAGGTGATGTCACCTCTGTGGGTGGATGGAGGTGACATGCCTGGGGTACAGGGAGCCTGGGTGTTAACCACTCCTGGGAGATCAGAAGGAGTTCAGGTGGAATGAACTTGTGAGGCCACAAGTCTCCACGTGGTTGGTGTTTTATGACAAGGCCCCTGATACAGGGTGACACTCCTCTGGGCACAGCCTTGCTCACTTGTCACAGGTTGACAGTGCCATCTGCCTTGACCACAGGCCTCTGCTGCACCCTGCTAAAAGGCGGGACTGTTGAAGGCGGAGAATCGACCTTTATTCCACTTGCAGTTCCCATGGGTTAGTCTGTCGTGTTCCAATGAATGTCGTCTGCTGGCTTCTGTCAGACCCAATCATAACTCCACGCGTATCCGGGGTTGGGCGCTCAGCCCTGCTGATTCTGGGATCCAGGAGAGACTTTACAGGGGTCTATGAATTGTGATCCCAATTCAGTTGTAAACAAAACACATTTATATGTCATAAATTCTGCCCCACCAGTTGTCAGCTTGTGAGACCTGAGAACAGGTGGTGGTGGAGCCTGAGTCCCCTGGGCCCCCCTGGAGGTGGAGGGGGACCTCAGTCTGTGTTCCTCTAGCCCACGGGCACGGTTTCTTTCAACAGCATGGGGCTATGATAAGGTTTTTCTAGAGTAGTGTCTCCAGGACAGCAGTGTTGCTCAGAGAGCAGCCACTGTGGCCACCCGTCATGTGGAGCACAAGGACGCAGCCAGCCAAATATGGGGGCCCTTTTCCTGACCTCCCATTCACCACCGGCCCAGCTCAGCTTCCTATCTCCCATTTCAGGTTCAAGGTGTTTGCGGATTATGAAGCGTACGTGGCGTGCCAGGCCCGGGTGGACCAGCTATACCGGGTGAGGTTCTTGGGCCCTGGCAGGGAAGTCGAAGGGTGGGACCATGTCCTGCTGTCTGAGGCCACTCCAAGGAGCTCGCAGCTGACCTGGTGGCCCAGAGCAGGTCAGGCTTCTTCCTCTCCTGCTCACGGACTGCCTCAGCCGGGTGTCTGCCTGGGCTTCCGCCTGGGACCCTTGGGGCCAGGCTGCTGTCCACACCAGCACATGTGCCCCTGCAGCCTGGGTGCTGCCAGATCCAGCAGGCAGGGCAGGACTTCCCTCCCAGAGGCGCTGCTGCACCCCGGCCCGCGGTCTGACTACCTGCGTGTGTGAGGAGAGCAGGGGTGATGCGCGGCATGAGGCCCGAGGCAGAAGACGGGGCTTGTGGGCAGCAAAGACCTTTGTGCTTAAAGGGAGGTGAACAGTTTCTCGGGCAGTGGACACATCACCAGCAAAGAGTGAGGACCTGCAGCTCTAGGGTGGGCACACTGGAGCTGGCTCTCCACTCCCGGCCCCAGGTCCCACCTCCGTGTGACCTGCAGGGAGCGGGCACAGCCAGGGAGGCCCCCTGGGAAGACTCAGCTCCTGAGCCTGGGGAGGTGACGGGTATCGTAGCCCATGCACCTGGCCAGGGATGGCCACAGGAGGGGACACTGGCGATGGGGGAGTGGCTCTGCAGTCACTGCTCAGATCATTAAAGTAGGTTCTTGGATGTGGCCCAAGGGGCTTGTGTCTCACCGTCCCCCTCAACTCAGAAAACAGCTCCTGAAGTCCCCTCCTGAGACAGGATAGGAGGAGGCCTGGGAGGCCAGGTGACCCTGGGCTCAAGGAGGTACCCTGGCTTCCATTCCAGGAGTGCCCTCCTGGTGCTGGCTGCAGTCTGGGGGTGAATCCCCTCCTGGGAGGGTGTCTGTGCATTGTGTGCACTCTGCCCTGGCGGGACCCCTTGGGCTCTAGGCCCTGTTTGCTCACCTGGAAGCTTTCCTGGTGGGTGGGCCCCCTTCCCAGTGAGCTGTGAGCTGTGAGGACCTGCCTTCTGTCAGGCTGCCCAGGGCTGAGCACATCTGGGAACAGGCTGAGGTCGCTGAGCACCCGCTTCCCTCTGCAGAACCCCAAGGAGTGGACCAAGAAGGTCATCAGGAACATCGCCTGCTCGGGCAAGTTCTCCAGTGACAGGACCATCACAGAGTATGCCCGTGACATCTGGGGCGCAGAGCCCCCTGCCCTGCAGACCCCATCGCCCAGCCTCCCCAGTGACTAGGCCCTGGCCTTGGGACCAGCTTTTGTTCCCTTGCTGACTTTGCCCGTTGTTTCCAAGCATTTTGCTAGTGCCCTGCTTCTTTCAGTGCCGCTTCCAGGAGGGCTGAGGGAATCGTAGTAGTGGCTTTGAGGGGCTGAGGTGTGGAGATGCCCCTTCATTGCCTGCCGGAGACCAGGTCCCAAGCACTGACAGAGCTCGCCCCCCCCACCCCCCAAGATGCCCACTCAGCTTCCCCACGGCCTCATACAAACCTGTGTGAACTCATATTCAGTTTTGAGTCTCTGCATTCTGGAGTCCAATCAGGTAGCCGTGACAAAGCTTGGGCAAGTGTGTGTTTCTGCAGCACGCAGGCTGGCCATCCAGTCTCCCAGCCCAGCTCTGCCTCCTGGCCTTGCTGGAAGGGTCCAGTGCGCCGGGCCGTGTCCTCACAGCTGCCATGTGGGCACCCAACCTGGGGTTTCCAGACTGAGCAGATAGCAGGGCTCCAGGACAACCAAGGGTGACACTGGGGAGGACACTTGTGTCCAGCACCAAGGGCTTTGGTTAGGACAAGGCTGGCTGATGCAGAATTAGTTTGATTTTGATATTTTGAAAGATTTTTCAGAAGGAAATCAAACTAGCTGAGGTCTTTCCTTGTTTTAGCAACGAAAAATAGCACTTTTGAAGTTTATGCCTGGGGAGGCGATGCTGGGGTGTTTTCACCTGGGGTCCCCACCTCACTGGCTGAGGCTGAACATCTAGCCCTGTGCCAGATCTGTACCCTCCCTATGCCCGTCAGGCAGGAGGCAGCAGGACAGCCTGGTCTGGAAAAGGACTGGTGGGCCCAGAGAGCAGCCCACCCTCCATTCTACCCAGATGGCAGGCTGGCACCAGGGATGGTGGCTGAGCGGTGGGAAGGACAAAGCCAGGGAGCAGGAGGGAGCTGGGGGCAGAAGCTTCCAGAGGGACATGCTGGACCTGGGTGGCTTGGGGCTCTGCCCCCCCGCTTCCGGAAGGGGGGGGGGGGGGGTCTGCGGTCACGCCTCCAGCACCCATTGCTACCCACCCTTTAGGCCAAATGTGACCATCACTGTGTGCCTCGCTGTCACTGCTTCGTGTGAGAAAGTGATTAAACCTGCTTGTGCTCGGATGCTCTGGCCTCTGCGTGTCTCTGCACCTAGGGTGCTGCATGTCTCTGCGCGTCCCAGCCGGGATACACTGTGGCCCACCACTCCGGGACTGGGGAGAGGACGTTCTCTCACCCAGCTGCTGTGGGACTCAGAGCCCTGTGAGCCTGAGTCATCAAACCCAGCACTGGGAAAATGTCAGCTGGGTGTTGGCATTTTGGGTGTGAATTGTAATGTTCTTTTGCACCTGTCTTTTGCCACCTACTCCTGGTCCTGGGAAGTGGAAACTCTGGGGACCAAATCATTCCCCTCCCCACCCACTCCTGGTCCTGGGAAGTGGAAACTCTGGGGACCAAATCATTCCCCTCCCCAAACTGTATGGCTGCAGGTTAAATCAAAAACCCAGCAGGATGTGAGCTCAGGGCTCAGTGTTACCCAGAGAACCCAAATGTTGGGGGAGAGGCACCTGGTCTCGGTCTGGCACGGCTCCCAGGACACTCGCTTCCACAGGCTGTGACCACAGATCAGTGGTGGGCATCTCGAGCCATCCTTGATCAGACTGACTTTGTGACTCAATAAAGGGTCAGTCCTACTACGCAGTTTAAGCTGAGCTGCTTGGACTGAGGTGTAAGCGGAGACACCCCCAAGCAGAGACATGTAGACCTAATTACCTGAAAGGTGTCGAGGGCAGGAGCTACCTGCTCAGCAAGCTTGTTATGCTTTATCTTCAGGCTGTCAGACACCTGTAAAAGCACTAAGGGCTTGTATTTTTACTTTATATCCTACTTTATCCTCCCCACCCAGTAAAATCTGAGGCAACTTACACAGAAAAGATTTAAAGAAAAACAGGATGAAGACTTGAGCCCAGGCAGAGCGGGCAAAGTGTAGGCAGTCTCAGAGGGCCTCACTGGTCAGGAAGAGCAGGGGACATGGCCCTGAGCTGCGGGGCTGCCAGGAGCCCCAGTGACAAAGTCCAAGAAGCCCCAGGGGGCTACCCTGGCCGCACGGGCTTTGTGCTTTAGTTCCATGAAGGCAGCGTCAGGTCACGATGGGCATCCCAGAAAGCCAAGGGAACATGAGGCTGAGGGCCAGGTGGCTGAGAATTGCCATAGGCAGCTCTAAGATGTTTCAAAGAGGATGTAATCTCCTGTTTCTGGGCCTCCAGCCAGTCCACAGCTGCTCACAGGCCAAGGGCAGTGGGGGAGAGAAGGTAAATAAGTTCCTCCCCACCCTGGGGAATTGCTGCACTGACTCGAAAGTGTCAGAGCTCAAGGATCTAGGGGAGGAAGGCCTGCCATTGGGAGAAGGTGAAAGTTACCTTCAGCCGTGTCCGACTCTTTGTGACCCCATGGACTATACAGTCCATGCAATTCTTCAGGGCTGAATGATGGAGTGGGTAGCCTTTCCCTTCTCCAGGGGATCTTCCCAACTAGGATCAAACCCAGGTCTCCCGCATTGCAGGCGGATTCTCTACCAGCTGAACCACAAGGGAAGCCCAAGAATACTGGAGTGGGTAGTCTATCCCTTCTCTGGTGGATCTTCCTGACCCAGGAATCGAACCAGGGTCTCCTGCATTGCAGGCAGATCCTTTACCAACTGAGCTACCAGGGAAGCCCAAGGAGAGAGCTGGGTGAACCAAAGTCCTCCACCCTGATTCCAGCCCTGTACTGTACGGTGTGCAGCCCCCTCAGAAAGTCACACATCATCTTCCTCTGGGGGTGAGAGGGGGGCAGTGAGTGGGTACTGGCATTGTGTGTGGGAGGCGGGTTTGGCCAAACGCCATGACTAGTGAGTGAATGAGCTGACACTCCCAGGGAAGGATGGGAGTCCCTGGACTCCAGCAGCCTGAGTCCTTTCACAAGTGGTCAGGGGCTTGTCCTGGGTCTCTGAGTGAACCCTACCACCCATCCATCGACACAGCAACATTCAATGAGCTTGCTAACCATAAGGCTGAAAGGCTCACCCACAAAGACCTGGTTTTAGGAAAATGCCATCTGCCCCACCGGAAAAGACAACCTCTCCGTGAACACACCTCCTCCAATACAACACCCCTCCCCAAGGGACCTCAGTGTCTGCAGGAGGGGGAAGAAAGCCCATAATCCTTGGCCTTACAGAGCCACCCCCTCCTCCCATATGGTAGAGTTCTGAGAGTGGCCTGGGGCTGTGGGCACAGCCTGGACACTGCTGGAGGCAGCATTGAGAAAACAGACAGACCACCACCACGATTTTATTCTTAAATAAATGCTCAGTCTAAGGCCTAGTTAGGCAGACAAGTGGGTGGACATCAGAGGAAGGCAGATTGCCGGCCCCTCCCCAGCGGGGAGCAGCAGGGCCGCCCAAGGAGGCAGGGACACCGAGGAAGGCAAGCAGGGCGGGCAGGGCAGGAGGGACTGGTGGAGCCATGAGCGTCCATTCTGGGGGGGACAGAAAGAACCCATGTTCGCCCACATTCTCAAGGGTGGTGCCAGAAAGCTCAGTGTGGTCCCAAGACCCCTCACCTCCTGTCCCAGGCTCCCCGTGCCTGGCTTAGGAGGTGTGGGATCGACTAGCCGATGGCCAGAAAGTTCTGTCACTGTCTTCCCAACAAGCCCTTGGGCTGAGGGGCAGCACAAGGGGGAGAGGGCCACACGCCGCCTCCGTATGGTCCACAGAGATCTCTGCTCCCCGCCATCCAGGGCGGTGCCTCAGGTATGCCAACGCCTCCCCTGGCATCCATGTTCCCTCTCCAGGCGCATCTCCAAGGGGCCAGGCTGGCAAGAGGAAAGGGGGACGAGGGCAGAGGCCTTCATGCTCCCGGGCAGCGAGTGATACTCATTGCTGGCGCCCCGGTTCCGACTTCCCCAGGAACTCCCTGGAGCAGAGGAGGACACCTGTCAGCCAAACCCCTCTGGGCCAGATCGGAGACACCGCCTCCCATCGTCCTCCCACAGCCCACCCAGGAGGCCTCAAAGGAGCCCCAAGCACCACACTCTGCCTCGAACACCCTGCAAGGCAAACGGGCAGGGTACCAAGGGCAGCACCAAGTCAAGTCCCGACAGGGAGTGAGGACAGGTCACTATATCCCGATGCTGGAGGGGTTCTCTGGTCTACATTTTCTGTGATGGGTGCCTTTTACAGGGAAAAACCACAGTCCCAGAGCAATCCCATGCTCTTACCATCCCCTCACAGCAACACATGTTCCGTGTGCCAAGAAATGTCAAAAACACAGAGCTCTGTCCCTGGGACTTCGAGGGCCTCACATACCAAGTGGAGTTCCCCAGCACACATTTCTCCGAGGGCTGATTCCAGCAGCCTGGGCTCAGCAGAGGCCCTACAGCCGGGACATGGGGGCAGCCTGCACCCCCGAGTGGGAGGCAGAGAGCGTCTGGTCCATCCAAACCCTTCCCTCTGCCACCTGGGCACCCTCGTTCCCAGGCTTGGGACAGGTGGCCAGGCTGCAGCCCATGTTGTCAGTCTCCCTCCCTGAGGCAGCTGGGGACCAACAGGCTTTGGGGGAGCTGGCTCAGACCTGCATCACCCCTACCACATACACCCCGTGCACAGGCAGTGACCTGATGGGCCTGTGGGAGGGCACAGTGGGGCCTGAGCGCAGCAGCCGTGGTGTCCTCACTGCCTGACCACACACAGGGGACTGCAGCCCGGAAGGCCACACATGCTGACACTGGACCCCTCTGACCAGCCCGGCATGGCTGTCCAAGCTGTGGCCATAGGGGCTCGCCCAGCTCCCGCATGCCATCCTGCATGGCAGGTGAGGGTAGCGCCTCACCTCAGGATCCGCGGGAGCTCGGGGCTCTTGTAGATGTACTTGTGCCTGTAGCCAAGGTCCGAGTGGAAGGGGATGAACTGAACCTTGAAGTCCCGGAAGCTGCGTGATGGTGCGGCGATGTTATAGAGCTGGGGGAGGGAGAGGAGGATCATCGCCCAGGGCCTAGGATGACCTGCCTCAGCCACAGGACCCTCAGGCCACCCCTCAAGACCCTCTCAGTCCTCATCCTATCTCGAGACCAGCCTTCCTCAGGGTCCTCAGCAGCCTCAGGCCACCTGCCTAGGGATGCCACGATGGCCTGAGTGCCCAGGACAGCCTCACGGATCTGTCCCAGGGCTGGGTGGGCCGTATGCCTAGGTCAAGACCCATCTGCAAGCTGGCTCAGGGTATGTGGCACCTCAGCCCCTCCTTCCAGCCCAGGATGACCAGGTACTAGGCCCAGACCTGTTCGGAGGCGGCCTGGGTCCCCTGCCCTCTAGCCTGCCCCTTCCCCTCACCACCACCACGGTCAGAGGGTGCTCCCTCCCTCCCTACTCCCACCTGCAGATCTAATCCTGCTGCCTGGCAGCAAAGGCAGATGCAGTAAAAGCAGACACAAAAGCCCCACAACAAGGGGATGTCCTCGGACATCAGCCTCATCCCAGAGGCAAGAGGACATGTGAGAGTTCTGAACCGCCAGCCTCCTCTGCCTTCTCCCTCACAAAGGGCCCGGCTGGCAGCGGGACTCTCTTCCACAACTGCCTGGCCCGAACACGAGTCTGCCCGACACCCACCTTTCTGCCAAGCTGGAAGGGCACGACCGGGTCATCCTCGGCGTGCAGGATGAGCAGGGAGCAGGAGATGTGCTTCACACTGAGGGAGGGGAAAGGGAGAAAGGCACTGGATGGCCAGGACAGGCTGGGCCTCCCGGCTCCCAGCAGCAAAGCCCAGTGAGGGAGCACTTCACCGTGGTGCAGAACAGCTCAAACTGCCAGGCACTTTTAATACACAGCTAGCAGCTGATTTCTTAGATGTTTCCATCAGTATCTGTTCTAGGTGACAAGTGTCAATCAAATCTAGAGATCAATTCATTTACCAAATCGGGTCCTTGAATATTTCCTGGAAATTTTAAAACAAAAGAAAAAAACTCTGCCAGTACACTATTCTTAAAAAGTTACAAAATGATATTTACAAACTGAGTAATAGGTGGGCCAGGAAACTTACTGCAAATGAACATTACTGGACATCAGTTAGCAAAAGAGCCACCCTCTAATTTCTCTTTTGGGTATAAGACATTTAATTCCTGAACGTTTCAAATAAATGAACATTCTCAAGATGGTCACTGAATCCAAACCCTTCGGCAAACCGCCTACCGAAGGACAGGCTGCAGGACTGGTGGGCCCTGGGCGCTGCTAGCTGCCCCTCACTGAGGCCTCACCGGGAGCTGGTGGACGCAGCAGACACCTGCTACAGGCGATCTCATGCTGATCTGGGGCTTCATGCGGGCAGCCCCAGGGCAAGCCTGGCACCTGGCCGGACCAGGTCTGAGTGTGTACCCAGCCGTCTGGCAGGCTGCACTGCTGCTAGTGGCACCCAGATCACCCACTCACCACATTTTACTCCCAGGGCAAAGTGCTTGCTGGTATGCAAGACACGCTTTGACATTTGACATCTTTTCATAACTTCCACCCATGAAGCTGGTCCTTCGCTTCTCCAACTCTTGAGGCATAGCTCACATGCTGTCACCTTGGCAAGTACTTGGGAACAGACCTGCCCACCAAGCACGGGCTCCTGACTTCCAGCAGTGAGAGATGGCTGGCCCCCCAACACTCACACTGGCTCAGCTTGGGGGCAGCCACAGGGTGACTTTCTCACTGTGGTCATTTTTAGAGGAAATCCAGTTTATTCAGGTAATTCTTTTAAAAATGTAGATTTTTAAATGCTAACTCAATATTCAGATAAAATTTTTCTTTTTTTAGAATAAATTAAAGTCCATGAAATAAAGATACCACAAAAATAATGTTAATTGAACCTGAACGTTGTTCAAAGAGTCCTAAAATATAATATTTAATTTCTGGTTTACCTAATAGAAATATTTTTAATATTAACCTTCAGAACATCTTTCCATAACCAAACACAAATCAAATGGCTAAGGCAAAGTCATTTTTTGAACAACAGTCACTCTTGCTAAAGTAAAACAGTTCTATGGACCAAAAAATACGCTGTTTTCCTATTTCTTTAACTCTACAGTCTTTCCACCTTCCTACTTCCCTTTCTCTACCTGACGTTCCCTTTATAGAGATGTGTTGCTTAGAAAAGACCCCTACATGTCCAGAATCCCACCCTCCTTGGTTAACATGATTCAAGACGCTTATTCTGAGGGTTCTGGGGTTCTTCTAAATTCTCTCCCACAGTACTCACTTTTCATCATTTGCAAACTGAATTCCACTGCTTGTGATGGGATCAAGAAAGAACCAGTCAAACCCAGGGAAGTATCGATAGATCTGGAGGTGACATGTAGACAACAAGGAGAGAATCAATTACTACACTGCTGTGGGGGCTGGGGTCACCCCTGCTTTCAATCAGGCTGACTGGTGGGCCCAGAGCTGGGGTGGGGATAGGTGGTAGCCAAGGTCACCCCTGCTTCCAATCAGGTGGCCCCAGAGCTGGGGGGGATGGGCAGTAATATACCCCCATAGGGGCCAGGGTCACCCCTGCTTCCAATCAGGCTGACTGATGGCCCCAGAACTGGGGAGGGCAGGGGGGAGGCAGCGGTCCTGCTATCCCTCCCCCGACCCTCAGACTCCCTGCTCAAGAGGCCCCAGACTGGCTGCAGGGGATCGCCCACAAACAGGGCTCCCACACCCAAGACGCAGAGACCAGGTTTCCCACACACAACAGGCCACAACCCCCAAGGAAACGGAGGACCGTGTGATTCGGAAGAAGCAAAATATCAAAGAACACCCAACAAAGGACTCGTCTGTCTGCAGCAGGCAGCATGAGGCCAGGCAGGGCCGACACGGCACTCCTGGACATACAGAAGCAGTGGGAGGAGGAGGAGGAAGCAACAGGACACAGAGGGGCCCCCTCCGGGCCCAACCTGTAAACAGAGGGTCTCAGGCATTGAGGCCAGCCAGTGAGGACCCAACAGCATGGGATTCCCACCAAGGATTCCCTAGAGCGCCCACCAGCTCCACTCCCAGCCTGCACTGGGCCCCAGGGGCAGCAATGCCAGGTGGGCGACCTGTGCCATGGAGCAAGGCCTCCTGTGGGTCTTGCTGTCCTCAGACAACCTGACTGTGATCACACCCTTCTACCTGGCACGAAGCTATAAAGATTCTGAGTGGCTCTGCAGTCAGGCCAGTGCCCAGAATTAAATGAGAATTAACCTTCCATAATGTCTGTATTTATTAGAATACTTAAAAAATTTTTATGACATTTTAATTTACTTTTATGCATATTTACTCATAGTCATTTTCATATGTTATAGCTATTACTTCCATTATATAATAAGTCTGTCTTTAATAAGCTCTGTACTTGCCACTGAGAACGGATGGCTCTTGGCTTCTTCACGGATATTAGTGAATGGAGATTCCAAGATGAGGGCATCTGGAGGAGTCTCTAGATAAATAAGACCAACAGGGAACTGGGAGGTGAGCAAAAAGTCCCAACGGGACACTCCTCATGCCACCACCCCCTCGACAGGACCATGGACCCCAGGTGCCCACCTGGCTGGCCGGCCCTGCCCCTCAGGCCCTCCCCTGGAGTCACATGAGGGAAGTGGTCTCGAGGGGATCCCTGAGAACCATGTCTGCTGAGGCTGCCTGTTTGGAGTCCAGTCCCTGTCAAGGCACCGCCAGTTGCCAGAGAATCTGGGGAACAGGGCTGGGCCCTCGGGGGGTCTGCTCAGGCCCCCATTTCAATGCCTGGCTCTCATCTCACCACCCCGCTCATCCATCACCACCCACTTCATAAGAAGCCGGCAGGGTCTGGAGCACAGCCAGTGCCCGAACAGCCCTCCTGCGTGGGAGCCGGGCCACACCCGTGGCGTAGGACCCCACGCAAGCGCCTACCTCGCTCACAGAGGCGCCGCACCAGGTTAGTGGCCACTCTGGAAAGAGGGAAACGTTCAGTTGGATCATGACAAAAACTGTTGCAGACAAGATTGTTCCCGAGAAGCTAGGACCAACACGGTGGTGGGTGGGGTTTTGGGTGGGGGTGTGCAGGGGCCCTGCAGCCAACCCCTCCAACAGGGACTCTGCGATGGCACCTCCATGGCCCCAAGGCACATGCTGTGCCTCACTTGGAACCACCCCTGCGGGCTGCACAGCGACACCCTAGCTCACACCTGGTCCTACAGACGCAGATGGGAGGGACCCAGAGCATCGCAGGGCCCAGGAAGCCCCAGCGGTGGGGAGGTGGCCCCTGAAGGGGGCAGCACCTGGACTCTGCCCAGACTAGGCCTCCTGCCTTCCCAGGACCAAGCTAGGCAGGTCCAGGCAGAAACCCAGAATGGGAAGGCCTGCTCCCCTCTGGCCAGGGCTCACTCCACCCACAAGGACAGCCCAGGAAGGGCCAGTCCCAGACACCGCCCAGCCTGTAGCCAATGTGTCCAAAGGAAAGGCAGCAGGAAAATAGAGGTGCTGAAGGTCTGGGGCGCCTTTACACCGGGCCACATGGAACATCAGAGCACTTCCTCTTTCAGCAGATGGAACAATGGAACCCCAACTGCTGCCTCCCCAAGCTTTTAAGTAATGACGCCATGTGTGGGCCAAAGGGCCTGTGCTCCTGGATGCGCTGCACTGTGGGGCTTCATCCCCAGCCCAAACCAGGGCAGTAATGGAGGCTCCAGGACACCGGGGGCCCTTCAGGCAGCCTGGGCTGGAGAGTCACCCGTGAAGACCTGTTCCCACAAATGCCACGCTGGGAACTCTCACCCGGTGCCGAGAGAATGGCCCCAAATATACACGGGGTTGTCTCCACTTCGCACTTTGATCCAGTCAAAAACATGGAGTGCATCATACGTCATGCCCCGCTCCGATGGCGTTCCTACTGAGTCACCCCAACCTGGGAAAGCAGCATCAAAGAGGATGTCACAAGATCGCAAAGGAAAAGCCCTCTTCCGCCCCTCTCTCAGCAGAAGGCCCAGGCCATCTGGGGCCTCAAGTCTCGGCAGGCCAGCTCGTTTCTCCCATCTCCTCAGCCGTCGCAGCCTCTGAACCCAACCACTGCCCCCACCTGAGTCTCAACGAGCAGAAGCAGACCCTCGGCACTGACACCTGGGGCTTGGCCAGGCTCAGCCATTGACAGTCTGGCCCAGCCCGGCCTTGAGCTCAGCCCCGGCTCCGTGGCCCAGCTGTGACCCAGCTGTGAAGAGGTTTCAGGATGGGCAGATTCCAGGCTCAAGGCAATGCTGACCCACAAAGGAAGGGATTCCTAGCATCCTGTTTGCATTACAGAGGAAAGCCAACTAAACTCTGACCTCCCAAGGGCCCTTCCCTCCAGATTCTGGAAAAGTCAAATGTGACTGTCATTTCCAGCAGCTCAGCAGTGATTCATCATCAAATGATCTGAAAGTACCACAAGGCTCATAGAGAGCAAGTCCTGCAACACAAAACCTAGAGGCAGGGGCACCACAGGCCACCTCCCCGGGGCGTCCCAGATGTAGATTAGCAAAGAAGCCAATGCTAGGAACAAGGCCAGAGTGAGGGCTCAGGGCACCAGCAGGGGCAAGGACAGAGACAAGGAGAAAGACAAGAGAGATGGAGACAGGGGGAGGCAAAAATGAGAGAATGAGATGGGGACAAGGAGCCACAGGCAGAACTTTGGTCTCTTGTACAGCTTAGAAAGGAAGAGACTCAACAGGAACTGAAAAGAGGAAATGTTAGATGGGATCTTATTTCTGTTAGAAGCGCAGGAAGGTGAACAAGGGAGAAGGCTGGCCCCTGAGGTTCCAGCAGCAGGGGCAGGAGGGAAGGATAAGCCTCCTTTCAGAGTTTCTTCAACCTAGCATCTTCCTTCTAATGGAACACTCTTTCACAAAAGAACTACCCCACACCCTAGGACGGTGGAATAAAGGCCCTGAAAGACGTGCACGTCCACACCTGGAAACCCATGCCTCTGGAACCTCACACAGCAAGGGCAGTGAAGGGTGCAGAAGGAAAGAGGCTGCCAAGTAGGGGACCCCAAGACAGGACAATGTCCTGGTCAGCATGAGACCCAGATAATCCCGGGTCTTTATGAGCAAAAGGGACAGAGTCAGGCCCAGAGTACTGCAGACTCAAGGGGTCACAAGCAAGGAACCAGCATGGCCTGGAGAAGCTGCAAGAGGCCAGGAATCTGACTCTCCTGGAGCCTCCATTATGTCCACACCTTGACTCATCCCAGTGGCTAAAGACTTGGAACCTTGACCTCCAGTGCTTCAAGTGCTGTTTCGGAACATTACATTTGTGGCAGTTGTGGCAGCAAGAGGAGACTCTCCCAACATGCACACCCAGGTAATGCCAACAGCTGCTGGGTCTGCGGGTGTGGAGCCCCGCCTCCCCCCAGCCAGGGCAAGCTGGACGAGACGCCTCAGCCCTACGTCCTCTCCAGGCGAGGACTGTCTGAGGCACACATTGCTGCCACTGCTGCTCCCCGCTGACACAAAGCATCTTCCTCACACAGCAAACTGCGGGAGGCAAGGAGAAACACGGAGGGACGAGAAGAGTCCCTCTTTCCTGTCTCCATAACTTCAACAAGACAAGCTCTGCTGAGCATGATACGGGCCCAACACCCAGCTGTGGGGAAAGTCTGAGTTCCTCGAAGAGGAGACAGCACCTTTTATATGTGAAAGGGGCCAGCAGAGGGCGCATGCGGGGGTTCCAGGCGCCCGTGCCTCCCATCTGGGGGAGGATGCACGCAGGACGCACCACCAAGGACCCTCCACTACCTCCACATGCTGACAATCTCACAAGGACCGCAGGTCACGGCAGAGCCGCCAGCCTTTCAGAGTGACACTTGGCCACCCCCACACCAACCTCGAAGAGGCGGGGTGAGCAAGGAACCCTCACCTCTGTAGTCAAAGGTGACCACGTGGTAGCCGAGGGAACTCAGCACCTGGAAGTGAAAAACAAAAACTGAACAACGCAGCCCTGACTAACTTAGTGAAGGCCGTCACCTCACCGCCCATCCTGATGGGATCTCCCAAACCCAGATGTCAGCTGCTATGGAACACTCGGGAAGGCGGAGGCCAGCCGGAGCAGCACTCCTGCCCTCTGAGGGGCTTGCAGGCTGATGGCTGTCGAAGGGTTGCCAGGGGCTCTGACCACCCAGAGACCCAGGAGGAAGGACCCTGCAGTGTGGAGTCCACACCTGGTGACCCTTAATGCAACCCAGCATTGTTCAGATTTAAGCTTCTGTTGAATTTTTCTCATTTAAAAGAAAAAAAATCTCTCAGGACTAGGTGACTGTTTGCACGAAGTCACTATTCACAGTCCCACCCAAGCCCTGGCTGTGTGTGCTCAGAGCCACGAGGAAGCTGCCAAGGACACCAGTGTCACCACCCTGAGGTGCACTCCCGTCCCGAGAAGAGAGCTCGCCCGGGACCTCCCAGCCCCAACAGGACCTGCACCCTCTGGAGCCACAGCTGTTCAGTCATCCACCCCACCCCACCTGGATCCAAGTCGCTCCAGGGAACCAGCTCGTCAACAGCCCAGAGCCGTCCACAGGGTGCTGGATGGACAGCAGTGCCACATGTCTGCCTTGTCCCTTCGGCCCAGTTTCCAAACACAGATCCGCCCGAGAGGAGGGCAACAGGCGTGGTGGCCCCAGACGCTGCATCAGCAGCACATGTCATCTCAAAGACCCACACACCCTCTGACGACAGCCACATGGCGGGGAGGGTTTGCGTGCACCCTGGGCCCTGCACCCAGACACCTGCTTCCACCGTGTTGGCTGGGACCCTGCATCAATGGTGTTCTGTGCCTGGTGGACATGAGAAACCCCAGTGCTGGCAGAATTCCTGAGCCACAGCCCAGAGGACAGTGTAGCTCTCGGCCCCTCAGCGTTCTCCCATCATTCCCTATGGGAGTAAGTAACTTTACAAACAACTGCAAATCGCTTTATGTTAACTTGTTAATTTCTGGCATACAAGCCACAAAGTCCATTCATCCTGATCTTGGAAACTATCCCCAGAGGCAGCAAAATGGGAAGCACTCCATGCGGAGATGTCCATAAAAGGCAAGATGAAAAAGACTGACAATGATTAACTCAGATTATTAGGGGGAACTCTGTTCTGTTCATGATTCCTGGAGAGAACAGCCAGAGGCAGTAGCCAGAGCAGTAGCAACTCTCTCTGTCCACACAGTGAGGGTGGGCACTGCTCTGTCCATCTGTCCACTGCATGGCCTCTTTGGTGTGCCATAAGCTAAGGGCACTGCTCGCCGCTGGACGCCATGAGCCAACCTCACCTACCTTATAAAGCTCCACCCGGTGGTCGCCACCTCTAGAGGGTCAGGGAAAGAAAACAAGAACAGCTGTTAGTGCGTCTTCTCAGAAAGGAGGCCCAGGGTAAACACTGCAGCATCCGGGCACTTAGAGCCTGGTCCCCAAATCCATGTGGGGGGTGATGGGCAGGTCACCTCCTCCTCTGGGCACCTACGTGGCTCCCAGCTGGCCTCCACGGTATGTGCCAGGCAAGGGACTGTCTGAGCACTGTGGGGATGCTTCTTAATTATCACCTCACCTCTGGTTTGACTAGGTGGCAGAACGTAGGAAACACAAAGGTCTCACAAAGGGACACTCCCAAAGGTGTCCAGGACCACAGGTGAACAGAAGGGACGCACATCCTCGCTGGCACGCACACCACGGGGACAGGCCACAGGCACCTCCTGCCTCAACCTCCTCACCCACGGAGCCACCGCAGACCCTCAGGGCACTCCTCCTTGGCTGTTCACGCCCCCACCACCTGGTCATCTGGCTCTTCCCCACCTGCTCCTGACAGTCTGCTGCTGCGCCTCCCACCCTGCTGTCCTCCCACACACGTGTGCCTATGGGCAGACACTGGGTCAGAGGCACCACAGTGATCCGACAGCCATGGAGAGCCTCCCAGACCCTCACTGGCCACCTCATGCCCACCCCTCTCCGGGTGAAGCCTGTCTGCCTCTGCCTCCCACTTCCTGCTCAGATGCTGTCCGGCTGCTCCCTGCAGACACCCCGAGGGGGACAGGGCTGCATGACAAGCGAGAAGTACATCAGTGGGCAGGCTCACCCTTGACAGACTTCTCCGCTCTTTCCCTTCCTCATAATGAGCATTTGAGACATTTTGGGTGTGTGTGTCAAGAAAGTGTTCTCAGGGGAGGTGAGAAAAAGATGGAGGAAGAAAGCCAAGATAACCCAGAAACAAACATCAAAGGGCTGAGTTTTAAGACTGGAGAGAAATAACGTAAAATGTTTTCAGTTATCTTTGCAAGACTTTGTCACGGTTCTTTTGTAAGATCTCCAGTACCCTATCCTGAGCAAGAAGAGAAGTTCAGAGCATAATGGGGTCTCGGGGCATCCCTGGGGTCCAGGCCTCAGGGAGCCACGGCTGCTGCCATCCTGCCCGGACAGGGCAGCCACCAAGAACTTCATGCTGTGCTGTCCTTGGGGACATAGGGGGAAGGGGGCAACAAACTTTCAGAGTCACAAGATGCCTTCCATCCTGAAGCTACAGACAGACTTTGTCTTCTTTACCACGTGACTGGCACTGCTCACAAAGAACACCAAACTTCCCTCATTTATAGAAAGAGGCTACAGGAGCTGTTTGTAGTCATTTGCTCTTTGAAAAGCGGAAGAGAAACCCGCTGCAGCTTGTCCCGGACAACGGGGAAGCAGGCTGCCAAGTGCATGCTGAGTCAGCAGCTCAGCTCTCTGGGCTCAGGGCATCCTGGGGGCCACATCCCGGACATCCTGCTGACCCTCCGTGCAGCCCCTCTGTCCAGACACCCACTGTGTCCTGCTCTGTTCCCCTCGCCGGCTCTGCCTGTGAACTGACAGGCCCCAGCCCAGCCCCACGGAGCCCGAACTTCTGCAGCTGCAGGGGCACCCCAAGGGGTTTCAGGCAATGCTTGCTCAGGTAACGTCCTTCTTCCTCTGCCCCCCCGGCTCTCATACTGAACCTGCCCTTGAAAAGCTCCCAGGATGACAGTGGGTAAGGACGGCTACACAGGAACACGCTTCCTCAACGGCCCCGTGGGCTGTGGTGGCATTGCCAGCCTAGGGCTGGAGGTACCTGGCCTGCCAGCGTGGCAGGGCGGCCCCCTGGACAGGCTTATCCCTGACTGCTCGGCTGGGGTCTCTTCATGTGTCTCCCAGGAAGTGTGCCTCCCCTTCCAGCCGGGCACGCCTGCCAGTGAGAAACTGTCCTCACACCAGGATGGCAGATGCTGGATGCACAGGGGCCATTTCCCGGACATACCGTGGCCTTGGAGGGTCTCAAAGCCTCTGCCAAAGAGCCGTGCTTCCTGTCCACTGAGGAGCCTGGGTCCCTAACCCAGGAAAAGCGACATTCCCTGGCTGAGGCTCTGGGTTGCTCAGGCGGACACAGCCACCTCCATTCTCACCCCAGGCATGAGCTTCTGACCAGGGCTTTCTGGACATAGCTGCCCACCTCCACTCACCCAGCGGTTCCCAAGCAAACAGGCCCGGCCCACCTGGCACGCAGCCCTGCCCTGCTCTGGGCCTGTGGGAACAAGGGTTCACAACCGCCTCTCCCAAAGCCCAGATGAACTCTGGCTTTCCCTGAGCTCTCAGGACACCCATGCCCAGGTGCGCCCTCTCTCCCTGTGGCAGGCCCCTGCTCACCTGGTGCCCGCGTTCCCATGTAGGTACAGGATGATCGGGTGGCTGGAAGACAGGGCATCCTCGTACCACATCTGGTCCTTCCCCTGGGCATTCTTCCACCAGACAGCGGGGACCGTGTGCCTGGAAGCAGCAGCAGAGGGGAGTGGCAGGTGACACGCCCGCAGACAGGATGCCCGTGGCTCAGGACAACTGAGCAGAGAGCAGGAGGCTATGGGGGGCAGACCCCATGCTGTAAGGGCAGCATCTGGCAGTTGAGGACATTTTCTGACTCGCAGAAGGGCTCCCTCTTGGCCCCAGTAGCTTGCCCCGGCAGCAGTGACTCTGTCCATAGAAAAGGGAAGCCGTGTGAATTAAGACCCCTTCTGGCTGGGTCGGAGCATGGAATGGGCACTGAGGCTGTCCCATATCCCCTGACACTCGCCCACGTTTATAAGCTACATGAAGCTGTACCTGGGAGTACACAGGACAGCACCGTCTGGCGTACGTGCTAACTCAGTTAACACTGGTCTTTATAGGCTGACCGGGAGCCTGGCTGTCCTTAAAGCGCCATTTCTAGCACAGAGCCTGTCCACAAGCCATCTTGGCATTAGACTCACCTCTGCAGGAGGCGAAACAGGCCCATGTGGGCAGCCCCGATTCCTGGACACCTGGCCAGGCATGCAGACACTTGGTCTACGTGGCCAAAGTTGCTCTGGTTACCCTTAATTCAGGACACATCAAAATCACTGTTCATCACTGGGGAGGGTCTGATTTAACACATTTTTTTGCTGTAAATGTATTCGTTTGTGGGAAGCCTTAAAAACACTGCATGCCTGATTTCTTCTTCTCCAGGTCTAAATGCCAGCATCTCGTTTCTGACGTGTGTCTCTGACCATTTCACAGGATTGCATTTTGGGTGCTTCTGAACACGGCAATTACCACTCTCCCACAGTTACAAACCTGTGAGACAGAAAGGTGAACTTGGCAGATGCTGGGAGCCAATATGCCTCCAGGAGCCAGCCTACCGGAAACTCGGAGCTCTGAAAAAGGCTCTGGCAGCTCTCTGTCCCTGGGCTCCACCCCTGCCAGGCAGAGAAGGAGCTGTTCCCCCCACTCCTTGGCCGTAGGAAGACCTGGCAAGGCGCCACGGAGGGCAGTTGGTGAGCAGAGTGGCTGCCGCCCCAGGGCCCGCACGGCCGTCAGGATGGCACTGGGTGTAGCCGTGGGTGGGCAGAGTTGGCTACCTGCACACAGTGGTTCCTAGAGACCCACATGGTCATCGGCAACACGACTTTCACAGGTAACTGCCCAGAGATACCCATCCCATCACATGACTGCTCTGCTTGAGGAAGAAGCCTGGCTGAACCCACGTCTTCAATGCACAGATCCTAGGAACCGTCAGGAGAGTCTCCAAATCCCCCAGACAGCGCTGAACAGGATGCGCAAGCTTCTGACTGAAGACGGACATGCAGAGTGGCCCACAGGCACACGCTGGCCCTGAATGCTCCACTGAATCACACCAGAAATGACCACAGGCTATCCCAGCCTCAGCCACTCAGAACCAGAGCGTCCCTCTCACTTTTGGGTCTTCATCCAGGATGCCCTGGCCTCACACAGGGGAGTGGTTCACAGCACTTCCCTCAGAAGCTCCTCCCAGGCATAATGGTTCTCCTGAGTTCAAGGAGTGACTCCAGCCGCTCCTGAGACAAAGAGATGCCGCCACAGGAAAGTCGGTCCATTCTGGTTTCATTGATTGGAAACACCCACTCGTCCATGGAAAAAACACTAAATCATACTCTGAAGAAAAGCCAAGAAGTCACAGAGCTTAGATACAAACCTAAATTTATGGCTAAAAAGAGCAAATACTAAGAAAAGAGCAAACGCCGCCACCACTGTCAGGGCCTGAAAAAGCTGTGTGTGAAAGAGATGCAACTGTTTTCAACACCTGTATGGGCCCTTCTGAAAGGCTGTTGTTGAACCATGAAAAGACGCTGGGATTCTTGGCCTCTGGAGGAGAAGAATTTAATCCGGGGCCAGAGACGAGGCTTGATCACTCAGAGCTTTTGTGCAATAGAGTTTTATTAAAGTATAAAAGGGATAGAGAAAGCTTCTGACATAGATATCAGAAGGGGGCAGAAAGAGTACCCCCTTGCTAGTGTTAGCAATGGAATTATATACTCTCCAATTAGTTATTACAGTGAATCAAAAGAATGTCTGGAGGTTGCAAAGACCTCACTAGACCTACTCCTATAATTTACATTTTAAGATAACAGGATTAGCCAGAAGGTTTTTTCAGTGACTGTCCTCAAGCAGGATACATTATTGTTATATAATCCTAAGGAATGTAGAGGGAAAAGCTTGTCTTCTTGAGAATTCCAGACCCCTCTCTCCTTGGGGACCAACCTGCCTAGGAAATGACTCTCTCACTTCTCTGAAAGACAGGTGTGGCTCAAGCCTGTGCTCATGATTCAGTGATACAGCCTCTTTTCTGGCTTTCTTTCCCCCTGGAAATATGGCTTTCTGCAAAAACTGCTAAAGGAAGCATGCTGACTGAAACCGCCCACCCTGGCCAGGTACCATAGTAACCATTTGCATGAGTTATTTTACGACAGAAGGTCCTGGTAAGAAACATGGAACTAGTAAACCACCACTAACCAGAAGAGTTTAGGAAAGGTCTAAACCACGTGTTCAACCACTGCCCAAAACTCTTCACGCTGCCATCCATTTTGGCTAAGCAATGATTGCGCCCCCAGGAAGGACTCTCAGTCAGAGTGACTGGTCAGAGACAACCCAGAAACTAACCCCATCACCATAAAACCTAAGACTGAGAGCCACTGGCAAAGCAGTCCTCCCAGGTTCCATTTTGATCAGTCTCTTGCTTGGTTAGCTCATGAGTCTCCTCAGACAATTCATTTCCAAGCATTAGACAAGAGCCCACTCCTGGGCCCTGGAAGGGGTCCCCTTTCCTGCAACAAAAACAATCTGATTTACAAACCCTTTGCTGTTTGAAAACCTGAGAACAGAGTTGGTGTCACAGTCTAGTGCTCTATTATCATGGAATCTGGCGGAGATTTTTCCTTTGGAAACAGATAAAGATAAAAAGGGACAGGCAACAACAGTTTCAGAGCCTGCTATCAGGACAATACTGGCCACGCCTCACAGGCCCTGCTGACTGGAGGCCACACTGCCAGCACCTGGCCCTGTAGTCCTGGGGCCAAACTCACCAGACTCCAATGGTCACATCTTCCTCTGGCTGGAGGTAGTAATTACAGGTGTGATTCAAACCTTGATCCTGCGGTTTTTTCAAATCAATGAAATAGGGAACCCGCACTGTGGGGGACAAAGAGATGGAAATAGGATTAGTAGGGGTGTTACTTTGCCAACAAAGGCCTGTCTAGTCAAAGCTGTGGTTTTTCCAGTAGTCATGTATGGATGTGACAGTTGGACTATAAAGAAAGCTGAGCATCGAAGAATTCATGCTTTTGAACCATGGTGTTGGAAAAGACTCTTGAGAGTCCCTTGGACTGCAAGGAGATCCAACCAGTCCATCCCAAAGGAAATCAGTCCTGAATATTCATTGGAAGGACCGATGCTGAAGTTGAAACTCCAATACTTCGGCCACCTGATGCGAAGAACTGACTCATTGGAAAAGACCCTGGTGCTGGGAGAGACTGAAGGCGGGAGGAGAAGGGGATGACAGAGGATGAGATGGTTGGATGGCATCACTGACTCAATGGACATAAGTTTGAGTAAACTTGGGGAGTTGGCGATGGACAGGGAAGCCTGGTGTGCTGCAGTCCATGGGGTTGCAAAAAGTCGGACACTACTGAGCAACTGAACTGAACTGGACAGATCACCCTGTAAACAGCAGAGCTGAAGCTCTCAAATACCCTAATGCCTGGGGCACTGGGCCCTGCAGCCTCAGGAGCGGGTGTGGGCAGGTATATCTAAGGTCCAAGTAGAGACCCATTGAAGGTTGTTCAAAGTGTGAGAGGACACAAAGGAGGGAAGAAAAGATCCTTGGGAGATCTGAGGGTTGGCATGGCCATGAGAGAAGCTGGAGATAAGAAGGCTGAGAATTGAAGGCTGGGGCCAGGGTGCTGGGGGAAGGACAATGGGAAAGGTGACAGAGGGATGTGTGTTTTAGACCTGGGGCCACGGGCTTGATGGCCACCAAAATGTGGGTGTGGCCAGGCAAGGTGGACACTGAGGTTTCTAGTGCTGCCACTGACAGAGTGAGGCCCAAGATGAAGCATGCATGCAAGACGTGGAGGAATCCACAGGACCCAGAGTCCAGGCAGAGTGGAGGGAAGTCATGGGGACGAGACGGCAGCTACTCATTGAGCCATGAATTTACAGGGGACCTGCCAACAGGGCAATGGCTGATGGACTGCAGTGTACCCACTGATGGGAAGTCCCGGACCTGCACACAGAGGCAACGATACCCACAGATCTGGAGGAATCTCTGTGAGTTACAAGTAGGTGAGAAGAGCAGGGAAGGAGGGTAAGATCACTGTGATGCTGCTATGTGATCCCAGGTCATCAGTAAACAAACAGCCCACACTAGTGTCAATACCCAGTGCAGCCTGGAAAACGGAGACACACGCCAGACTGTGAGTGGGAGTTTAAAGGTGTGTGTGGGGTGGAGCATATCCTTCTTGTATGAGAAAGTGAAAGTGAAAGTTACTCTGTTCTGTCTGACTCTTTGTGACCCCATGGACTATACAGTCCATGGAATTGTCCAGAATTCTGGAGAATACTCAGAATACTGGAGTGGGTAGCCTTTCCCTTCCCCAGGGGATCTTCCCAACCCAGGGATTGGACCCAGGTCTCCCACATTGCAGGCAGATTCTTTACCAGCTGGGCCACCAGAGAAGCCCAAGAATCCCTTGTATACCACTGCACTTTTAGTCCTTGAGGTGAACACCATCTTTCAAGTTCTGTTTAGTTGGAAAAAAATAAAAAAAACAACTCAAACCTTGAGATAGGATTTATTCACATTACAAAACAGCAATTCTCAGAAGGGGTAGAGACAATGGACAGCATGGCCATGACTTCCAATCAGTCTCACCTTCAATAAGGAAATCACACAACTCTGGTTTTCTCTGGTGAAGGGAGTAGTGTCCTTGTGTAACCTACATGGCCACGTGGCACCAGAGCCCAGCATGCCCGCCTGCCACGCTGTCGCCTCCTGAGCCTACCTCCTGCCCCAGGGCCTCTGAATTGGCTGCCCTAAATGCTCTGTCCCCACATACCTGCATTTCAGCTCTCAATTCCTCACATGTCCCCATGGCTCAGAAAACGTTCACTGAAGAAATAAAACAGCCAACTGGTGAGGCCATGGGGACACCTACGCACTCCTTCCCCTGAGGCTGCTTTTGAACCTTCAGTTTCTTTACCCATCTCTTTCCCAAGAAGCAGGCTACATTTTAAAAACTTAAAAAGAAAACTGACACTCAAAGGAGGTGGTATCATACCTGCTGGCGCACATTCCCTGTACTCCGAACACCATCCCCGAAACAGGTGGGTACGACCATGACCACAGCGCTTGCTCAAGCGTGACTCACATGAGGTGACTCTGGGATCCGCACCCAGGCGACCAGACTCCACACTCTTGACTACTCAACAGGAAGTGGGGACAGTAAACCGGTTCTGGTCCTGGTAGACCCTGAATGTTCTCCAATTGGCTCCCTCGAAGGACAGTAAAGTCCTAACCCCAGCACATCAGAAGGGGACCTCAGCTGGAAACAGGGTCTTCCGAGAGTCACATCATTCAGAGCTTTTCAGTTAATTTTTTATTTTTAAGAAAGTCATCTACTTTTTCGTTTACGAAAAAGTACATTTAAAGGAGAATAATGCCTTAAATCATAGATGCTATCCCTATGCCTAATGCTTATTTATCTGATTTATAGATTTAGTTTCAGATAGATTTGTTACAAACGTAAGAATATTTTAATCATGTTTCAGGGTTCAAAAGATGGTTCCACTTCCTTCAAAGTCCAGATAGAAACACACAGCTCATGATTCACACCTTGAGAAGAAGGAAGGTGCCTCACAACACACAGGTCCTCCAACAGCGTGAGGTGAAACTACCACGTTAGTGCCCAGAAGACCTGATCTCCACAGGGGAGGGCAGGAGCCCTGAGAGCCACCCCCACACACATAGCAGGCACAGGGAAACAAGTAGCTGAGGACAGGCGTCTCTCTGCGGGGGTGCAGGGCGGCCCTGCCAACCCCTTCTGTGCCCGGAGCCCAAACAGGAGAATCCAGGAACATCCTGCCACTTCATTAGGAAATCAACAGTGCAAAATTCATGAGCTGCATCTAAAGTGCCCCCAATGATGGAGCTAAAGAAAATCAACTCAGTTCAGAGAGCTGCTGGGACCCACAGTGCAGCAGCCCAGAGGGCAGCAGCAGGCCACTGGCTGCCAAGACACCTGCCCAAGGTGCCTGGAGGTGCCCAGAGGCCTCCCCTGTGGGAGAGCTGGGCAGGGCTGACTCTAAGATCTGCTATCAGGAAACCTGTAGCCTGTGGCCTCATGTTTGCATGTAACCCAGACTCTCTTCCACGTGAGGCTGAATGGACACTTCAGGGACATTACAGTCAGAAAAACAGAACTTTCTTGATTTTAGTATGTTGTGAGCTCCTTCCAAGTTTGGGCTTCTCACAAGTGATGAAAACTCAAAGATGATAAATTCCTAGAAGTTTAGCCATGTTTCTCTTAGAAAACTCAAATCTCTCTTAGTGTACTGATACGCGTTTTACACTTACTTTCAGACACCCAAATAAAAACCCCTTTTATATTTGTTATATTTTATTATCCACCTTGCTATCTCTGTTCCTCTTCCTCCTCTGGCTTCTCTGATTTCCTGGCTGCCCTAGACAGCACGTGGGATCTTAGTTCCTGGACCAGGGATGGAACACAGGCTCTTACATTGGAAGTGCAGAGTCTTAATCACTAGGCAGCCAGGGAAGTCCCAAATTGCTCCTCTTTAGAGGACAAATTCCTTTTCAGCAGTGACATCGGCTTTTCTGTGATCAAGTCTATTGCAGACTTAACACCCCAAACTCATATGTTCCAGTGCCCTGCAGAGCCTACAACACTGGTGTTACTTAAGAGGAGCGGCCACCCACTCCCAGCCTGCTACCCCAGGCCAGTCATCACACAGGACACCTCAATACCTCCAGTCTGTCCTCTCCTCTCCCTCCCCTTCACCAGCTCCCCTGCTGCCTCAGAGCACCAGCCCGGTTTCCCAAGTCTCTGGTTCCCCCCTCCCCCCCCAACACGTCCAAACCCACTCTTTGCAAACTGGCACACCTGCAAGAACACAGAGCCCACTTTACCTGCCCTGAATGCTCCCTACACCCGGCAGCAAGGCCATCACTCACAGGGCACTGCTGTGTGCCAAGCACCAGGTTTTGTCTGCCGACCCCCAACAGGTGCGGTCCCTTCCCTCCTGGCCTCATCTTGTGGATGTAAAAAGATGTTCCTTATAATGATTATCCCCAGCAACTATACACCTTCCACTTCATAAACCAAATACTTCTACCCTTTTTCTTCCCACTTGTCCAAAAGTAAACATATAGTGTGAAAAATAACAACAACAACAACAACAAAAAAAAACAACTTTGGAACACACCAGGTCCAAGTTAACTGAAGGGGATTATAATCTAACCTCTAACCCTCACCTCTAAAGCCAGCATACAATTCCATAGAAACCAAAGCAGCATGCTAGGTTTTTTAACATGAGAAAAAAAGGTGTAGGGGTGTGTGTGTATGTGTGTGTTTTAAAGAAAAAAGACCAGATTTGTGTGTATTAAAGAAAGAAGACCAGATTATTTTTTCAGTCAGTACAGTTTCAGTGGTCACCTCTTTCAAGGACAGCTAACCTCCTACAGACAGAGTACCCCCAATATGACAGCTTCAGAAGACTCTATATGTCATCAACACTTCTACCCACCTTGGTGAAGAAAGACCCCCAGCCACGCAGCCGTCATCTCTGTACATAAATGCCAGCCCTGAGAGCAATGCCCTCGTTACAGACATCCCTTAACTGGGAAGAGACACAGGGAACCTTCTGGATAGCAGAAAGGCTCTACTTCCTGAAAGTTAAAGTTTCTCAGTCGTGTCTGACTCTTTGTGACCCCATGGACTATATAGTCCACGGAATTCCCCAGGCCAGAATACTGGAATGGATAGCCTTTCCCTTCTCCAGGGAATCTTCCCAATCCAGGGATCCAACCCAAGTCTCTCGCATTGTGGGCGGATTCTTTACCATCTGCGCCACTAGGGAAGTCCAAGAATACTAGAGTGAGTAGCCTATCCCTTCTCCAGTGGATCTTCCCAACCCAGGAATTGAACTGGGGTCTCCTGCATTGCAGGTGGATTCTTTACCAACTGAACCACCAGGGAAGCCCTACTTCCTGAGCTGAGTGGTAAAGATATAAATACACAAATCACTATGAACATGAATTCTTACTAAAATTAAAATGAAAATGGACACACAGCACTTACCGAAATTCAAGAAAATCAGTTTGGCCTGTATCCCAGGACATAGTTTGATGAGAAACGGAATGGCCACGTACAATCCCAGGACACAGAAGAGTATCTTCCTCAGTCGGAAGCACAGGCCCTTTCGCCTACAAGAGAAAAGCAGTGCACAGGAGTGAGTCCACTACGGTTTAGTAACAGCATCGTCAAAATCACTCAAAAAGACCCACACCTACTATGCCCAACAAGAATATCACCGAGATCGAGAGCAGCCTCCCACCTGCGTGTACCTTGTCATTTGCTCAGAACTCTACCAGAAGGGTAAAATTTGTTTCCTGAAAGCCAAAGAAACAGTCCTGCTGATTTCCTATGGGAGCCCTGGGATCCTTCAGATCTTCAGAAAGTGCCCAACCTCATGTCAGACTGTGGCTGCAACTTCCCCTCAGAAGAGAGGCTGCCTCTGGGCCTCTGATTCCCCTCCTGCAAGCAGGCGTGGGCTCCCCAACAGAGGAAGCACCTACGCACAGAACCTGTCAAACCAGATCCCAGGAGGGAGCAGGGGGCTGAGGACAGGACAGTAGCTACAATTCCATGTTCTCATATTTCTGCCTGCATACCTTCCAGAGGCCCTGCTCTGGAAGCCTCAGGCCAGGTTATCAGCCCAGGTCTCAAAACCCTCTCTAATCCACAACCAGCTCCAAAACTTTCCTCACCCCAGTCCTGATCCCCTGTTAAAACAGGTTCCTAACCCAGAGATCCTCAAACTTGGACTATGGGCCTCTGGACAACGGAAAAACTGAGGGCCCAAAAGACCTTCATATGATTTGTGTTTATCACTACTTGTTTCATGAGACATTAAAGACCTGTTGAAGAAAAATTTTAAATATCTATTATACTAAGTCATTTAGTAATAATAAACAACCCATGACAAGTTAATAAAATTAACATCTGTTATTTAAAAAAGATTAAATTTTCCAAAACGAAAAATTTTAGTGAGGAGATTTTTACAAATTTCAAGACCAACAGCTTAGCAGAAGACAGATGGGTTCTAGCATGTGCTTCTGCATTCAATCTGCTGCGGTATAACACATCACGTAGCACCTGAAAAGCTCCTGGAACCCCACGAGAGATTGTAAATGAAAAAAGCAAACAGTGCTACCACGAAATCTCTCTGACATCAAGGTTCACCCTCAGTGGGGCCACTTATATCTGCGCTATTTCAAAAAAAGTATTCAAGGTGGTTTAAAAAATATGCCTAGAACTCATCAGTTCTAGGTATGTGAACTCATCACATGCAACAATACAGAAGGCTGTTACAGCATCAGGCTAAGTTAAATACGATGGACACAAAAGACTACACACTGTATAATCCCATTTGTCAAAAATTCCAGAAAAGGCAAAACTAGAGAGGACAGGGAAGCCTGGCGTGCTGAGGCTCAAGCGGTCACAGAGCGTTGGACGTGACTAAGTAACTGAACAACAACAACAGGCAAAACAGCAGAACAGTGATCTCGGGGGCTAGAAGTAGAGGGAAGAAGAGATTACAAGCCGTTTGAGGCAACTCTTGCAGTGATGGAAACAGATCGTTATCTGGACTGTGGCTGCAGACACATGAATGCAGACATCGGTAGATTCTATCGCATGTAAATCAACACTCAACAAAGTGCACTGATATAAGTAATACTTCAGTAATACTTCAGCAAATCTGATGACAAATTCACATATTTGACAATGTAATCCTTTCACATATTTGACAATGTAATCAGCTGGCTCACTCTCCAGTTGTTACTGAGCACCGGGTACTCCTTGGACAGTGGACAATAAGGGCGAAAAAGGATGAATCTGCCTCTGTGCTGCGCTCTCAGCTCAGCAGGGTAGACAAAAGGCTGAGACAGCACACCTGCACAGGGTGATCTGACCTAGTCCGGGCTGCCAGGGAAGGGCCACTGGTGGAAACGCTGCTGCTGCTGCTGCTGCTGCTGCTGCTAAGTCACTTCAGTCGTGTTCAACTCTGTGCGACCCCATAGACGGCAGCCCACCAGGCTCCCCTGTCCCTGGGATTCTCCAGGCAAGAACACTGGAGTGGGTTGCCATTTCCTTCTCCAATGCATGAAAGTGAAAAGTGAAAGTGAAGTCGCTCAGTCATGTCTAAATCTTCGCAACCCCATGGACTGCAGCCTGCCAGGCTCCTCCGTCCATGGGATTTTCCAGGCAAGAGTACTGGAGTTGGGTGGCATCGCCTTCTCCGGTGGAAACACTAAGTCAGGAATATAGGAGTAAGCCAGATGACGCAGTTTAAAAGTGCATCTTGGGACTTCCCCAGTGGTCCAGTGGTTAAGAATCCACCTTGCAAGAGGGGACATGGGTTCCATCCCTGGCTGGGGAACTAAGATCCCACATGATGTGGAGCAACTAAACCCACGCGCGCCAAAACTAGAGTGCCCACATGTCGGCTGCAGCAACTGAGCCCATGAGCGCTGGAGCACCCACACCACAGCTACTGAGCCTGCACGCCACAAAAAAAGATCCTGCATGACGCAACTAAGACATGACACAGCCAAAGAAATAAATACATATTAAAAGGGCACTTAAAGTCCATGCACAATCTATGCTTTCATGGACAAAAGGCATACAATGTGGTGGTTAAATAGAAGGCGGTAGAGTTAAGGTGATCTGGGCCAATATCCAGTCTGTCACTCACTAGCTGTCATACCCCTCTTGAACAATAAGTACATATATAAACAGAAATTTCAAAAAAGTATGTATCTGCAGCAGTAAGGCTCTTCTACATTAAAGTCATTTTCTTCTGGATTGAGTTATGATTATTACCATACACATGAATCAAAATGACAAACGTTTCATTTTTGGTAAATCATTATTAAGCATAGAAAGTAAGCTTTTACTGAAAACGCATCTCTAAATGAGATGGATTACACTACTTTCCCAGATGCATCATGTCTCTCTCTATATATATTACTTATTGATGTAGAAAAGGGAAGGGTTAACATTAGTTAAGGCAGGAGGAAAAGGGGATGACAGAGGATGAGATGGTTGGATGGCATCACCGACTCAATGGATATGAGTCTGAGTAAATTCCAGGAGTTGGTAATGGACAGGGAGGCCTGGTGTGCTGCAGTCCATGGGGTCACAAAGAGATGGACATGACTGAGCGACTGAAGTGAACTAACATTAATTCTAGTTCTATTTTTTTGGTTTTTGAAAAATATAAATATTGAGAACTTATTCACATCAGTAAATGGGAATGGAAATTTACTAGTATTACCAATTTTTCAGGGTTATATGCCAAAAATCACACAGCGAAAAATACTCAAGCCCTTTTTCATTTTTGTTGACAGCTTCTTTAGCTGTGAAAAGAAGAGAAGCGAAAAGCAAAGGAGGAAAGGAAAGATATTCCCATCTGAATGCAGAATTCCCAAGAATAGCAAGGAGAGATAAGAAAGCCTTCCTCAGCAATCAATGCAAAGAAATAGAGGAAAACAATAGAATGGGAAAGACTAGAGATCTCTTCAAGAAAATTAGAGATACCAAGGGAACATTTCACGCAAAGATGGGCTCGATAAAGGACAGAAATGGTATGGACCTAACAGAAGCAGAAGATATTAAGAAGAGGTGGCAAGAATACACAGAAGAACTGTACAAAAAAAGATCTTCACGAAACAGATAATCACGATGGTGTGATCACTCACACTCAGCTAGAGCCAGACATCCTGGAATGTGAAGTCAAGTGGGCCTTAGAAAGCATCACTATGAACAAAACTACTGGAGGTGATGGAATTCCAGTTGAGCTTTTTCAAATCCTAAAAGATGATGCTGTGAAAGTGCTGCACTCAATATGCCAGCAAATTTAGAAAACTCAGCAATGGCCACAGGACTGGAAAACATCAGTTTACATTCCTATCCCAAAGAAAGGCAATGCCAAAGAATGCTCGAACTACCACACAATTGCACTCATCTCACACGCTAGTAAAGTAATGCTCAAAATTCTCCAAGCCAGGCTTCAGCAGTACGTGAACCGTGAACTTTCCAGATGTTCATGCTGGTTTTAGAAAAGGCAGAGAAACCAGAGATCAAATTGCCAACATCCACTGGGTTATGGAAAAAGCAAGAGAGTTCCAGAAAAACATCTACTTCTGCTTTATTGACGATGCCAAAGCCTTTGACTGTGTGGATCACAATAAACTGGAAAATTCTGAAAGAGATGGGAATACCAGACCATCTGACCTGTCTCTTGAGAAATCTGTATGCAGGTCAGGAAGCAACAGTTAACTGGACATGGAACAACAGACTGGTTCCAAATAGGAAAAGGAGTAGGTCAAGGCTGTATATTGTCACCTTGCTTATTTAATATATATGCAGAGTACATCATGAGAAACTCTGGGCTGGAAGAAGCACAAGCTGGAATCAATATTGCTGGGAGAAATATCAATAATCTTCAGATATACAGATGACACCACCCTTATGGCAGAAAGTGAAGAGGAACTAAAAAGCCTCTTGAAGAAAGTGAAAGAGGAGAGTGAAAAAGTTGGCTTAAGGTTCAACATTAAGAAAACTAAGATCATGGCATCTGGTCCCATCACTTCATGGGAAATAGATGGGGAAACAGTGGAAAAAGTGTCAGACTTTATTTTTTTTGGGCTCCAAAATCACTGCAGATGGTGATTGCAGCCATGAAATCAAAAGACGCCTACTCCTTGGAAGGAAAGTTATGGCCAACCTGGATAGCATATTGAAAAGCAGAGACGTTACTTTGCCAACAAAGGTCTGTCTAGACAAGGCTATGGTTTTTCCAGTAGTCATGTATGGATGTGAGAATTGGACAGTGAAAAAGGCTGAGTGCCGAAGAATTGATGCTTTTGAACTGTGGTGTTGGAGAAGACTCTTGAGAGTCCTTTGGACTACAAGGAGATCCAACCAGTCCACCCTAAAGGAGATCAGTCCTTGGTGTTCATTGGAAGGACTGATGTTGAAGTTGAAACTGCAATAATTTGGCCACCTCATGCGAAGAGCTGACTCATAGGAAAAGACTCTAATGCTGGGAAGGATTGGGGGCAGGAGGAGAAGGGGACAACAAAGGATGAGATGGTTGGATGGCATCGCCGACTCAATGGACATGGATTTGGGTGGACTCCGGGAGTTGGTGATGGACAAGGAGGCCTGGCGTGCTGCGATGCATGGGTCACAAAGAGTCGGACACGACTGAGCGACTGAAATGAAGAATTTGACACCACTGGACTTGTACCGTTTTATGTAATCATTAGATATTCACTTAGTTTCTCAGCTTTTACCAAGAACTGAGCTCTCTTCCTCTGTGCCTTGACCTTGACCTGCTTTAGTAAGAATTGTTAAGTCATCCCCCATCTTGATATCTCATCAAGCCCCTCATCCCCACCTTTGATGTCCAAACCACTGACCTGCCTTTGCAAGAGCCCCCCTACCCTTGATATCTCAACTGTTTCCATCCACTGACCCCCTAACTCTACTCTGTCGGGAAATCCCAAGCTATCTCCCCAGAAGGCACTCCAGACAGGACTGCATGCAAGACTGACCTTTCTACTGACTTCTCTGTCCATCCTGCCAGGTCTTTCCCCACCTTTTTACCATCACTAGAATTTTAGGCCTCTTCCTCCCTGGGGGGCTGTTAAGGGACTCAGGGACTTCATATAGCCTCTATCTGAGGATGAAAAGGAAAAAATGACACACAGGAAACAAGTTGGGTATTTTACCCACTCAGCTGAGCTATGGAAACACCCAGACTGCTGCCTGGTATTTTTAAGAAATCCCTCACCTGAAGTTTAGTCCATTGCCTCCACAGATTACATACTATGGGAAATGATAATCTTAAAAGTTAAATATTGTACAAAAGTATTAGTCCTCATCTTGGGCAGGTAAGCTTAAATTGTTCCATTTGGCCCAAACTAAATTCAGATAAAAATACAAGTAAAGCAGGGCAAAGACGAGAACCAACTCTTCTGTTACCTAAGCTGGTGAGCTTGGTTTGACTATAGTTATGCTGACTGGTGGCTTAGCTGTTAGGACAAGTGCAGTAACATGTGTGTGTGTGTGTGTGTGTGTGTGTGTGTGTGTGTGTGTGTGTGT
>ML663575.1:483289-739149 GCA_007570785.1 Antilocapra americana | reverse complement strand
TGTGTGTGTGTGTGTGTGTGTGTGTGTGTGTGTGTGTGTGTGTGTGTGTGTGGTGTGTGGTGTGTGTGTGTGTGTGTGTGTGACCGACAGTTGACCCTTGAAAAGTGACGGGCGTAGGGGTGCCAACCCTCCATTCAATTGAAAATGTGAGTGTAACTTAGAGCTGGTCCTCCATTTTTGCTATTCCACATCTACAGATTCAACTAACTGTGGATCATGTGGTACTGTGGCACATCTTTGGTGGAAAAAAACCAATCTGTATATGAGTGGACCCACACTATTCAGACCCAGATCGTTAAAGGGGCCACAGTATTTGTGATGTTTTCCTAGCCCTGGGTGGTATTACCAAATTAATTTACAAAATCCCTTAAAGGATCCCTGCTCCAAATGACTTAAAGAGAAATAAGTGCTAAATTAAATATTCCTAAAACTCCCAGACGTATAAGAACCTAAATATTTTTCAAGTTCATGTATAAATAAAACCAGTTTAGTGGTATCACTTTAATAAAAGCAGTTTTTCTCTTGAAATGGAGGGAAGGGGGCAGGGCACAACCTTTAAAAGAATGACAAGGCCACAGGACATGACAAAACTGGTTAGAACGAAGTAGATCCAAGCAAGCAAGAGATTCAACTTTCAGTAGACCTTGAGCCTCATTATATGCCCATTGCAATGCATTAGCTAAATGACATACCAACCAGCACTGTGACACTTCTGAGGCTGAACAAAAAGGCCAAAAGTGGGTGGTGGCCAAATTCATGGAAATCCCCACCCCTTCCCTGAAATAACTGGAATAATCCTCCCCCTCATTGTTGTTGTTCAGTTGGTCAGTCCCATGACTCTTTGCAACCCCATGGACTGCAGCATGCCAGGCTTCCCTGTCCTACACCATCTCCCATAGTGTGCTCAAAATCATGTCCATTGAGCCAGTGATGCCATCCAACCATCTCATCCTCTGTCTTCTATCATCCCCTTCTCCTCCTGCCCTCAATCTTTCCCAGGACCAGGGTCTTTTCCAATGAGTCTGCTCTTGGCAACAGGTGTCAAAGTACTGGAGCTTCAGTTTCATTAGCTTCTCTCTCATTAGCCTATGAGTTTACCTGGCCTACAAAAACCGCATTATATTTTGGGGCCTCTTAATGGCCCACATTCTGAGGAGTGTGTTTCTCTCTAAGTTAATTCACTACTTACCTATCATTTTGTCTCTCACTGAATTCTTTCAGCAAAGAGACATAAAGTACCTGGGCCTCATTAAGTCCTGACACCAAGTGTGTGATCTCAGTAAAAAGAGTGGTTCTTGACCGGGTCTGACTCCCTCACTTGATTTCAAGTCCCATCTGCCGTGCACATCTTCACCCTGAGTTATTAGCATTAAGTATAACATGAGCACACATTATTTGACAACTAAACCCAGGCAGAATAACAACCTAATATAAACTACTATTAACAGATTTTAAAAATTATAAATTCAACCTAAAAGTTCAAGTAAATCTGCAGTGAAATTGCTTGAAATCTATTATTTCCTGTATATCAAGCACAGCAATAAAACAATTCTAAAAAACTGAATTTAACTTTCTAAGGTTTTTTTACTTTCTAATATTTTTGATATCTGCCTAACACCATGTATTATAAAAATAATAAATAGGGAAATAAACTGACAATAGTTAGCTTATGGCAATTTCATGAACAATCCAAGTATAATTGTTAAGAACCAGTGTGTTAGGTTGATGTAAGTGAAACAGAAATTGCATGAATGGATTTTTCAACAATAGTTGAAACTCACAGGACCCTGGAGGGCCCTCTGGGACACAAATGCCTTTCTGCATCTTCTGTTCCTAGGCAACAGGCTTCACTCAGCCTCTTTGACTTTCTCTGATTTTCAAAGGACAGATTCAAACAGTTCCTAATCAGGGAATAGAGCCAAAGCAGAAATAAAGGAGGGGCAGCCAAGAATAGTGCAGCCTTGGGGCAGGGTCCTGGCTCCGCCTCAAGGAATATCCTTTAGTTCAGAATCTGTATGTACTGCAGAGACAAAGGTCTGTATAGTCAAAACTATGGCTTTTCCAGTAGTCATGTATGGATGTGCGATCTGGACCATAAAGAAGGCTGAGCATTGAAGAACCGATGCTTCTGAACTGTGGTGTTGAAGAAGACTCTTGAGAGTCCCTTGGAGTACAAGGAGGTCCAATCAGTCCATTCTAAAGGAGATCAGTCCTGAATGTTCATTGGAAGGACTGATGTTGAAGCTGAAACTCCAATACTTTGACCACCTCATGCGAAGAGCTGACTCATTTGAAAAGACCCTGATGCTGGGAAAGATTGAGGGCAGGCGGAGAAGGGGTGATGGAGGATGAGATGGTTGGATGGCATCACCGACTCGATGGACATGGTTTGGGTAAACTCCAGGAGTTGGTGATAGACAGGGAAGCCTGGCATGCTGCAGTCCATGGGTCTCAGAGTCAGACATGACTGAACTGATACTGATCTTGGCTTGGCTTTCTAGCTTCAAAAGACTTAAAAGTCTAATCTGAGATTCCTTACGAAATGTTCTAGCAAAGGAAACTTTTAAGAGGCTTATGTGGTCAACTGGCATTCTTAATGCACCTGTGTAAATGATTAGGCCAATTAAAAAAAATCTCAATTTGAGTATCTTTAATCAAAGAAGGACAAGACTGTACAGAGAAATTTAATGTTTCAATGGAAAATGAACACACCCTAGTAGGTTATTAGGATTCTAGTCCTGTTCATTATCTTTGACCTTTTATGATCTGTTGGTAAACTGGCCTAGATCCTGCCCTCTTGCACATTTTATCAGTCTTTACCAAACTCTCAATTCTTTGGTCTTCCTTCAAAGCCTGGTCACAACCCTCCTAACTATACCTGATGCAGGAAAGAGCCAATTCTGACTCCATGATGGATCTGTTTCTCTGCCTTACAGTTAAACAAAAAAAATGCCTTTGTTTAGCTCACAGGGAGATAATCTGACCCTGCCCACCTCTGAATGGCTGTAAGAATGAAGAGATTAACACATCCCCACCCCATGCTGCAATGTGTTCTCCTAGAAGATAAGAGCAGGTCCTTTTCATCTTGGGGTTGACCAATCTTTGAAACTGAAAGTGTTAGCTCCTCAGTCCTGTCTGACTCTTTGCAAACCCACAGACTGTGCCTGCCAGGCTCCTCTGTCCATGGAATTCTCCAGGCAAGAATACTGGGATGGATAGCCATTCCCTTCTCAAGGGGATTGTCCAGGCCCAGGGATCCAAGCCTGCTTTCCTGCATTGGCAGCCAGGTTCTTCACTATCTGAGCCACCAGTGAAGCCCAGAGAAGACTTGACCAATTTTTCAGTTCAGTTCAGTCATTCAGTCATGTCCAACTATTTGCAATCCCACAGACTGCAGCACGCCAGGCTTCCCTGTCCATCACCAACTCCTGGAGTTTACTCAAACCATGTCCATCGAGTTGGTGATGCCACCCAACCACCTCATCTTCCGTCGCCCCTTCTCCGCCTGCCCTCAATCTTTCCCAGCATCAGGGTCTTTTCAAATGAGTCAGCTCTTCGCATGAGGTGGCCAAAGTATTGGAGTTTCAGCTTCAACATCAGTCCTTCCAATGAACACTCGGGACTGATCTCCTTTAGAACAGACTGGTTGGACCTCCTTGCAATCCAAAGGACTCTCAAGAGTTTTCTCCAACACTACAGTTCAAAAGCATCACTTCTTTGGCACTCAGCTCTCTTTATAGTCCAACTCTCTCATCCATACAAGACCACTGGAAAAATCATAGCCTTGACTAAGTGGACCTTTGTTGGCAAAGTAATGTCTTTACCTTTTAATATTCTGTCTAGGTTGGTCATAGCTTCTCTTCCAAGGAGTAAGCATCTTTTAATTTCATGGCTGCAGTCACCACCTGCAGTGATTCTGAAGCCCAAGAAAATTAAAGTCTCTCACTGTTTCCATTATTTCCCCATCTATTTGATCAATCTGTAGTCAAAGGTAAATAAATCTTGCAATTAAGAGCTTCTGGTGGGGTGAGTCAACACTCTCATCTTCTGAGAGAACAACAAAATTGCAGCTAGCTGCCAAACAACTATCAACAGGAAGGCGCTGGAACCCACCAAAAAAAAAAAAAAAATGAGATACTCTGTCTGTGTCCAAGGACAAAGGAGAAGCCACAAAGAGATGGCAGGAGAGATGTAATCACATTAAAATCAAATCTCATACCCACAGGCTGGGAGACCCACAAACTGAAGAACAAATAATACCAAAGAAGTTCTCACTCTGTTGCAAAGGTTCTAGTCCCCACATCAGACTTCCCAACCTGGGAATCCAGCAAGGAACTGGGAATCCCCAGGGAATCTGACCTGGAAGGACAACAGGATTTAATTACAGAACTTCCACAGGACTGGGGGAAACAGAGACATGTGGCGGTCACAAACAAAACTTTTTGCGCACCAGGACCCAGGGGAAAGGAGCAGTGACATCATAAGAAATTGAGCCAGATCTGCCTGTGAGTGTTTGAGGGCCTTCTGCAGAGATATGGGCCAGCAGTGGCCTACCACAGGGTCAGGGGCACTGGCAGCAGCAATCCTGGGAGGCAAATGTTGGCATAAGTCCTTGAGGAGTTTGCCTTTACCCTTACTTACCATAGAGCCTGTAAACCCCAGGACTGGGTCACCTCAGGCCAAACAATGGGAGGGAGCACAGCCCCACTCATCAGAAGAAAATTTGATTAAAGATTCCTTGAGCATGGCCATGCCCACCAGAGCAAAACCCAGTTTTCCTCATAGCCAGTCCCTCCCGTTAGGAAGCATGCACTAGCCTCTTATCCTCATCCATCAGAGGGCAGACAGAAGAAGCAGAACCTACAGTCCCATAGCCTCAAGAATGAAAACCACAACCACAGCAAACTAATCAAAATGATCACAGCCTTATGTAACTCAGTGAAGCAATGAACCATACTGTGCAGGGCCACCCGAGATGGACAGGTCATGGTGGAGAGTTCTGACCAAACATGGTCCACTGGAAAAGGGAATGGCAAACCACCGCAATATTCTTGCCTCGAGAACCCCACAACACTATGAAGACGCAAAAAGATATGACACTGGAAGATGGGCCACCCAGGTTGGAAGGTGTCCAATACGCTACTGAGGAACAGCAGAGAAATAGCTCCATCAGAGGAAAGCCATGAAAAGGCTAGGCAAAAGGGGAAATGACACTCAGTTGTGGATGTGTCCGGTAGTGAAAGTCCAATATGGTAAAGAACAATACTGCATACGAACCTGGAATGTTAGGTACAGGAATCAAGTAAAATTGGACGTGACCAAGCAGGATGGCAAGAATGAACACTGACATTTTAGAAATCAGCAAACTAAAATGGATGGAAATGGGTGAATTTAATTTAGAGGACCATTATATCTACTACTGTGGTCAAGAATCCCTTGGAAGAAATGAGTACTCCTTATAGACAACAAATGGGTCTGAAATGCAGTACTTGGTTGCAATCTCATAAACAACAGAATGATCTCTGCTCGTTTCCAAGGCAGATCATTCAACATCACAGTAATCCAAGTCTATGCCCCAATCACTAATGCCAAGGGAGCTTAAGTTAACTGGTTCTATGAAGACCTGTAAGACCATCTAGAACTAACATCAAAAAAAGATGTCCTTTTCACCACAGGGGATTCAAATGCAAAAGTAGGAAGTCAAGAGAAACATGAAGTAATAGGTAAGTTTGGCCTTGCAGTACAAAACGAAGCACGCCAAAGGCTAACAGAGTTTTGCCAAGAGAACACACTAGTTACAGCAAACACCCTCTTCCAACAAGACAAAAAATAACCCTGCACATGGTTCACCTGCTCCCAGCACCTGACACAGTGGAGACTTCACTTCCCACAGGCCCTCTGCAGGGCTGCTGGCACAAGTCCTCAGACTTCCCTGGGCAATAAAGGCTTGGCACCTACAACATTCCCTGTGCAACCCAGCCTGTCTGCTTCCAGACAGACATTTCCCATGTGCTGCTCTGACACCCAATGGTTGACAGCTGTTGGGAACTGGCCACCCTCTCTTTCCTGGCAGTGTAATCTCAGTCAGTGTAGCTACTGCTGAGATGAATGCGCTCTTCAGCCCCAGGACTGGAGCTCTCCAGGCACCAACCCAGAGACCAACTCTACCTCCATGGGCCGGGTGAGCTGCTCTCAGATGCACCCAAACAGCAGACAGGCTGAAGTTCTGGGGAAACATGTGAAGACCAGGAGGCAGGTGCTGGAGCAGCACCTGCTCCCCTCCAATTTCCCAACTGGATCGTGACTTGCTTTTCCGACTTACTGCTCCCCAGGCAGGTGCTCCAACCACCTGCCCGATCCCTCTGCCAGTGGAGGGAAGAAAGTGCTGGGTGAAGAGTCAGAGCAAGGCCCCCTCCAGTAAAACACCCCCTCAGGCCGTGGAGGCCCTGATGTGCTTCCCTCCAGCGGGAGCCCCCAGAAGTTTGAGGTACCACATTCCTGAACCTGGGCTCCGAGTGGCAGTGGGGACAGAGCTGGCCTGTCCCTCCTCACATTCCAGACTCCAGGGCCGATCCACTCTCTGAGTCTTGGTCTCTTCAACTCTAAAGGAATCTACTTGAGAGGCCTGCTGTGCAGAGCAGACCCGCAAGAAGTGAGAGGCTTGGCGCGGTCACAGTCTTCATCTTGAATGTGGGGAACACTGAGCTGAACCAAAAGGGTCTCTGTCCAGCTGGCGGGAAGTGAACACGTCCTGGCTTTGTCCAGCCCAGCTTGGCCAAACTTCCCAGCTGAGTGAGTGCTAATTCCCTGCTCCGGCAACCTAAATTACAATCACTCTTTAACCACATTAGCAGTAGTCTGACACTTCAGAAATGACCCTGAACTCTGTGTGCAGCGTCAGAAGGGAAGCAAAGCTGAACTCAGGCACTGGGCAGTGGTGAGGTGGCCAGCCTGCCCAGGATGGACCCCACCTGGGCCTGGCAGCTCAGAGTCAGACCCACCTCACCCTAAGGCCTTTGGGTCCCAGCCTACTCGCACTCTCCTAGCAGAGTCACAGGACCTACCTGTTCAGCTTAAATGGTGTTCCACTCCAGGCCCCCAAGGACACATCCCAAGGAAGCGAGGGGGGTCATGGCACTCTGAGCTCAGTGTTACCCAGGCCCAGTGCTCCTCGATTGTCACCTGCTCAGAAAGGCCGCTGCTGTCAGCTTGTGCCCAGAACTATGTGGTGGTCGTCAGACGTGAGCATCATTATCTCCAGCTCTGGGCCTTCCTAGGCCACGACTTACCCCTGCAGTTAGGGGTGGCCTAGTGACTTGCTTTCGCTCAGGAAACATGAGTTGAGAGACTACGTCCCTTCTGGGTGGATGCTTCAGGGGCAGCAATGGCCCACAAAGTGGAGTGAAAGCATGTGGAGCTGAAGGCCTACCAGCCCAGCTCCTCGGCAACCCCAATGAGCAGAGTCCACACCAGACACCCAGCAGGTCAGAACCACCAGTGAGCTAAGAGTTCTGCTCCATAACCTGGTCTGCCCTGACAACACTCGGGTCAGATCAACAACATGCAAGCCTGAAAGGACTGAGCTCCCAATCCGTGTATCTTATGTGTCTCCAGGTGGAATCTCCCAGGCAAACCAAACTAACACATCCAGAGCTAAACGAACACTTGTGCTTCTGCCCTCTCCTCTGGCTCTACTTCCCCTCCAGTTTTCCATCTCTACAGATACCTGCGCCCATGGCAAACCCTTAGCAGCCATTCCTGACCCCTCTTCTTGCCCCACCTCCACTTCTAATGCCACCAAGTCTCTAACACATTTCAAATCCGTCCACCTCTAGTTCCCTTGCCTGCTGCCTCTCTGCTCCAGGCCAGCCACATATCTTGCCTAGACCAGCAGTCCTAAACTTTTTTGATTACACATTCAGTCAGTAACATTTCTGAAGCATGCCCTCAATATATACATACATATGCACACATATAACTGGGTGGTTAATATCTGAATATGAACATAATTAGAAGTCCCAATATTTCCTTCCCATATCTTAATGACTGTCTCACCCACTTCCTGGGTGAACCTACCCCATTCTGGAGATCAATACCTTGGCCTTTGGAAGAGACTTCTTAAATGGAACCACCCCCAACCTCCACCTGCCTGCTACATAGCCAGAAAGAGCCTTTGAGTCTCCTCAAAAGGAGACTTGGTCATAGCACTGCCCCCCTTAAACAATCAGATGCAAGAGCATCTGAAACAGGTCCCAGGAACACTGCGCACCTCGACCTTCCAGCCCTCAGTCTCCAGCACAGGCCTAGTGCTTCCCCACTTCCTCTGACCTTCCAGCTCTGTCTCGGTCATGGATTTAGTTGCTTCCCCACTTCTGAGACCTGTCTACCGCCCCAGCCCTGTGTTCCCTCAAGGTTTCAGCTTCAAGGCTGTTTGTTCCAAGGTCTCCTTGGCTGTTTATTCTAATTCCTCTTACAATCATTATACATTAAAGATATTACCCTTCTGTCTAACATTATATATATTAAAATATTTTCCTCTACCATTTGTCTTTTTAATTGGAAATATTTATAAGAGAACTTCTAATGTATTTTCTGTCCTCATTGGAATACATGCAAGTTTAGAAAAGGATGCTGAAAATCTCAGCCTTCTTCCTCAGCTCCCTGAGAGGTGGTGAGCTCAACGGCAGCCTCCCCACTCTGACCACCCTCTGCTTACCACCTAGTCCCTGGTCCCTGGCTTGCTGTTTGCAACTGTGGACGTTCTGTGTTCCCAGGACCTACTCATGACCATGCACTCTGCCCTCCCTAAAGGGAAACTGAGGCAGACTGATCCCCAACAGAACTCCATTAAATCTATTTGGGAAAGAAATACCATCTTTGGACTTCCCTGGTGGTCCAGTGGTCAAGAATCTGCCTGGCAGTGCAGGGGACATGGGTTAGATCCCTGGTCCAGGAAGATTCCACATGCTGCAAAGCAACTAAGCTCCTGCACCACAACTACTGAGCCCAGGCACCTGGAGCCCATGCTCTACAACAAGAGAAGCCGTGGCACTGAGAAGCCTGTGGACTGCAACCGAGTAGCCCTTGCTCGCTGCTAGAGAAAGCCAGATCTGGGGTAGAGGAGGCTAACATATCACCAGAAGCTTGTACTTGCCCCTTCTTAGGACAGAGCTATTCCCCTCTTACAAATTTTGTATATATCTTTCCAAGGCATTATTCCTTATAGGTGTTTTTTGTTACTGGCATTTTTGGTCTTCTTTTCCACTACATCTCACAACCAATTTTTGTTGCTTTTATCAATGAAAGCTATGGTCTCAGCACCTTAATCTTCTACCTCCCACACAGGGGACAATGCACCCACAACCCGGGGTGAAATGCAATGATGGGGGGAGAAACTGTTCATGTCAGGGGAGACAGGAGTAGAGAATTTACCACTTATGCTTCACTATTTTTAAAACTTTTAAATATATTTCTTGTATATAATAAAAGATTCAAAAATGGAGGGACTGTATTAGCATGAACAGGCTACATCTCACGGCAGTAACAACCACCCCCAAATCCAGCAGCATGAACAACAGCTCACACTTCTTGCTCTGGCTGCATGTACAGCACAGGTCAGCAGGGACTTCTGCTAGTCCTTTTTGCTCAGGAGGCACCATCGCCTCATGACATCATCAACTCCACAGATGGTGTTAGGAAAGAACACACAGAGAACCAAGAACTGGCTGTGAGACACTTCTACCCAGAATCACATGTCACTTTCTACAGACCACAGGACCCCATCTCCGCTTCAAATAAGCAAGCCTGGAACAGGAAATTCAGGGAGTGGCAGGGACGTGCCCACAGGGTAGAAGAGCTGCAGAGCACAGCACTCACAAACGAATAAAGTGAGCTACTTCACAATTTCACACTGGAAAAACTCACTAAAGTTAAAGAAGCCCTAAGTAAATTTTTTAACAAAGGGCTATTTTTAGATGCAAGCGAACCTGGCTTCTCACTTCTGTTTTCCTATCTGAGAAGCCATGCACTTCTGGGCTCTTTACTCTATTAGAAGAGTGCCCACAGGCGTCACAAAAACCCCTACTTAACCTCATTACAGATGCCCGGGACATGCTCCGCCTCCAACAGCCAAGGTACCCAGTGTTGATGATGTGGGAGTCCCATGTAACACTGGCTCATCAGAAAGCCACAGGGGCCAATGAAGCTGGCTCCAGACACATCGCCCCCAGGCTCCTGGCTTCCCCTGGCACCTGCCGCGGATGCCCAAGCCTTGCCAGCTACTCCAAAGCTTCCATAGGAGGGGGTGCCAAACCAACCAGGAGGTCCCAGAGGGTGACACCCACCCAAGAAAAGGATCTGCAGCAGGCCTGTGAGCTTAGAAGCTCACTGCTCAGCACCTCACTGTGTCACTAATGTGGTCAGAAAAGGAAAGGAACAGCCTGGCTAACTCATTAGTTTCCCTCAACTGACATCTGCCCAATATTTTCAACCCATGCCATTTCCTTGTTCTAACAGTCAGGCTGTACTGTAGCCCTAATAGAGGCAGGAGCACACCAGGTCTGCCTCCAGTGGCTGTGTCACCCTGGACAAGCTATAATGCAGAACTATCTGTGCCTTGATTTCCTCATCTGTGAAATGGGGATTACAGCACCTTCCGAGATAGCTGTAAGCATTTAAGTCAATACAGGGGATTCCCTGGCAGTCCAGTGGTTACGACTGAGTTCAATCCCTGTCTGGGGAACTAAGATTCTGCAAACCACATGGTACAATAAAAAAAAAAAAACTAAATCATTATAACCCCTTTTTTACTCAAGCAGTATTTGTCCAGCACTAGAACTGTCAATAAAAGACAGTACAAGTCTCTAAACAAGACAGTACCCGCCCTACCAACTATTAATAGAAACTACCTGCTCTCCAGGGCTAGTTTCATAGCAAAAAAGTATCTGAGAAAGTTCTGAAACCTGCAGCAATACAAAGCAAAAAAATAAGGACTTAACAATACAGGTGAGACTTCCCTGACGGTCCTGTGGTTAAGAATCTGCCTTCCAACAGAGGGACGCGGGTTCGATCACTGGTCAGGGAATTAAGATTCCACATGCCACAGGGCAACTAACCCCTTGCACCACAATACATTGCCCGCATGCTACAATGAAGACCCAGAGCAGTCAAAAATAAATAAAAACACAGCCGACAATACAAGTAATTCAATTATCTCCCCCAAAAGCATAAAAACTAGGGAAAAAGATTGACATGTAAAATAGGTGTCTCTTGTGAACTACTTTTAAACACAAAAAGTAGATGGAGTGAGTGGACAGGAAAAAAAGCACTATACCCCTCATTCTATAATGATATATAATGCTGCTATAATCTTGCTGAAATCTTAGTACAACTCCATGAAGAAGGTAAAATAGGTAACACTCCTCTTTTAGAGATATGGAAACCAGGCTCACAGTATGAATTCATTTACTCAAGGTAAGGCCTCATTTGAGAATGAGTTCATGTCCTAGGACTCAGTCTGCTCCCCCCACCTTTCCATTCCACCAAATTCTCATTCGGAATGAATTAAATTGCACTGTCAGAAATCAAAAAAAAAAAAAAATGAGAATGAAATTTGATCCTCAGCTTCCCTGGGTTTCTCCCTGCCAGGTTCCTCTATCCATGGGATTCTCTAGGCAAGAATACTGGAGTGGGTTGCCATGCCCTCCTGCCAAAGAGGTCTAAACCAAAACAAATTAAATAGCAAAATTAAAGATAAAGAATCTTAAAAGTAACAAGAAAGAAAGCAATTAGTTATGTGCAAGAAAACTCCCTAAGTGGACTTTTCAGCAGAAATTTCACAGATCAGAATGAAGTGACGTGATATACTCAGTGATGAAAAGAAAAAAATCTAAACCTGTAACGAAAAATATTTTACTTTACATATAAGCAACAGCTAAAAGAATTCAGCAACATGACACTGGCATTGCAAGAAATATTCAAGGGACTTCTCTAAGCAGGATTTTAAAAACTGGGAAATAAAAACCCTCACAACTAGAAATATGAAAATTATGAAAGGAAAAATCTCATTGGTAAAGGCAAATACACAGTAAAAGCAGGGCATCAACCACTTATAAAGCTACTAGGAACAGTAAAAGATGAGAGCAGAAATATCATCTATATCCTCAGTAAGTAGTTAAGGCATATACAAAATAAAAAGTCATAAAATGTGCTATCAAAAACACTAAATAATGTGGGGGAATAAAAACACACGGTTGTTAGAGTGCATTTCAATTTAAAAGATCATCAACTTAAAATAACACGTTATTACTAATACATATTACATATATTTATGTGTGTGTGTGTAACTGGTATATATGAACATCATGAAAAGTGAAAGTGAAAGTTGCTCAGTCGTATCTGACTCTTTGCGACCCCATGGACTGTATAATGGAATGGGGTTTCTGGCATGGAATTCTCCCGGCCAGAATACACGAGTGGGTAGACTTTCCTTTCTCTAGGATATCTTCCCAACACAGGGACCGAACCCAGGTCTCCTACATTGCAGGTGGATTCTTTACCAGCTGAGCCACAAGGGAAGCCCAAGAATAATACTGGAATGGGGAGCCTATCCCTTCTCCAGCAGTTCTTCCAGACCCAGGAATCGAACCAGGGTCTGCTGCATTGCAAGCAGATTCTTTACTAACTGAGCTATCAGGGAAGCCCATGAATATCATGGTTATGAACATCATGGTAACTACAAATCAAAAGAAAACCCTACGACACACACATACACACACACTCTCACTAAAAGAGAAAGCAATCCAAATATATCATCAAATCAGATGGAGGGAAATAGCAAAAGAAAGAACAAATAAGAACTATAAAAACAATCAGGCAAGAATTAACAAAATGGCAATAAGACTATACCTATCCATAATTACTTTAAAAGTAAACTGAGTTTAAATACTATACTCCAAAGACACAGAACAGCTGAACAGATAAATAAAAAACACAACCTATATATATGCTGACTATAACAGACTCATTTCAGATCTGAAAACACAGAAACTGGAAGTGAGGTAATGGAAAATGGTGTTTCATGCAAACAGAAACAAAAAGAGAGCTGGGGCAGCAATACGTGTACCAGACAAAACAGATTTTCAAACAGACTATAACACGAGACAAAGAACATTATATAATGACTAAAGAATCAATCCAGTAAGATATAACAATTGTAAACAAATATACATCCAACATAGGAGCAACTAAAGACATATAGCAAATACTGATATTTCTCCAAGAAATCTTGATTCCAGCTTGTGCTTCTTCCAGCCCAGCATTTCTCATGATGTACTCTGCACATAAGTTAAATAAGGAGGATGACAATATACAGCCTTGACATACTCTTTTCCCAATTTGGAACCAGTCTTTTGTTCTTTGTCCAGTTCTAACTGTTGCTTCTTAACTGGCATACATATTTCTCAGGAGGCAAGTCAGATGGTCTGGTATTCTCATCTCTTGAAGAATTTTCCAGAGTTTGTTGTGGCCCACATAGTCAAAGTCTTTGGAGTAGTCAATAAAGCAGAAGTAGATGTTTTTCTGGAATTCTCTCGCTTTTTCGATGTTGCAACGGATGTTGGCAATTTGATCTCTGGTTCCTCTGCCTTTTCTAAATCCAGCTTGAACATCTGGAAGTTCATAGTTCACGTTCTGTTAGAGCTTGGCTTGGAGAATTTTGAACATTACTTTACTAGCGTGTGAGATGAGTGTAATTGTGCTGTAGTTTGAGCATTCTTTGGCACTGCCTATCTTTGGGACTGAAATGAAAACTAACCTTTTCCAGTCCTGTGGCCACTGTTGAGTCTTCCAACTTTGCTGTCATATTGCATGCAGCACTTTCACAGCATCATCTTTTAAAACTTGAAATAGCTCCACTGGAATTCCTTCACCTACACAGGAATTCCTTCACCTCCACTAGCTTTGTTTGTAGTGATGCTTCCTAAGGCCCACTTGACTTCAGAATGTCTGGCCCTAGGTGAGTGATCACACCATCATGATCATCTGGGTGGTGAAGATCTCTTTTGTACACTTCTTCTGTGTATTCTTGCTACCTCTTCTTAATATCTTCTGCTTCTGTTAGGTCCATACCATTTCTGTCCTTTATTGAGCCCATCTTTGCATGAGATGTTCCCTTGGTATCTCTAATTATCTTGAAGAGATCTCTAGTTTTTCCCATTCTATTATTTTCTTCTATTTCTTTGCACTGATCACAGAGGAAGGCTTTCTTGTCTCTCCTTACTATTCTTTGGAACTCTGCATTTAAACGGGTATATCTTTTCTTCTCTCCTTTGCTTTTCACTTCTCTTCTTTTCCCAGCTATTTGTAAGGCCACCGCAGACAGCTATTTTGCTTTTCTGCATTTCTTTTTCTTGGGGATGGTCTTTATTCCTGTCTCCTGTACATGTCATGAAGCTCTGTCCATAGTTCATCAGGCACTCTGTCAGATCTAGTCCCTTAAATCCATTTGTCATTTCCACTGTATAATCATAAGGGATTTTATTTCGACCATGCACCTGAATGGTCTAGTGGTTCTTCCTACTTTCTTCAATTTCAGTGTGAATTTGGCAATAAGGAGTTCATGATCTGAGCCACAGTCAGCTCCCAGTCTCGTTTTTGCTGACTGTATAGAGCTTCCCCATCTTTGGTTGCAAAGAATATAATCAATCTGATTTTGGCATTGGCCATCTAGATGTCCATGTGTAGAGTATTCTCTTGTGTTGTTGGAAGAGGGTGTTTGTTATGACCAGTATGTTCTCTTGGAAAAACTCTATTAGCCTTTGCCCTGCTTCATTCTGTACTCCAAGGTCAAATCTGCCTGTTACACCAGGTGTTTCTTGACTTCCTACTTTTGCAGTCCAGACCCCTATAATGAAAAGGATATCTTTTGGGGGTGTTAGTTCTAAACAGTCTTATAGGTCTTCATAGAACTGTTCAACTTCAGCTTCTTCAGCATTACTGGTCAGGGCATAGACTTGGATTACTGTGATATTGAATGGTCTGCCTTGGAAAGGAATAAAGATCATTCTGTTGTTTGAGACTGCATCCAAGTACTGCATTTCGGACTCTTTTGTTGACTATGATGGCTACTCCATTTCTTCTAAGGGATTCCTGCCCACAGTAGCAGATATAATGGTCATCTGAATTAAATTCACCCACTCCAGTCCATTTTAGTTCATTGATTCCTAGAGTGTCGATGTTCACTCTTGCCATCTCCTGTTTGCCACTTCCAATTTGCCTTGATTCATGCACCTAACATTCCAGGTTCCTATGCAGTATTACTCTTTACAGTATCAGACCTTGCTTCTATCACCAGTCACATCCACAACTGGGTGTTTTTTTTTTGCTTTGGCTCTGTCCCTTCATCCTTTCTGGAGTTATTTCTCTACTGATCTCCAGTAGCATGTTGGGCACCTACCAACCTGGAGATGAGTGCACAATTGCACTCATCGCACACACTAGAAAAGTAATGCTCAAAATTCTCCAAGCCAAGCTCCAGCAACACATGAACCGTGAACTTCCAGATGTTCATGCTGGTTTTAGAAAAGGCAGAGGAACCAGAGATCAAATTGCCAACATCCACTGGAGCATCGAAAAAGCAAGAGAGTTCCAGAAAAACATCTACTTCTGGTCTATTGACTATGCCAAAGCCTTTGACTGTATGCATCACAATAAACTATGGGAAAATTCTGAAAGAGATGGGAATACCAGACCACTGACCTGCCTCTTGAGAAATCTGTATACAGGTCAGGAAGCAACAGTTAGAACAACAGACATATAACAACAGACTGGTTTCAAATCAGGAAAGGAGTATGTCAAGGCTGTATATTGTTGCCCCACTTATTTAACTTATATGCAGAGTACATCATGAGAAACGCTGGGCTGGAAGAAGCACAAGCTGAAATCAAGATTGCTGGGAGAAATATCAATAACCTCAGATATGCAGATGACACCACCCTTATGGCACAAAGTGAAGAACTAAAGAGCCTCTTGATGAAAGTGAAAGAGGAGAGCGAAAAAGTTGGCTTAAAACTCAACATTCAGAAAACTAAGATCATGGCATCCAGTCCCATCACCTTATGGCAAATAGATGGGGAAGCACTGGAAACAGTGAGAGACTATCTTCTTGGGCTCCAAAATCACTGCAGATGGTGACTGCAGCCATGAAACTAAAAGACACATACACCTTGGAAGGAAAGTTATGACCAACCTAGACAGCATATTAAAAAGCAGAGATGTTACTTTGCCAACAAAGGTCCGCCTAGTCAAGGCTATGGGTTTTCCAGTAGTCATGTATGGATGTGAGAGTTGGACTATAAAGAAAGTTGAGCACCGAAGAATTGATGCTTTTGAACTGTGGTGTTGGAGAAGATTCTTGAGAGTCCCTTGGAGTACAAGGAGGTCCAATCAGTCCATTCTAAAGGAGATCAGTCCTGAATGTTCATTGGAAGGACTGATGTTGAAGCTGAAACTCCAATACTTTGGCCACCTCATGCGAAGAGCTGACTCATTTGAAAAGACCCTGATGCTGGGAAAGATTGAAGGCAGGCAGAGAAGGGGACGACAGAGGATGAAATGGTTGGATGGCATCACCAACTCAATGGGCATGAGTCTGGGTAAATTCCAGGAGTTGGTGATGGACAGGGAGGCCTGGCATACTGTGGCCCATGGGGTCGCAAACAGTCGGACATGACTGAGCGACTGAACTGAACTGAATCCTTGGTTACATATATCATATATTGTGAATTTTACTTTGTTGTGTACTGGCTATTTTCATATTCCTATAAATATTACTGAGCCTTGTTTCAGGATGCAGTGAAGTTACTTGGAGAGTTTGATTCTTCCAGGGTTTGTTTTTATGATTCATGCTGAGCGCACACATGGGGTGAGCAGCACTCTGCTGAATACAGAATACAACTCTGGATGGCTCTCCAGAGTTCTCTCTGTGCCATTGTCTCTCCCTGGTCCTCTGTCCTGTAAACTGTAGGCATGCCGGTGTCCCCAGGCTCTCAGCACCTCATCCACTGCTGAGGGAGTCAACCAGGCTCTCCACATCACTTTCCCCTTCCCTGAGCTATAGTGGAGAAACACACACACAGCGGGAAGCTGGAGCTGTTGCAGGATTCACTTTGCTTGTCACCTCTCACAGACCACTGTTTCTCACTGCCAGTGGCCAGTGTTTTGAAAGCTTGTTTCATGCATTTTGTCTGGGCTTTGTTGTTGTCACAATTATTTCAGGGTAAATTTAGCCTCTGTTACTCTATCTTAGCCAGATGTGGAAAAATCAAATTTCTATTAAAAAGTGTATGTATTTAGTTTTCACCAATTCCTCCATGACTGCAACAATCAAAATTATTAAGAAAGAGGTTTTGGCTTTATTCCATTATATTAATAGGTATATCCCAAAACACATTTTCTATTATAATAAATATTCCATCATATATGAGTATATACATATATATATATATATTCCATTATATTTTCTTGTATTCTCTCAGAAGGAACAAAAAAGTAAATTCAATATTCACATCTTAAGACTAATAGTTGGACTAATTCTACCTAGTTTATAGGTAGAAACCTGAAGAACAATCTTCAAACTCTTACCGAAATACAGAATTGGGAGTAATTTCACTGAACAGAACTGAAAAGTTTAAGACCTTAATACACAAGAGCAATCCATAAATGTTCCCAGAGAAGAAAACAAAAAGTCATGAGGATGTTGGCAGAGTTTAACAGCTGGTTGTCCTACTGTGAAAAGGCCGTATTATCCTGACAGTAACAGGGATGTTTCATCACTATAACATAGCTTGTTTTCAAGTGCTTTATACATAATTTCATTACTTACTGTTGAAAAACAAAATTCACCTGAGCAAATCTTTAAAGATCTTATTGGCTTTATTCAACAATTCATCAATTGGGCAGCATCTCACATAGCAAATACAAAGCAGCTCCAAAGAGCTATTCAAAATGAAAGACTTTCCTAGGTAGAAGGGAGCAAGAACTAGGAAATTTTATGAAAAAAAAAATTGGGTTGTTTATTCCAAGGTCACTTTTCTTTAGGAGACGACAAGGTTCCAACAGGCAGATGACCTCATCAGTGTAGACTAGGCGATTGACTAGTTTAAGAATTTGAGCCAAGACTGTAATAAAATTTCTGTTTGGTGATGTGAGGCTTATTTAGTACAAGCAATTCCATTCTGGGTATGCTGTCTGCTTTTTAAAACTACCTTGTTCTATTTTTCTTCATAGCACTTTACCACTCCTTGAAATTTACTATATATTTACATCTACCTTTTTTTTGCTATCTTTCGCCCTCAAGAGGAGAATGTGAGTTCCACAAGGACTGGGAACTGTCTGTAACATTCTAATCACAGCCTCCAGCACACAGTAGGTCTTCAACAAATACTGGATGAATAAAAGAAAAATCATGCTAGCATTCTTCTCTACACCTGCCACACTGCTAACAGTAATTATCAAAGGACAATTTTACTTTCTCAATTATATTCTGTTTTAAATCTGTATTAGGAAACCCTTTTCATTTCTGCAATCAGAAGAAAAGAAAAAAATGAGAGGGGAACAGAGGGAAACAGACAGGACCCTCTGGGGCTGCCTTTCATCATAGCGACTGCCATCTCTCACAGTGGCCTCACACCAGGATCCTTCCTCAGTCCCTACAGAACTCCCTGGTGCTTCCTCAGGAAGCCCTGGGCTATAACAGCAGGCTCCCAGCTAGCCGACACCATCCCTTCCTTCTGGAACCCAAAGCCAGCATCCAATGTCCTAGGATGGCAGTCTTATTTTCTTTCCTGTAGGTTCTGCCACGACATGCCTTTTCAAAATGTGCTCTGTCCCTAAACTGTGAACATTTATTTTATCTATAGATAGCTTGATATGCCAGGGATGCACTGAAAAATGAGTTACATCCTGTCAGAGAAGTGGAAGCCTAAAAGATGAGATATTCTGAAGATAAATCAGTACAAAAAAAATGTCAAGAGTAACAAAGGACGAATGTGAGATCAGACTAACCATCTCCAGCCATCCTTGCATCGTCTCTACCACAGACATCATGAAAATGTCACACATAAAAACTGACAGACAACAAACTCCCTGAGGATAGGCACTGCCTTCTTTCATCTTTCCCAGTGCCTAGCATGATTTCAAACAAACAACAGAAGTAAATTAACTGTTGGTTGAATAAAATAAACCTTTGAGCACACAACACTTTCAGGCAGGAACAAAATGATGTTCCAGGCCCGGGAATGGCACAAGTCAAGCATGAAACAGTAAAGAGTCTATGCTGTACACATTATTAGGAGAAAGAAACAGCTGAAAGTTAAAAGCCATATATGTATTTTAGGAACCTGAACCACAGCATCCAAATGACCTGCTTCCACTCTGAACATTTTTCCCTTCCCCTTACAAAATTCAGTCAACTCATCTAAATTTTGCATGGAGATCCAAGTCTGCTAAGACCTGAAAAGAATTTTAACTTTCTTTTCTTTACACTAAAGCTCAAATCAGTCAATCCTAAAGGAAATCAACCCCGAATATTCATTGGAAGGACTGATGCTGAAGCTCTAATACTTTGGCCATGTGATGTGAAGAGCTGACTCACTGGAAGACCCTGATGCCGGGAAAGACTGAAGGTGGGAGGAGAAAGGGATGACAGAGGACTAGATGGTTGGATGGCAAAACCAACTCATTCAACATGAGTCTGAGCAAGCTCCAGGAGATGGTGAAGGACAGGGAAGCCTGGCGTGCTGCAGTCCATCGGGTTGCAAAGAGTTAGACACCACTGAGAAACTGAACAACAACAAAGCTCAGGACAACTTTCAAGTTTCAAGTACAAACCCTAAATTCCAGCATCCCTGAGCTGTGCTTATATTTCTTCATTGACACTCCTCTGTCTTCATCTTTGTAAAATGACACTCCTCACACTGACATTCATCTACCCCCTCCTCTTTTTACCTTCTTAGGACATTTCCTGGTAAACCAGGGCATACCTGGAAAACGGAATACACATAATTAAAACAAAGCCCACAAGTACCATCTCAAGACAAATTCTACTAGAAACCTCTATTTATGTATTAGCAAAACCTGAGGGGCAAGAATTCTGCTTATGAACCATATGTCACTCGACATTGCCCTCTGTTCATGTTGATCTTTTCTCCACCTCAAACCCAGCTTGACACCCTCCTAACTTGCCTGTGTGCAGAGTCCTCAGGTGGGGGGTGTGAGAGGAGCTGCCCTCAGACCAGGACCCTCCCAGGACCAGGTCACACTCAGCTATACAGAAGACGCACACACAGCAAGTCACAGCTGAAACGACTTCCTGTGAAAACCATTTCTGTCATCCATTGTTGCAACACCACATGTTAGAAAAGTGAGTCTGCCAAGGAGACTGTCTTATTAATGAGACTTTAGCAAATATGATAGGAAACATCTGATTAGGCCAAATATAGAGAGCTAAAACTGGGTCCAGGTGTAGAGGTGAAAGAGAAACACCTGTGGTAGCTCCTCTCCGCTGGGCGGAGGGCTTTGTTCTTATTTCAGAGGAAACAGAAGCACCCAGAGAACTTCCAATGCTGCCCCACACAGCTAACCACCTCCCTGCAACTTCATAGCACCCGTGCGGATCCCTAACCTGTCTCTAGATCCCAGAGACATCATGCCACCAGCAGCTTGTTCATACTGGAGCTTCACCCCGCATCTATAAGGGAGATTTTTATCCCCACATCATGAGGAACAAATAAGCTCAGAAAGTTAAGCAATTCTCCCCAAGACATGAACCTGAGAACACTCACTTGTGACTATGCAAACTTTCCTCCAAAATATCAAATGATACTAAGATGGGCACCAAGCCTAAATAACAGGTCTTTCTACTAACCAGACATCTCGGGCGGGTTTCTGGCATCACACTTCCTTGTGTTAGCAGCCTGACTCTCCAGACACTGGCCCTCAGTTCAGGAAGAAACGAATCACCTGTCCACTCCCCAGGTGGACACTCCAGTTCTGTGGCATCACGTTAAGCATTTGACTTAATCTGTCAGTTTTCAAGATTGTATTACAGTTAAAATTTCCCTGTAAACTGCATTTTGGAAGGAAAAGTGCTCTAGTGGGAGGAGCAGGAGGAAGACCTTGAGTCTGGAAAGGTATCCTATCTCCAATGCTGTCAGCAGAACCCTGAGGCAATGACCCATCTAAGCCTCTCTCCAAGACTACCTCTGTAAGTGTCTTCTGGAGCTCTTAATCTACCTAAAAAGTAACCCCTGCATTTGAGCAGTACATGCCCAACAATACTGTAGAAGACAGGCACTCCCTTGAGAAGGGAGAGTACACACTGGCTGAAAGGAACTGGGAAGTAAGCAGCGATACAGGACTCAAGTTCCAGGGTCCTGAGTTCCAGGGCTGGAACGTGTCCCTGCTAAAATAAACCACAACTGGGAAGAGAGGGACTCATTTGGGAGCCCCACTTGAAGCACCATAATGAAGCCTCCCTGGCTGCTTGTCATGGTCCAGGAACAGACTCTACTCTGGGGAGGGGGAAGAGAAGAGGGTGGAGAAAAGTTGACTTTAAGTACAAAAGCTAGCTCTGAGAGCACTCTCTTATCTCCATATGTAAAGAAAGAGATACCAGGCAGAGAGGCTTGTCTCATGAGCTCCCTATTCACTCTCAGGAAGGTGAACCACCCAGCTTTCTGGGTAAAGCAACCCTGCATGAAGTTCCTTCTTTTGGGTCAAGGAGGAACCAAGGGTGATGCCTGCATTCTTCTGTATTTACAAAGGTCATCAGATATGAAATCTCCCAGGCAGTCCACCGATCTTGATTATCTGGCAGATTTGGCCTCCAAGTTGGCAGTGGGAGGACTAGTTCACTTAAACACAGACTTATACATCTCACTAGGCTTCCCAGATGGCACTAGTGGTAAAGAACCCACCTGCCAATCCAGGAGACACAAGAGCCACAGGTTTGATCCCTGGGTTGGGAAGATTCCCCTGGAGGAGGAAATGGCAACCCACTCCAGTATTCTTACCTGGAGAATCCCATGGACAGAGGAGCCTGGTGGGCTACAGACCATGGGATCACAAAGAGTCAGACACAATTGAGCACTCGTCTTGAGTTTTGATGCCTTTACTGAATAGTGCCAAGAACTCTAGGATTCCAGAAGAGAAGAGCAAAGGCCCACAGAATCCCTCATTTGCCTCCTCGTACCAGACATGTGCAAAGCAAAAGCAGGATGCAGTCCCTCCTTTCATAGAGTGAAAGCCAGATGCTTTCACTGTAAGCCAGATGCCTTCCAAAATGAACCTTTAGTCCAACTTAGTCCAAAACAAACCCAAAGGGAGCTACACTCAATATTTTGTAATAACCTTGAAGGGAAAAGAGTCTGAAAAAGAACATACATATATATATATACATATATATATAAAACTAACACATTGCAAACCAATTATACTTCAGTTAAAAATAAAACCTGGTTTTATCTCCAGAGGTGGTTGTCTTTATCTAAATTAGTTGTCACCAACATTTAAAAAGTTAAAAAGGTCAGGGACACACACCCAGCTACTCTTCAGGAAAGACTGGAAGATCTGGATGCCCTGGAGTCACATTCCTGCTGGGCAGTCACAGGAAAGAAAGCAGCCCTTGCTGCCCTCTTCAGAGAGAGCACCTTCTCTCCACTTCTCCACAGCCTCAGCACCATTCTGGGCTCCCAGAAAAATACACAAAAAGTATCTTTTTATTCAGGAGAAAATCCAAAATTTTTCTGTGTGTGCACACATGTGCTAGAGCAAAGAAAAAGAGGGGAGGGCATGTAAACACCTAAAATAGGAAACAAGACTAGGGAAGAGCCCAAGTACAGAGGAAAAGCTAGATGTAACAGACGATTTTTTACAGACATACATTACCATCAAACTGATTCCAGAAAGAGACTGTCTAAGAAATTATGACAGTTATAAAAGTGCTATATTCTAAAAAGGCACCATGCTCAGGAAGTTTTACAAGTGAATTCTACCAAAATTTAAAGAGAGACCATTTCAAAAATACAATATTTAAACTGGCCAATGAAGAGAAAGAGAAAACTTTGAGAAAACACTAAAATCACTTGGTAAAGATGGCATTAAAAAAGAAAATTACAAACTAGTCATACAAATAACGGTGTAAAACTTCCTAGTAAAATATTAATAAATAGAATCTGTCTACACAATAAGAGTTGTTATTGATGATTCAATAAAATGATGACTCAATAATATGAAACCTATTACTACACCTCAGCATATTAACAGGTCAAGAGACAAAATTCATATGATAATTTCACAGATGCTAAAACAGCATTTAATATAATTCAACAACCATTTTTGATCTTAAAGACAAAACAGCAGCAACACACCCCTCAGTAAAATAACTAACTTGGTATAAACACTAAAAGAATTCTCCTTAAGTCAGGAACAAGATAAGGATACTCAGTATCACCCCTATTATTCAACCTTGTTCTGGAAATACAATGTAATCAAAAAGGGAAATAAAAGACATAAAAAGTAGAAAACAGAATTCTTATTATTAATATTTGCAGCTGATATGATAGCATACCTGGAAAACTCAGGAACAAACTGCAAAAACCACTTGAAACTAGGATTATGTAAGTTGCTAAATACAGAATTAATAATTACAACTAGTAACAATGTATAAGAAAATAATACAAGAGATTAACTAGGAATATACTTAAGAAATGTACAGGATTTTAAAACTTCTAAGACAGGGAAATGTATATGTAGCCTCATGCTCAGTTGCTCCAGTGTCTGACTCTTTGCAACCCCATGAACTGTAGCTTGCCAGGCTTCTCTTGTCCATGGAATTTTCTAGGCAGGAATACTGGAGTGGGTTGCCATTTCCTACTCCAGGGTGTCTTCCCCACCCACATCTCTTTGTTTCATTCATTGACAGGCAGACTTTTTACCACTGCACCACCTGGGAAGCCCAGACAGGATACTAAATAGTATTAAATTAATTACAGATAATAAATTGCTGGTTTTGATACAATTCAATAATAGTATTGGGGTTGTATATATTTCAAAATCCTTATTTGTTCAAGATACACTGTAAAAATATTTATTGATGAAATCAGTTGTTTTAGAACAGTCTAGTCTCCCCACCATATCAAAAACGGAGGAGAGGAGGAAGAGATGATTCAAGACTGGCAAAATATGCAAAACTATTGAAATGAAGGGACAGGCTCATGGAGGTTCAGTATACCGACTCCTCTACTTTTGTCTATTGAACATGAGCACAATAAAAAGAATTGTGCACGGGGACCCAAACAAAGATGGTTCAAGATGTAAATAATCCCAAAGATGTAAAATAGGCTTACAAAAACATACAAAAATTACCACCTAACCACTAAGAAAGGCAAATTAAAGTTACAAATCAGATGTCAATTTTCAGCAACCAAGTAGAAAAAGATCAAAATATCTGGTAATACTCAATATTTGGGAGAGGTGATTGACTCTAGTGGAGGGTGTACCAATCATACAAGTTCTTGGGAGGGCTCTATGGTCTTTCCTTTAAGTCATAAGCATACCCCTTGGTTCAGCAATTCCACTTCCAGGAATCTATTCTGGATATTCATTCAACAAAATATTTTCTCCCACCTATGATGTGCCAGGCCCTGAAGACAGAGGCCCCAAGAACAATGTCCCTGCTCTCACAGGGCTTCCATTCTCCTGTGGCAGACTATGCACAAAGCCAGTCAAGTGTGCAAGCAATTAAGGGGGATGAAGAAACAAGTAAACAGAAAGGGGCCAGTGGGTGCCCAACGGCTATTTTGGATGCGCTAGTCTGGGAAAGCCTCTCTGAAGAGGTGACAGCTGAGCAGAGACCAGGCTGAAGGAGAAAACTCAGGAGGAGTAGGTCCAGGAGAGCATTTCAGGCAATAGGGAAGGAACCATGGGGTAACACAAATTTGGCCTTCCTGCCGTCTGCTTTTCTTTTTATTCCCATAAGAGCCTTTTGTTTATCCAAAGGAAGTGGCACCACTAGATTGTCTCTCTTTGTCCTCAACTCAAAAATAAAAATAATCAGACACTTTTAATACAGTAGATCTTTCAAGGAAGACGCCAGGCCAGCACTGCTTCCCCAAACATTACTGTGCATCACAATTTGTCTTCTCCAAAAGAAGAGCTTACAACCTAAGTGTTATGTCAAATCTGTTAATAAAAGTGCATTAAAGCCAACTGTGCGTTATAATGCAGATAAACCTTTCCACAAAAGAGATTATCTTCACAAAAGATGCTGATCAGTTGCTAGATAATTTGACACAAAACCAAAAATTCTGTCATCCCTGGACTTCCAGCAGGAAGGGGAACCACTGACTTGAGATGTGTATATAGTTTAACCTCCTGATCTTTTAGGCAATGAAATTAACATTTTTAGGGGCTCTTTGGATAAATATTTTACACTGCAGAGGCCTGTGACAATTAAGGGCATTCCAGGGACTCTTGCTACAACATCTGAGAACATTACATACTAACTTTTTCAGTCACCAAGAAACATCAAGACTTCAAAACTGTCATGAGTGATAAGTTCCAGATAATAAAGACAACAGCCTACGGGGAGAGTCCATCCGGCGCGAAATATGCTCCTCTCTCAACTGTGAGGTGAATTCAACGTCAACGCGTTCATCTCCCCAAAGGGGGGCCGAAAACATCTCGGGGTCTTCCGGACCGGACAGTGCTTCCCAAGGGGTCCACTCGGGTGGACACATTCCACGCACCAGAAGCCAGCGGCTCGCGATCGCCGGGCATCCCCCTGACCTCTGCATTCGAGGGCGCAGCGCCCCGCGACCCCGCACCCCGCCGAGCCCTCAGCCTCCCCGAGAGGGCGGCGCACCCCCTGCACACTGCGGACCCTCCACCGTCCCCAGGGGCCCAGCGGGCGCCCGTGAGCTGCCCACCCCGCGGGAGAGCCTCTGGGTCCGCGCCGCGCGCGCGCTCCCCGGCCCCGCCGGGCATCCAGGGGGCCCCCACCCTCATCGGGAGGCGCTCTTCAGCCGGGCGCCGGGGGGAGCCCCGTAGGCCCGCTCGGGGAGGCAGCCAGGGATGGGCCGGCTCGGAGAGGCCGGCGGGGCGCGCGGGGCGCGGGGCGGGCAGCTCCGAAGGGGCGCGGGCCCCGGCCGCCCCCGCCGCCCTCACCTGCCCAGCGCCCGCTTCATGCCCGCGTCCGCGGCGCAGCGCGGCTCGGCCGGCCCGGGGCCGGCCAGGCACAGGTTCTGCTTCAGGCGGCAGTCGGCGTCCAGCGCCGCGGCGGCCGAGCCGGCGGAGGGCGAGCCCGAGGCGGCGCGGCGTTCATGCTCCAGGGCGACGGGCTCGGTCCGCTTCCTCATTCCGTGGCCAGCACGGCCAGTGCCGCCCGCCGCCGCCGAGGGGAGCCACCGCTGAGGTGAGCCGCTGCCGCAGCCGCCGCCGCGAGCCCGCCGCCCTGACGTCCCTCCCGGCCGCCGGGCCCGCCCACAGCCGCTCAGAGCTGGCCAATGAGCGTCGGGAGGTCGCCAACCCTCTCCGCCCCCCAGGTCCGCCCCCTCCCGGCGCCCGCAGCCATCTTAGAGACGGGCAGACGACGCCGTGGCGGGCGTCACTGTCCGGGCGTGACGCCGCGGAGGGGCGGCTGACCTGCGCTGCGCAGGGGTCGCGCTAGGTTCGAGGCGGGGCCGCCGGGTGGCCGCCCAGATTAGCGGCCCGAAACGGACCCTCCGCTCTCGTCCCAGGCGCTCTGACTTCCGTCAAGAGTAGAAACCCCTGAAAGGGTCTTTTAAGGGTTTACACAACGAAAAGAGAAAGATGACATCACAAATCTGTCCTAATAATGATTTAGAACTATTAAATTTTCCCACAAGGCCTTTAAAAAATATGCGATCAGGTAGGTTTGTTTTTTAATTTGAAATACACATGTATATATATTTTCTTTTGGGCCAAATATGAAAAATGAGCTGCTAGAAAACCAGTATTAGATTTTTTATAAAGCAGTTAGAACTATTCGATGAAGGAAGAATCCGTTCACAAATTCCCAGTTGTGAAACACAAAGTAAGTAACAATTCAATGGATCCTAAAAACACAAAAGAAAGCCGTTTTATCTATTAGCTTTATAACTTTGGCTATCTTTAATACGGCATTATTTTTGTACAAATGAGCTACAACTAACAGATTTGCTTATTCATTACTAAGTAACTTGTAATTTCAAATTTTGCGCTAGTGAAAACTACTGGCAACTGATGGTTTAAAATTAAGTAGAAATGTCTTTAGAAATTCAATAGCTCCTTATATTGGCTTTCTAATGATACTTAGAAACCACAAAAGAATTTCACTGATCATATTAATATCACAACCAGCATTTATATTTGTCCAAATGCACTTTTGGTGATTTCTTTAAAATAATGTAGAAGCATAGACTGATAAGATTGGGAATCCAGAAACTAAAGTGCGAAACAGTTTTTACTCCATCACTCACTAAATTCTTTGCAATCAATAGACAAAAAAGCTACAAAGGAAGGACTAGAAAAATAGAGTAAGGGTTACGGAGTCTTTCTTGATGGTATCAGGCCTAGCCCATCCAGCCCTCAACTCTTGGTTCACACTCCAAGTATAAATAATCTTTCCCAGGCTCTGATCTTATCCAGAATCACCCCACAATAGTGACACCTACCCTTGTATTTCTAGTCCATACCTCTTCCTTGAACCCCATGCTCCTTGTCTCACTCATCCAGTCTGACATCCTATAGGCACTTAAAATTATGTTCAAAGCTGAGCTCTCAGCTCTTCTCCCACCTCAGCTCCGTCCATAACCTTCTCCTCCTCCAGGATGCTAAGTCCATGCTTGCAGTTTCTCAGGCCAAAACCTTGGGATCCTACTTGATTCCTCCCTGCTCATGACACAGCAGTTCTATCACCATGCCTGGTCAGCTCTCCTTTCAAAATCTGTCCAGGGTAGACCACTTCTCACCACCTCCACAATGGGCCAAATTGCCATCATACCTCACTTGGATTATTTTACTTTTCATTTTTTTGCTGGGCTACATGGCTCTGACCAGGGATCAAACCCATGTCCCCTGCAATGGAAGCATGGAGTCTTAACTACTGAACCTCTAGGAAATTCCCTACTTTTGGAGGGGGGTGGATTATTTTAATAGCCTAAATGGTCTCTTGCCTCACTTCTGTGTACTTAATTCAGTGGCCACAGAGCTCTTTTAAAGACTCTATTCACTTCTGTCACTTAACTTGCTCAAAATACTACAATGGCTCCCTACCTCAATGAAAACAAAGCTGAAAAGCACGAAGGGGTCAAGGTCCCTACCTGAGTTGGCCTCAGCCCACCCAGCTCCACCCGCCCACCCAGCTCCAGCATCACTGCCTCCATGCTGCTACAGGGGCCCCCCAGGTATGGGCGACATGTACATGAGTTGTCAAAACCACATGGCTAACTCATCTGTTTACTTGAAGTCTGTGCCTTCTCTGAGTGCTCACTTGAAAACTTCAGGCCCTCTCACTGTCACTTTTCAACCTTCCTGACTTACACTCTTCTTAGCACTTTTCCAAATGTATTTGTCATCAGTATATCTGTATCTGTTGTTACCTGTACTAGATCTTAGACTCTGACAGCAAGGACTCTGCTGCTTTATCTCCAGTGTCTAGAACCGTGCTGAATAGGCACTTCATAAATACTTGCTGAAGGAATAATGAACCATGACAACCCCTCAGAGCCAGGTACTATTACCCCTCCCCACCTGCAACACACAGATAAAGAGGTCAGTCTCATGCCTGGGGTCTGAAATTAAAAAGGTTTATGGCAAACCTCCAATGCTTTGGCCACCTGATGAGAACAGTTGACTCACTGGAAAAAACTCTGATTCTGGAGAAAGACTGAAGGCAAAAGGAAAAGAGGGCAGCAGAGGATGAGATGGTTAGATGGCATCACAGACTGAATGGCTGTGAACCTGGGCAAACTCTGGGAGATGTGACGGACAGAGAGACCTGGCATGCTGCAGTCCGTGGGGTCGCAAAGAGTTGGACACAATTGAGCAAAGGAACAACAGGGCAAAGAAAAGATGTAGATACTGGTGTTCTTTAGATTACAGTCCTGGGGCACCCAGAGTCAGTGCTTTTGCTCTGTTCTCAGCTGTTCCTTTGGGTCTGGGCTCCAGGAGCCAGTATGAACCAGACTGCAGAGACAGGTGTGGCCTCACGCCCTTCATGGACGCCGTTCAGTGTGGGCACGTGGACACGGCCAGACTGCTCCTCAAAAAGCACAAGATAGAGAAACGGTTTAGTTCTGTCCCTTCGGTTATTCCTACTAGTTTTAGCCCAGGGGATAAACAGGAAGCATGGTGATTCAGATGGTGGATTCAGATCTCAACTCTGCCACCTTCCCTGCTGTAGGCCCACTTTACCTTATTAAGCATCAGTGTTTCCATGTGTAAAACTAACAAGTTTTCACTTTTTCACAGGGTTACTGTAAGGACTAAACAATGTAATGTACAGAAAGCACTTAGCAAAATGTCTTCAGCACTCACAAGGCAACCAGTCTCTCACTCCAGGGCTGCAGAGGGAAGCCACTGAGTCCAGGGACACAACATTCCCCTGACGGCAAGGGAGTGAGACCCAGGCTCCTCTGGCGCCCAGGAAGCATACTGGAAGCCCTCAGTGTCAGTATCCAACCAGAATGGAAGCTGTCAGCAGTTTTTCTTTCGTTACATCTTACTGATTCATCGTGATATTTTCTACTTAAACAGAGAATTCACAAAATTTTGAAAATGTCTTCTGTATCATTTAAAGTCTCCTGTTTCTCATTTACTGACATCTGTGTTTTAGACAAGTCTCTCACATCCTCCCCAATAGGTTCTGTTACTTCTAAAACCATTTTTGGCCCAATCAGGTTAAAAAAGAAAAATGTTCAGATCCAGAATAGACAAAGTCATAGCAATGAATATGGAACTATGAAATCTGTGCAGCTGAAGGACCCAGAGTCTCTATCAGGGGTACCCGGCTCCCCTGTCTGTACTGCTGTGGGTGATGCCGAGCTTGGTCCTCTGTCCCCACCCAGCCCTGCACCTGGCCTACGCGGGGCAGCACACGGCCTGTGTCCAGTTCCTCCTGAGCTCCGGGCTGCAGGACTCTCCAGACATCACGGGCGCCCTGGCTCAGCATCTCACAGGGAGCCCCGACGTCCTTCAGTGCTTCGACCACAGTGCGACAGCTGAGGGCGTTTCCAGAGGTAGACAGTGAATCCATGGGAACGCGTGTGCTGCTGCTTCAGTCGCCAGCAGGTGCAGTGAAATAGGCCAGGAGCCGGTGTTTTCTGCACGCCCCCTCGGGTGGAGGACCGCACCCACGCAGTGAAGTCTCTGCACAGTCGGACTCTTTCCAGGGTCTCTGATTCACTTCTACCTTCAAGTGGAGTGGATGATGGGGATGAAGTCAGTGTCAGAAATCCTTAGAGAAGCATGAAAATAAAGGGTGGGGACTTCCCTGGTGATTCAGAAATTAAGACTGCACTTCGACTGCAGGGGCCAAAGGTCAATTCCTGGTCAGGGAACTAAGATCCCCACATGCCTCGAGGTACAGCCAAAAATAGTTTTTTGAAAGAAGAAAATGCAGTGTGCAGACTGTTATGTGTATGTGAGATGTTTTGTAATAAATGCCTGTGGCAAGGCCATGGTAATAACATTAGGATGTAGCAACTTGTCTTTGCCTTGAGCCACAAAACGTGACTGGCCTGTTTACTTCTTTCACAGGCTTTTCATTGGCCAACAGTGGTTTAACTTTTGGTTTTAAAGCCAGGAAGGAAATGCTGGAATATTTACACAGACATGACTTCCCTGGTAAAGTGCCTGCCTACAATGCAGGAGACCTGGGTCTGATCCCTGGGTCAGGAATATCCCCTGGAGAAGGAAATGGCAACCCACTCCTGTACTCTTGCCTGGAGAATCCCATGGATGGAGGAACCTGGTGGGCTACAGTCCATGGGGTTGCAAAGAGTCCAACACGACTGAGTAACTTCACTTTCACTTTCTTTCTTTATAAGCAGTTAATTGAAACATTTCTATATTCTAAGCTCTGCTTCTTAATGTTAAATATGTGCATTAAAGCATTTAATTAAATGTTTCATGTTAAAACACTGGACTATAATGTTTTAATCCTGAGGTTATTATTTTTTAAGTGCCAAGTTCTGTATTGGCTCACTTTGGATAATAAATGCATCTAAAAATACATTGAAGATATTTTCAAACCTTTTTAATAACCTTGCTTGAAGGATGGTGTTTGTTCTTGAAGCCACAGGTCTAGTGTCCTGTCCCACCTGCCCACGGAAAGTGATTTGTGACTCTCTAATAAATGAGACACTTGACATCCTTAACTTTAAGAAATTCTGTAGCAACTTAGATTGAAGACAAGTCCTCCAGCATTTGGATTCTTTTTCTTTTTTTTTAACGCAAACAATAATTATCAATCTCAGTCAATCTGTTAAAAAGAAAAATGTTATGTGTCAATCACAAGCAACTCAGTCCCCTCATTCAGAGTAATCTGGTGGGAACTGAACAGATGTGGCAAGAATATCCAGTTCTTCATTCTTCCCAGATTGCACTGGCTGATTTTTATCTCTAGCATCCAGATACATGCTCTGGTAGAAACATGATGGGCTTCCCCCTTCACTCAGTGGTAAAGAACCTGCCTGCCAATGCAAAAGACGGGGCTTTGATCCCTCAGTGCGGAAGATCCCATGGAGAAGGAAATGGCAATCCACTCCAGCATTCTTGCCTGGGAAATCCATGGACAGAGGAACCTGGCGGGATACAGTCAATGGGGTCACACACAGTCCCACATGAGTGAGCAACTAACACAAACAACAGAAACACAACTGTGACCTCTGAGTCACACACTGGCTTCACCTGCACCTCCTCGAGCTGCACCTTTCCTGTTGCCCCGGAGGTGTCTTTGTGTCACCCTGGGTCTGAGGGTGGCTTGTGAAGAGGACCCCTACTTGCAGGTGGGACAGGAAGACCCGCCGGGTGCTGCCCGTCTCCCCTCAGTGCACACGTGATGCAGCTTTTCCTCTGCAGTGACTGCTCACAGGTGCCTTCCCATCCAATCTGTGCCCCTGATGTACACATCTACGAGATGGAGGCAGAACACAGAGGACTATTTCCAGCTTCTCATTAACTCACTGTGTGTCCCCATGAAGCCCTTCATTTCTCTGGTCCTTTCAAATAACCCAAGTTGTTACCAATACAGTGGGCTGCCTTGTGAAGCTATCCTTACTCATCAGTGTTCAGAAGCTAGATGACCATCCTCTGTTCAGCAGTCCCAAGGGGAAATTGGGTGAAATGCTTTTTAAAATTCCTTCCAAATTAAAGAATCTGTGGCCTTTTATTTCTCTAAGGGACCAATAACAAAGATTAAGGCTTCAAAGCAGAGATTGAAGGAAGATTTTGAAAATAAATCTAAAATAACTTTTAGCCAAACTTGACCACCAAGACATATTCTTCCAAAAAGAAAAGGTGACACCTTCCCGGCCCTCTCGACAGACTCTTCACGTACAGCAGGGGCAGCATAGAGGTCAGGGAGGTGTTGGCGCATGCAGGCCTCTGCCTTGGTGAGGAGGAGGTGCTCCATCAGACTCCACAACGCCCATCCAGGGTCCACACTCAGGGAGCACTTAGTGGTGGCTGTGTAGCTGTAAGACATTCACAGCAACATCCATGGGAAAGATGATCCATTAAATGCTGACATCCCAGAAAGGACTTCAGAAACCAACTTCCTTCCAGGAGACAGTGACTTACAGGATGAGGTTCAGCACGTACAAGTCCGACTCCTCCTCCATAGTTCAACAGGATGCTGTCCACCCTGCTAATGGCTTGCTCTTCATTCATCAGGTATTGGCAATACAACTTTTTCCAAGGAATGAACTAGATAGTTTAAGAAATCCAAACGAACATGCTGGCAATGACTATTAGAGCACAGATCAGGCTACAAACATATAGATAGTTGTTAAAAAAAAACAACTAGAGCCCACAACTCAAAAGTTGGAGGAAAAGACAGAAACATGACACAAATTTTAGTTGGAAACTAGGAAAGGGGGGAGGGGAGTTCATTTTTGGTTTCAACACCAACTTGTTACAGAATCTGCGGAGAGCTAGTGCTTCAATTTTCCTATCTGAAACAGTGTCCAGTTCCTGTTGGGACACTAATGACTCAGAGTTTCCAAGAGGATTAAACAACATGAGAGCTATGGCTATAATAGCATTAAACAAAACACACTTTAAGTCAAAAATTTTAGAAGAGACAAAGAAGATTATAAAATGATAAAAGGATCAATTCCCCAAGAAGATATAACAATTATAAATATGCACATACCAAATAGCAGAGTTCCTAAATCTAAGAAGCAAACACTGACAGAACTGAAGAGAGAAACAGACAACAGGATAATAACAGAAGACTTCAATACTCCACTTTCAAAAATGGATAGAACAAACAACACTAGAACAACTGGACCTAACAGACATATAATGAACACTCCACCCAACAATATACAACCTTTGCAAGTATACACAGAACATTCTCCAGGACAGATCACATACAAGGCCACGAAAGAAGTCTTAACACATTTTAAAAGACTGAAATTATAGAAAGTATGTTTTTCAATCACTAAGAATGAAACAAGAAATCAGTAGTGGAAAGAAAACTGGAAAACTCACAAATACGTGAAAATTAAAAACAAGAACATTTTTAAAGCAACCAATGAGTCAAAAGGAAATCACAAAGGAATTAGAAAATTACCTTGAGACAAATAAAAACACAGATACCAAAATGTATAGGATGAAATGCAAGCAATGCTAACAGTTTATAGCTATAAACACATTAAAAAATAAGAAAGATCACAGGGACTTCCCTGGTGGTCCAGTGGCTAAGACTCCAAGCTTCCAATGAAGGGACCAAGGTTCAATCCCTGGTCAGGAAACTAGATCCCATGTGCTGCAACTAAGACCCTGTACAGCCAAATCATAAATAAATAAAATTATTTTTAAAAAATAAGAAAGATCACACATCAGGAAGATAACTTTAAACTAGAAAAAGAACAAACTAAACCCAAAGCTAGCAGGAGGGAGGAAATAATAAAGACTATCAAGGAGAAATAAATGAAATAGAGAATTGAAAGATATGAGGGAAAAATTAATAAAACTAAGAGTTTTCTTTTTTTAAAACAAAACTGACAACTCTAAGATATATAATGGAAAAAGGGAGGATCTGAATAACTGAAATCAGAAATGAAAAGGAAACGTTACAACTGATGTTACAAAAATAAGAAGGGTTGTAAGAATACTTCAAACAACTGCAGGTCAATCAAATGGATAACCTAGAAGAAATAAATCCTTAGGAACACACAACCTACCAAGACTGAATCATGGAGATACAGAAAATCTGAACAGACTAATAATGAGTAAGGAGATTGAATCAATCATCAAAAGCCTCCCAAAAAGCAACAGTCCAAAAACAGACTGCTTCACTGAAAAAGTCTACTGAACATTTAAAGAACTAATATCAATCCCCCTCAAACTCTTCAAAAAAAAAAGAGGAAGGACCACTTTCAGACTTCTTCTGAGGCCAGCATAACCTTATACTAAAGCCAGACAAAGATACCACAAGAAATAAAATGAGAGCTGTGACAAGGTCACGGAAAGTAACTCCATTATGTCATTGCTAGTGATGATAAAAAGAGTACTGTTCTAACACTTCAGGAGGTAAGGATAAGCTGAGATATCTTCCCAAAATCTTCTCAAGCAGAGTGGAGGGAACCCTCATGCATCCCCATTTCCATCAGAGAGCTCAATTAAGTGGGTAGATTTACTGACCCAAAACAAAGTTCACAACTAAAAACAGAACAATATTTCTCTGAAGGTAGGACACAAGACCCCAAGCAAGGAATGGAGCAAGTGCTTTGGAGAAAAATGTGAAATTTCCTCCAAAATGTTTTGGGTTTGGAAGAGAAATGTACTAAGCCTTGACGTACCCATCTTGCCTTCAATCTCTAAGGTTTTAAACTTCGATACATTTGAAGAATGGGTTAAATTCTCCACTTCTGGCTTATTGCCAATGGCTGGTCTAAGGGACATACAAGTTAAGCAAAACATTCAGAACATTCTCACAACCTTCAGCCTTCCTAGAGACGTGAACCTGGTAGGTATAACGACAAAGGGAAAAACGGGCTGTGGGCTAATGGTACTAGGAAATTCTTTCTGAGAGCCCGGGGCTGCCCCTTGTGTCATCCTCAGAAGGTACTCCTGAGACTACACACAAAACTCATCAGTCATCACCTTCTATTAATATATGTAAAATATCGGGCCTTCCAGGCAGTCTGCCTGCCAGTGCAGGAGACATAAGAGATGCAGGTTTGATCCCTGGGTGGGGAAGATCCCCTGGTGGAGGGCATGGTAACCCACTCCATTATTCTTGCTTGGAGAATCCCATGGACAGAGGAGCCTGACAAGCTATAGTCCGTAGGGTCGCAAAGAGTCGGACAGGACTGAAGGGACTTAACAACAAAATATCGTGAGATCCAATGGAGAATGCACAAACAGGACAACCAGCCCTCCAGTCACGCTCTAATAGCTCAAATGAAGGAGGAAGCCTCTCTAAGACCACACCTGCACGTGACAGGCTTGAAAGTGAAAGTCCTTCAGCTGTGTCCGACTCTCTGAGACCCCATGAACTATAGTCCGTGGAATTCTCCAGGCCAAAATACTGCAGCGGGTAGCCTTTCCCTTCTCCAGGGGATATTCCCAACCCAGGGGTCGAACCCAGGTCTCCTGTATTGCAGGCGGACTCTTTACCAGCTGGACCATAAGGGAAGCCCAAGAATACTGGAGTGGGTAGCCTATCCCGTCTCCAGGGCATCTTCCCAACCCAAGGATCGAGCCGGGGTCTCCTGCTTTGCAGGCAGATTCTTTACCAACTGAGCTATGAGGGAAGCCCACAGAGGTATAAATCGCTATAGCGGCACAAGGAAGAGAGACAGGGTGACGTCCGTGGGATAGAGCAGAGGAGTTACTCGGGGACTGGAGTCTGGAAGAGGTGAGACGTCCACAGAGACATGAGGGGGCCCTTTGGGCTGGTTGGACGTGGGGTGCAGATCAGACCAAGCTAAGGAAGGTACCACACCGTCCACAGCCAGGAGGCAGCACATCGTTTGCTGTAGACAGACTACAGGGATGGACTGGAAGAATAAACGACACGCTGAGACGCGCACGGAAAGGTCTCAGGTGCTTCCAGGGGTTGGGATCTGATTCTAGAGGACAACGGGACACAAACATTTCTGAGGAAAGGGCACCGTCAGGAGCACGCGTTAAGCGAGGCGGCGCCAGGCACTTTTAGAGAGAACTTCAGAGAACGTGGAGCGCGCTCCGTACCAGCGGATCACTGACGACCCTCCTCCAGAGGGGCACACACGCTCAGGTTCCGGGAGAGGGCTTCCACCCGCAGGAAGGCAAAGATGTGAGCGGGCTGAGGGTGCTGCTCGGGGCAGGGTCCCAAGCAGCCCGCAGGGAGAGCTAGGAACGGCGTCCGGACCAGTGTCCTCAGCGCCGCCATACACCGTCCTCAGCTTCGGGTCACGCTCCCCAGGCCGTGTGCACAACAGGCATTCGCGGGAAGAGGAGCTCGCGAGTACTCCTCCGACCGCCTTCACCAGCCCCGCCGCCGCCGCCGACGGAAGAGCCCGCCGGTGACGCTGACGGAACGCATCCCCGGCCAATCATAGCGCGCACAAGGAGGGGGAGGGCTGACGGACGGCTCCAAGGGCCAATCGGACGCGCATCCTCACTCTCCCCAACTCCGCTAGCAGACTTCGTCCAGTCCGAGCTTCCGCTAGCGCGGAAGAGGCGAGCTGACACTTTCCCAGAGTTCCTCGAGGCTCTGGCTCCCGCGGAGGGGCCGGGCCGGCGCCGGTGGGCCGGGTCGACTGCAGGGGGCGGGGCCGCGGGCGGCGCCGCGCGGGGTTCTCCCGGGTCCCACCCGGTCCAGGAGGGGCCGGAGCCGCGTGTGACCCGGGCCCCCGGCGGCGGTCCAGCCGGTTCACCTCAAAGCGAAACCAGTGTGGGCGGCGGCGTCCGCAGCGGCTCGCGGGGCGCGTGGTCAGCCAGACACCTGAGGGTCTGGAGGTCTGGGGAAGGAGGGTCCCGGGTAGGGTCCCCAGGGGCCGTTCGGTCCGGGGCGAGGATCTCGAAGGCGGGCTCCGGCGGAGGCCGGGCGGGCCCTAGGAGGGTCCCGGGCGGTCCCTGGCGGGCCCGAGCCCGCGGCCATGGCTTCGTCCACCGACCCGCGGCGGCTGTGCCGGCTGGTACAGGACGGCCGGCTGTGCGCCCTGCGCGGGGAGCTGCGGACGGCGGGGCAAGCGGGCTGCGCAGGACCGGCCGGGGACACCCTCCTGCACTGCGCCGCGCGCCACGGCCGCCGGGACGTCTTGGCCTATCTGGTCGAGGCCTGGGACCTGGACATCGAAGCTGCCAACCGGGACTACAAGCGGCCTCTGCACGAGGCTGCCTCCATGGGCCACCGGGACTGCGTGCGGTACCTGCTGGGCCGGGGGGCCGCGGTCGACTGCCTGAAGAAGGCCGACTGGTAAGTGGTGGGCCTTGCGGAGAGACCCCCACACCTTCCCGCAGATGGCAGATTCCCACCGTTGGTCGGCCTCCACACCGTAGCCAATCAGCCTTCCCCTCCAGATCAGAGCGTCGTTACTGCCCTTGTGAGGTTAACTGTTGGCAACAACCTCCTGCTCCAGACTGCCTCCCGTGACAGAGCAGAGAGCAGTAAGGAGCATGCTGAGATAGAATACAATCGAACTATGACTTGCCTGTAGGTACTACGTGTGGCATGGGCCCCAGACGGGATGTTCTGGAAACATGTAGCTAAATGATTACTGCTCCGATGACACTTTTTAACTTTCCGTTTTGAAATTCCTAGTTACAGCTTCTCAGAAATTTCCAAAGACAACTGGGAAGTCCCATGCACCTTCCCCCAGTCTTGCCCCAAAATTAACATCTTACAGGGGGAGTACAGTAATAAAAAGAAGAAACTGACATTGCTACAATCAGGACACTTACTCAGATTTCACAGTTATTCACGTGAGCACAGGTGAGTGTGTGGGGTTGCTCTGTGTGGCTTATCACATGACCACCTCCACAGGCACAGTGCTCACCTCTAGTCGGTCAGTTCAGTTCAGTCTCTCAGTTGTGTCCAACTCTTTGGGACCCCATGGACTGCCACACACCAGGCTTCCCTGTCCATCACCAACTCCCAGAGCTTGCTCAAACTCACATCCATTGAGTTGGTGATGCCATCCAACCATCTCATCCTCTGTCGTCCCCTTCTCCTTCCGCCTTCAATCTTTCCCAGCATCAGGATCTCTTCCAATGAGTCATTTCTTCACATCAGATGGCCATAGTATTGGAGTTTCAGCTTCAGCATCAGTCCTTCCAATGAATATTCAGGACTGATTTCCTTTAGGATGGACTGGTTTGATCTTCTCACAGTCCAAGGGACTCTCAAGAGTTCTCCAATACCACACCTGTAACCATCACACAAAGCACTTGCATTCTGTTAATAGATCCACATGGTTTTCAGTCATCACTATGTCTGTCCACTCGCTTAGAGGTTTGAACACCTGAAAGTTCATAACATAATGAAGTTCCTGAATGAATCCGCAAGGAATCCCTGATCGTCTATAAAAAAGAATTGCATCAGACAGCCACATAGCTAAATAAAGTGCATCTTGCCCACTGGCATGGGGGAATAGGCCTCCTTATGTTTTGAGATTTGCGCTTTGGCTGTGACTAAACACAAGATATTTTCTTCTGCTGCTAGTAAGTTGGTCTAGAGATAGTGGAGGCATATTACCTCTTTTAAAACGGTTCTGTGGATGAAGAATAGCAAGGAGAGAGAAGAAAGCCTTCCTCAGCGATCAGTGCAAAGAAATAGAAGGAAACAATAGAATGGAAAAGACTAGAGATCTCTGAACTGAACTGAACTGTGGATAAAGAAACAGCCTCCCCAAACAACCATCACAAGGGCAAGTTTCATTTGATTGTGGGCTCAGGAAGTGCAGTTACAGAGAGATATTTTTGACTGTTCTCACCTTGCTGGCTTTCTCAAGTCCCTTCTTCTCTGGAGTCATTCCCTCTGCGAAGATTCCAGCCTTCATTCATCCAGGTTTCTCTCTCTTGATTTTTCATTCACTCTCATTACTACATTACCAGAAGTAAAAAACGAAAACATTTAAAATATAGCAGTGTGTACACTACCATCTCTGCCCTAGCTGTCCCAATAAGGACATACTGTATAGCACAGGGAACTTTGCTCCATGTTATGTGGCAGCCTGAATGGGATCAGGAGTTTGGGGAAGATTGGATCCATGTATATGTATGGCTGAGTCCCTTCACTAAAACTGTCACAACATTGTTAATCAGCTGTTCCCCAGTACAAAATAAAAAATTTTAAAAAACGAAAACAAAATTGTCGATAATTAAGTAATACCAAGGCAGTCTCAGGACAAATCTTGGCCAAGACCCATCTAGTTATATTGAGCTCTGGCTGGGCCAGACCCTGGGGATAGGAGGTAACCAGGGTCTACCCTGCTTTCCAGGGGTCGTGGGCATGAGAGGGTCCCCAGGTCGCTCAGGGAATACCCTGCCAATGCAGGAGATACAAGAGACGCAGGTTCGATCCCTGGGTCGGGAAGATCCCCTGGAGGAGGACATGGCAACCCACTTCAGTATTTTTGCCCAGGAAATCCCACAGTCAGAGGAGCTTGATGGGCTACAGTCCACAGGGTGGCAAAGAGTTGGACATGACTGACTGAGCACTCGACATGCAGGAGCAGATGAGAAGCAGAAACACAGAATCACTTTGGTGGGAGGAGAGGAGTTTGACAGTGATGTAATTCAGTCTCCCCAGTTGTTGACACACATAAGGTCAGGGACTTACCATAATATACTGCTGTTCCACCTGCTCTACCAGTGTAGGCTCCTTTCAGCGAGGCACTGTGTCACGTGTTCCTTTTTTCTTTTATTTATTTATTTTTAAAATATTTATTTGACCCTGCTCGTGTGTGCATACTCAGTCTCTCAGTCATGTCCGACTCTGCAACACCATGGACTGTAGCCCCCCAGACTCCTCTGTCCGTGGGATTCTCCAAGCAAGAATCCTGCCATTTCCTTCTCCATCAAATGCTCTTTTTAAAGTCTTTCACCACAGTTTAATAAAGGGTTACTGATTGAAGTGAATGGGATGATCTAGCAAAGTGCCTCTTTTGCAGATATTCAGCACAAACTGTAACTTTGGTGGGTTCTGTCCCAGTTCAATGCTATACTAAAAACTAAGAAGCACCTTTGCCTCCTCTGAGTTTCCCACTTGTAAGGGCACCCATATCACAGTCATTTTTCCCTGGTGATTTCTCCCAGCTTCCTCACAGAAGGAAGTTGCCAGCCAAAGCTGTTTGCCTGCTTCCCAGACCCCCTGAGTCCACCAGGTCTTCCATCTCCACTATGGGTGTGTGTTTTTCTGAAGCCCCAGTCTTGGGCTTCCAGGGTCTCAACTGCTGTTCTGCCTGACAGCTTGTCCCATCGGCCTTAGGACTCCTCTGATGATGGCCTGCACGAGGAGAAACCTCGAGGTGATCCGGGATCTTGTGGAGCACGGCGCCAATCCGCTCCTAAAGAACAAAGATGGCTGGAACAGTTTCCACATTGCCAGCCGAGAAGGTGACCCTCTGATCCTCCACTACCTGCTCACAGTTTGCCCCTCTGCCTGGAGGACAGAGAGCAAGATCGGGAGGACCCCGCTGCACACGGCAGGTGTGGTCCGGACCTGAGGGATGCCCCCTGTGGCGGGGGTGGTACAAGGGAAGTAGGGGGCAGGGAATACAAGCTGCTTTGGGGTGTTTCGGCAAAGTTTCCAAAGCCAATGTCGCTCAGCCCTTAGCTTGTGCTTCTTTCTTGTCTTAGGTGACTTTTCACTTCTATCTGTTTTCTCTTCCCCAGTTAGTTAGATGGTGGTGGTGGTGGTGATGGTTTAGTCACTAAGTTGTGTCCAACTCTTGCGATCCACAGGGACTGTAGCCCACCAAGCTTCTCTGTCCATGGAATTCTCCAGGCAAGAACACTGGAGTGGCTTGCCATTGCCATCCACAAGTTAGATGGTAGGCTGATTCTGTTCCTTACTATGTCTCTGACCTTGGGCAAGGAACTTAATCTCTCCAGCAGGTTTCCTTAGCCACAGAATAATGGCAGCAACGAAGCCCATATCACAGGGTCATGGGGATTAAGGTGCATGAACATCCCTCAGCACAGCGCTCCACACACAGTGAGCTCAGGATGGCCAAGGCTGCTGTTTTCACATCATTATGATGATTATTATTAAAAGAAGAAGGAAAAGGGACTATTCCCTCATATCTTCAGCAACACCTGCCACAGTGCTGTCCATTTAAATAAACACAAACAAGAGTCTGCTCAATCATGTCTGACTCTTTGTGACCCCATTGACTGTAGCCAGGCTCCCCTATCTATGGGATTCTCCAAGCAAGAGTACTGGAGTGGATTGCCATTTCCTCCTCCAGGGGATCTTCCTGATCCAGGGATCGAACCCACATCCCTTGCACCTCCTGCATTGACAGGCAGACTCTTTACCCCTAACGCCACCTGGGAAGCACACAGGTGCTTATAATTAAATCCCGAAGTGCAGTGGATTGTGACTCATCCAGTGATAATGTCGAATATAATTCTGGGCCACTGTTTTGATTGTTTGGAGTAATTATCCTTAACTCTGGACTAAATATTTGTAGATTATCTTAGTTAAAAGGAAAGTGTAGCAGTGTAAGACGAAAGGGGCATTAAACAGCCCAGAAATCCAAATAAAGACGTTTAGACCGTAATTGGTAGCCTACTGGGCAGTACCTTGAACTTGAAGACAAGGCTTTTAGACTTCTCAGAAATCAAGACTTGTGATATCATTGAGGAGGTAGGCACACAGTTGTTCTGGTCACTGGGGGCAGTTAGGAACCAAGGTATCCTTTTTAAAACTTTGGACATAGGGGCTTCCCTGATGGTCCAGTGGTTTAGACTCCATGCTTCCACTGCAAGGGACATGGGTTCAATCCCTGGTTGGGCAGCTGAAATTCCACATGCCTTGCAACACAGCCCACTATCCCCCCAAAAAAGAAAAAAAACTTTGCATATGAGTGGAAAAGCTTCTCTGCTCATAAACTGTTTGATGAGCTCCCCTGTTCTTCTGAAGGAGCAGTCAGCACCCATTCATTCACATGAAACAGTGGAGAACAGAGAGTCAAAAATCTTCGTTGTGGAGGATAGTTATTTTTAGCAGCAGAATTAAATTCCTGGTTATTTTGTCATGGATTACTCTCACATGTTTTGCATTTCCCAGGCAAAAACTGCCTGGCCCTAGGGATTTGTAGCATGAGAATGAGGATGGAGGTTTAGGGTTAAAAGTTTGCCATGAAAGTCTCATAAAGACAGGATGTTAAAATGGGGGCCTTGTACCCAATAGGTGAAAACATGACCCTTCCCCACTGCTCCAGCTGAATCTTTTTCTGGGGCGGTGGCAGCAAGCCTAACCTAATACTCCTTCCTGGGAGGCACAGCTACAGGGACAGGGCAGAGAGAGGTGCCAGGAGGGAAGAGGCATTCTAATTTTCCACTAAAAAGCTCTCATTCTCAACTCTCTCCTCCCAGCAATGCATGGCTGTTTAGAGGCAGTAGAGGTGCTTCTTGAGAGGTAAGAACAAAACAGCAAATTGAGGACAATGTCTGCTAATTCTGACACAGTATCATAAAGAGTTGCCCCATAAAGAACTCAGACAAATTGTTCAGAAAGAATCTAAGGTACCAAGAGAGAAATGAAGAAAGGACATAAGCAGATGAAGAAGGTGAAACAAAAACAGCTAACAAACCTGGAGAAAAGTTATCCCTTTATCTGTTTGTCCAACAAACATTTGTTCACTCACTTTCGCGTCAGTTTTGGACACCTTGAGTTACATGTACCTGTGAGACACCCAGGAAGAGTTGTCCAGCGGGCAGTTAGACCCAGATCTAGGCCCAGAGGCTAGGTGAGGCCGAGATATAGGAATGGGCCTCGTTGGTGTAGAAGTGACGATTGAATCCAGAGGATGGAAGAGGTTACCTAGGAGATGGTGAGTGAAGAAGAGGAGGCCGAATGCAGCACCCTGAGAGCGTCGCTGTCACCTGCTGCACATTGGGACATACGTGTCATCTGCAGTCATAAATACTCCTTCATTCAACCATCACTTTCTAGGTGCCTCCTATGTATTAGGCGCTAGGCAATAAGCAGAAAACACAGTCCTTTCCCTGACCACCTGCAGGCTAGTGCAGAAGCCAAGTATAGACACACCATCACAGAAATGTCATAAAATTGCAAATTGTGATAATATTGCAAAGGGAAAGCCCATAGTTCTGTGCGGGAGCACGGGTCGTCCCTGTAGATCTAGAGGGAAGACAGCTCTGTGAGGTCTCCTTGAAGCTGCGATGCAAAGGATGCCTTGGAGGTGGCAAGGTGAAGAATGGCGCTGGGCTGTTCCAGGCAGAGGGTCCAGCAAGTGTAAAGGCAGCGAAGAGCCAGCAGCTAGAGGAGCAGAAGGAGGTGGGACAGGCAGGATTGTTGAAGGTAGGAACAGAAGAAGATGGGACAGGTAGGAGGTGGGGCTGAGAAAAAGGGGAGATGGGTAGGACCTCGAAGATAGGAACACAGTAGAAGGTAGGAACAGAAGAAGGTGGGACAGGTAGGAGGTGGGGCCAAGAAGAAGGGGAAACAGGACCACGAAGAAGGTAAGAACAGAAGAAGATGGGACAGCTAGGAGGTGGGGCTGAGAAAAAAGGGAAACAAGACCATGAAGATAGGAACATAGGAGAAGGTAGGAACGGAAGAAAGTGGGATAGGTAGGAGGTGAGGCCAAGAAGAAGGAGAGATAGGTAGGACCACAAAGAAAGTAGAAACAGAAGAAGAGAATGGGACTGGAAGGAGGACAGATAGGCTGTGGGATCGAGAAGTGGGACCAGGCTGAAGGTGGTCTCCTTAAGCACAGGGAGGAGAGGCCCTAGGAACCTGGAGAAGTAAGTAGGTTCCACATAGTCCTGACCTACAAGGTCATGTTGAGCTTTTAGACTTTGTCCTTTGTGGTTGGGAAGCAGTTAACAGTTTTAACTAGGAGTGGTCATACCTTAATTATGTGGTGAAAAGATTACTCTGTTGGTGGTGAGAACAAAATGGCTAGGGAGGAATTAAAGAGAGAAAAACAGGTAGGAGGCTGTTGGCTGTTGCCTCCGTCTTAAGGGGTGAAGAGGAAGATGGAAAGAAGGTTACCAATTTGTTTCACATGCCAGATGGAGAATTGAGAGGTTTTAGATTGGCTGTGAGTGATAAGAGGTGACTTTCAAGCTCAGCATGAGAAGCTGGAGAGATGACAATCCCTAAAATGGGATGGGAAGTTGGGGGAGGAGCAGTTTGCTGGGACACCAACGTGCTTGCCTGACACATGGCAAGCATACCAAGCCCTCACAAATCCTCTGTAAGGCAGGTGGGCCAGAGTCAGCGCTGTTGGGTTTGAAGCAGTGACGATTGCTTTGGGTCTGTGCTCCAGGTGCCAGTATGAACCGGACTGCAGAGACAGGTGTGGCCTCACACCCTTCATGGATGCTGTTCAGTGTGGCCACACGGACGTGGCCAGGCTGCTCCTCGACAAGCACAAGGTAGAGAAATGGTTTGGTTCTGTCACTTGGGTTGTTCCTACAAGTTTTAGCCCAGGGGATAAACAGGAAGCATGGTGATTCAGATGGTAGGTTCAGATCTCAACTCTGCCATCTTCCCCGCTGCAGGCCCCCTTTACCTCTTTAAGCATCAGTGTTTCCATGTGTAAAACAGACAAGTTTCACTTTTTCACAGGGTTACTATAAGGATTAAATAATGAAATGTACAGAAAGCAGTTATCAAAATGTCTTCAATAAACAGCAGCTGTTTCACAGTAATAACAACAGACTCTCCCTAGTGACTATACTTTTTTGGCACCTTAGTGTTGAATCTTAAGCACTTCTTTGGTTAGAATATCCTTTGAAAATCCGACAAAAGCTCTGTATGATCTACCCAGAAAAACATACATAGACGGCAAAGTTTTGCCAAAACGTCAGAAAGTTGTGGACCCAAGTGTCTGTGATCCTTTTGCTCATGTCCGTCCTCACCTCCTAGGCTTGCGTGTCCACTGAGGACTCACTGGGAGCTCAGGCCATCCACCGGGCAGCTGTCACTGGGCAGAATGAAGCCATCCAATTCCTGGTCTCGGAGCTTGGCGTCGACGTTGATGCCAGAGCAGGGTCCACCCATCTCACAGCACTTCACTTTGCGTCTAAGGTTTGTTTCTTTCCAGAACGGTGTTCCAGCTCCATAAGAGCTTGCCTAACCCTGTTGATGAGTAACCTGTAGTCCTGGTTCTTCTGCTCCATATCTTTGGAAGAAAGAAATTGCCCATAACATACTCTTGAAATGGTCCTAATTCTGAAGCCCTGGGTCCTTTTACATAGAAACCTGCCTCTATTTGTTTCTAGGTAAAAAAGAAAAGCCCTTTACTCTGTGTAATGCCCACACTAGATGTTCCCCCCCAACCCTTTTTGTTTTCAGGAATAATGTTATTTGAAGCCATAAAAATCCACTGTATAAAATTCCTAGCTCCTTATCCTTTTACTGGATTTCAGAAGATTTCTTTAGCTAAGACAAGGGAATTGCATTTACTGGGCTCTCTGATAAATGAAGGGCTTCCCTGGCAACTCAGTGGTAAAGAACCTACCTGCCAATGAAGGAGATGTGAGTTCAGTCCCTGGGTCGGGAAGATCCTGTGGGAAAGGAAATGGCTCCTGTTGACTATAAAAGATGCACAACTTGAGAGTTGCAGGTTAAGTTTTATTTGGGCCAAAATGAGGACTGCAGCCCGGGAGGCAGCATCTTAGATAGCTCTGAGAGACTGTTCCAGAGCGGTAGTGGGGGAAGGCCAATATATATATAAGGTTTTGGTGAAGGGGGAGTTCCATACCATAAAATACTCATTTTACAAAAGGTTTTTTTGTTAGTCATGAGGATCTGATATCACCATGAAGGGATTTAGTGCCTCTCTAGATATGAGGAGATGCAAGGATTGAGATCATAAAATCTGTTCCTAAAAACATCCATCTATCCATAAAGACCTGTCCCACCAGATTCCCTGGAGCACAGAGCGCCTCCCACCAGCCTGAACTCCCTCAGGGGTTGTTGAAGGTCAACAGCTATAGCAGCATGGGGTTCAGTCTACACAGAGGCAGATGGCAAATGCCTTTGTTGCTCAGTCATTGGCAGTGCTCTTGGTAAGTGCCAGTTTGTAGTTGACACTACCCACTCCAGTATTTTTGCCTGGAGAATCCCCATGGATGGAGGAGCCAGGCGGGCTACAGTCCATAGGGTCGCATAGAGTCGGACACAACAACTAAACAACCACAACTGATGCATAAAGTATTAAAGGAGTCCAGAACTTTTTGCTAGGAAAGTAGTTGGCTTACACCCTCCTTTTTCACAAGATGTGAGTGTTTTGTGTATAATCTTTAACATTATTGGCTGCCTGCCTTTCCTTGTTTCCTAGCAACAGAAATAGGTGTTCTTCCGGGGACCTGCACTCTCCTACCTATGTTCCCCTTTGACAACATGGGTACATAGTTGAGGGTGGGCTGAATGTGTGGTCTGGGACCACACGGGGGCAAAAGCGAGTGGGAAGATTGAACCTGCAGCCTCGCTTCCCACCTCAGCAAGTACTGATGGGCTGCCTGGCGGGACACAAGGTGTGTCAGTTGCTTCACCAGGGACGATGTCAGCTGTGCTAAGAATCTCGTCCGGGGAGCTTAGGGTTACATTGTGTTCCAGTCTATTTTCTCCCCTAAGGGGTTAGCAAAGAATGTGTTTGCTTGGAAGATTTAGAATTGTGTCTTCTAAGAAAATCACAAGATTTGAAATCCTTACACTGAGATGAAACCCAGCCGTGCGCCAATGTGTACATCCTCAGTTATGTCAGATTCTTGTGTGACCCCCTGGACTATAGCCTACCAGGATCCTGTGTTCATGGGATTCTCCAGGCAAGAAGCCTGGAGTGGGTTGCCATTTCCTTCCTCAGAAACCCAACGATAGTGGTCAATAATTTGGCCTAAAAGTTGATCATCTCTCTTCTAATAACTAAACATCACCTGCATTTAATGATTTATACTGGATTTTGATAGTAATGTGATGAGCCTTTAGATATGAAAATTCAGTTTTAGCAGTTAAGTACTTTGCTGCTGCTGCTGCTGCTAAGTCACTTCAGTCGTGTCCGACTCTGTGCGACCCCAGAGATGGCAGCCCACCATGCTCCACCATCCCTGGGATTCTCTAAGCAAGAACACTGGAGTAGGTTGCCATTTCCTTTTCCAATGCATGAAAGTGAAAGTGAAGTCGCTCAGTCATGTCAGACTCTTAGTGACACCATGGACTGCAGCCCACCAGGCTCCTCCGTCCATGGGGTTTTCCAGGCAAGAGTACTGGAGTGGGGTGCCATTGCCTTCTCCAGTTAAGTGCCTTAGTTAAGTACTTTTGATGCTTTTCAAATTGTGGTGCTGGAGAAGACTCTTGAGAGTCCATTGAACAGCAAGGAGATCCAACCAGTCAATCCTGAAGGAAATCAACCCTGAATATTTGTTGGAAGGACTGATGCTGGGAAAGACTGAAGGCGGGAGGAGAAGGGGGTGACAGAGGATGAGATGGTTGGATGGCAGTCACCGACTCAATGGACATGAGTTTGAACAAACTCTGGGAGATTGTGAAGGACAGGGAATCCTGGCATGATGCAGTCCATGGGTCACAGAGAATTGGACATGACTGAGCAACTGAACAACAACTTTAGAAAAAGCACCTAATAGGCAGTAGAGTTTGTGTTTAAGGCTTGCTTTTGTCATCACTGCAGTGGTAACACATTTATTTCAACACTCAGGAAGGTCATGTGAGCACAATCCAGACGCTCTTATCCTTGGGTGCTGACATCAACTCCAAGGACAAAAGAAATCGATCAGGTATGACTTCATTTTACACGGACTTTGAAAATTGTTAGTAAGCCGAATGTAAACAAAATTAACAGTGAACTTTTATGTTAGAAAAATTAGTCTTAATATTCCTCAGCTCAGTTGGTAAAGAATCTGCCTGCAATGCAGGAGACCCAGGTTCGATTCCTGGATCAGGAAGATCTTCTGGAGAAGGAAATGGCAACCCACTCCAGTCTTCTTGTGTGGAGAATCCCATGGATAGAGGAGCCTGGCAGGCTGCAGTCCGTGGGATCTCAAGAGTTGGTCACAACTGAGCTATTAAACCACCACCAAACAAAATTAACAGTGAACTTTTATGTTTGAAAATTTAGTCTAATAGCTCAGCACCTTTTAATTCAAATAACATATCTATTTGCAAAACTATAGAACTATTGCTGTTACCATGGCAACAATGATACTTTACTGCCGATAGTATTACTGTGTTCGTAGTAGCTTACACCACTTAACATATGTGACATCTAAGCACTTTTCTTTTTTAACTTTTTGTTTTGTCCTGGGGTGTAGCCGATTAACAATGTCGTGATGGTTTAGTGAACAGCTAAGGGACTCAGCCATACATACACATGTATCGATTCTCCCCCCACCCCCCCCCCCCCCCCGGCTGGCTCACAACACTGAGCAGAGTTCCCTGTGTGGAAGCACTTTCTGTGTTAATCCATGACTACACCAGCCCCTGGGGTGTCATGTGGATTCCTCATAGGCTGTCTCTCTCAGAATGTATTTTAAAACCTTAATCACTGTAATTTTTTAGATTCAAGGCTCAGAAAGCTATTTTTAGAGCTAACCCCTTAGTCTTGGGCTTTGGACTAAATTTTCTCAGTAGCATTCTGTGCATCAGTGACCATCTTGCCAGGGTTTAGTTTGACCTGTGATGCTTCAAGGCTCACAGGTAACCTGCCCCTCACTCCAGGGCTGCAGATGGAGGCCACTGAGTCCAGGGACGCAAAATTTCTCCTGACAGCAGGGGAGCAGGACCCAGGCTCTTCCGGCCCCTAGGAAGCAGACTGCAAACCCTGAGTGCCAGTTTCTAACCAGAGCGGGAAGATGTGTCAGCAGTTTTTCTTTCCATTACATCTTTCTTACTCATAGTGATATTTTTAACATACACAGTGAATTCACAAAACTTTGAAAATGGCTTCTGTACCATTTAAAAATCTCCTGGTTCTCATCAATTTGCTGGGTGCATATCAGTTGTGTCCGACTCTTTGTGACCCCCTAGACTGTAGCCCAAACCAGGCTCCTCTGGCCATGGGATTCTCCAGGCAGGCATACTGGAGTGGGGTGCCATGGCCTCCGCCAGGGGATCTTCCTGACCCAGGGATCAAACCCAGGTCTCTTGCGGTTTTTGCATTGTCAGGCGGATTCTTTACCACTAAGCCACCTGGGCTTCCCTGGAGGCTCACACGGTTAAAAAAAAAAAAAATGTGCCTGCAATGTGAGAGGACCAGGTTTGATCCCTGGGTTGGGAAGATCCCCCTGGAGAAGGATATGGCACCCCACTCCAGTATTCTTGCCTGGAGAATCCCATGGACAGAAGAGCCTGACTCAGGCTACAGTTTGTGGGGTTGAAAAAGAGTCAGACGTGATTCATTAACTTACTTCTGTGTTTTAGACAAGTCTCAAATCTTCCCCGATAGGTTCTGTTCCTTTTAAAACCATTTCTGACCAAATCAGGTTAAAAGGAAAAATGTTTGGATCCAGAATAGGCAAAGTCATACCAATGAATATGGAACTATGAAATCTGTGCAGCTGAAGGACCCAGAGTCTCTATCAGGGGCACCCGGCTCCCCTGTCTGTACTGCTGTGGGTGATGCCCTGAGCTGGGTCCTCTGTCCCCACCCAGCCCTGCACCTGGCCTGCGCGGGGCAGCACACGGCCTGTGTCCAGTTCCTCCTGAGCTCCGGGCTGCAGGACTCTCCAGACGTCACGGGCGCCCTGGCTCAGCATCTCACACGGAGCCCCGACGTCCTTCAGTGCTTCGACCACAGTGCGATGGCTGAGGGCGTTTCCAGAGGTAGACAGTGAATCCATGGGAACGCGTGTGCTGCTGCTTCAGTCCCCAGCAGGTGCAGTGAAATAGGCCAGGAGCTGGTGTTTTCTGCATGCCCCCTCGGGTGGAGGACTGCCCCCCCGCCGTGAGGTCTCTGGCTTCCTGGCTTGATGACAGCCCACTGCACAGTCGGACTCTTTCCAGGGTCTCTGATTCACTTCTTCTACCTTCGAGTGGAGTCCATGATGGGGATGAAGTCGGCGTCTGAAATCCTTACAGAAGCATGAGAATACAGGGTGGGGACTTCCCTGGTGGTTCAGGGATTAAGACTGTACTTTCGCTGCAGGGGCCAAGCTTCAATCCCTGCATCCGTTAAGGTGCAGCCAAAAAGTAAAATCGTTTTTTTTTTTAAAAAAAAGAAAATACAGTGTGCAGACTGTTACGTGTGAGACGTTTTATAATAAATCACGTATGGAAAGGCCCACATTTAGAATGTAGCAACTTGCCTTTGCCTTGAGCCACAAAACATGACTGGCCTGTTTACTTCCTTCTTTCACAGGCTTTTCATTGGTCATTACAATGGTTTATCTTTTGGTTTCAAAGCCTGGAAGGAAATGCTAGGATCTATTTACATAGACGTTTACAAGCAATTAATGGAAACGCTTCTAAATAGAAACGTATTCTAAACTCTGCTTCTTAATGTTAAACATTAAAACATTTAATGTGCATTAAAGCATTTAATTAAACATTTTAAGTTTAATTAAAACATTAAACTATAATATTTTAATCCTGAGGTTATTGTTTTTTTAATGACAATTCTGTATTGGCTCTCTTTGGATAATAAATGCATCTAAAAACACATCGAAGATATTTTCAAACCTCTTTCATAACCTCATTTGAAGGATGGTGTTTGTTCTTGAAGCCGCAGGTCAAGTGTCCTGTCCCACCTGCCCACGGAAAGTGATTTGTGACTCTCCAATAAACAAGACACTTGACATCATAACTTGAATAAATTCTGTAGCAACTTACATTGAAGAGAGGATGAGTCCTCCAGCATTTGGATTCTTTTTCTTGTTTTTAATGCAAAGAATAATTATCAATCCCAGCCAATCTGTTAAAGAAAAATGTATGTGTCAATCACAAGCAACTCAGTCCCCTCGTTCAGAGTAATCTGGTGGGAACTTAACAGACGTGGCAAGAATGTCGAGTTCTTCACTATTCCCAGACAGCACTGGTGGATTTTTATCCCTAGCAACCAGATAAATACTCTGGTAGAAACACAATGGGCTTCCCAGGTGGCTCAGTAGTAAAGAACCTGCTTTCCAGTGCAGGAGACATGCCTTTGATTCCTGGGTGCGGAAGATCCCATGGAGAAGGAAATGGCAATCCACTCCAGCATTCTTGCCTGGGAAATCCATGGACAGAGGAGCCTGGCGGGATACAGTCGATGGGGTCACACACAGTCCCACATGAGTGAGCAACTAACACAAACAACAGAAACACAACTGTGACCTCTGAGTCACACACTGGCTTTACCTGTACCTCCTCGAGCTGCACCTTTCCTGTTGCCCCGGAGGTGTCTTTGTGTCACCCTGGGTCTGAGGGTGGCTTGTGAAGAGGACCCCTACTTGCAGGTGGGACAGGAAGACCCGCCGGGTGCTGCCCGTCTCCCCTCGGTGCACACGTGATGCAGCTTTTCCTCTGCAGTGACTGCTCACAGGTGCCTTCCCATCCAATCTGTGCCCCTGATGTACACACTCCGTGACGCTCGTCTGTGGGGTTGCAGTTGGTTCCCCAGGACGCGGCTCTCCATCTGAGAGGCTCTTGTAGCTGGACACAGGCCGTCAGATGTGCTGCCAATACCACTGGGGAGCCAGAGAGGACAGTGATGACAGTAACATTCACTGGCAAAGGTAGGACAATGATACAATTACCACCTGTTCCTGCAATAGTGACGCACTATTACGTTCCTGTAATAGTGATGCTAATACAGGGGTGGTGATCATTAGCATTGTTCTCTCACTTCCCAAGTGTAGATACTTTTCTCACTTCCTTTGGGTCTTCACTAAATGGGGCCCTTCCCTGGCCACATGATCTAAAATTCCTTTCCCTCCTTCAGTGTTTTATCTTCTTCCCTCAGTTTATGCTTTCTCCTTAGAACTGACCGCTAAGGAACACACCATACAGCTTGAGTTGTTTCTTTTGTCTACTGTCTGTCTCCCCAGCTAGGAGATAAGCTCCTCGGCCGGGGTTTCTGTGTCTCTTGCACACTCACTGTATCTACAGGGCTCAGGACAGCCCTGGCACGTGTGATCTTGATACGGTCAGTGAGTGGAGGATGACTCCCGTGGTCTTGAGCACTGACTGTGTCCTGGATGCTGTACTGAGCACCCTTCCTAGCCAGCCTCGTCCTTCCCTGGCTCTTCCGCAGTGCAGCCCTGCTGACCATCCTTGGTCTCAAGCATCCTTTCTCATCCCGACCTGCCCTTGGTCCCCGGCTCATCGGCACTGCCGGTCCCTGCCACCAGGTTCCAGCTGCTGCTCTAGTTCACAGGGACCTCACTGTCAATTCAGGTGACATCCTTCAGCCCTCCTGTTGCTGATGCTTTCAGTTCAATGATCGATCACGCCCGCCTTCTGGAAGCTGGTTTCCTGTTACCTCCAAGAATGTGCTTCTGGGCTTTGCTCTCTCAGTTTCCTTTCCCATCTCCATCAGACCCTGACCTGTACGAGCTTCTGTCCCTGCTCCATCCTGCACAGCCACATCTCACCTACTCTCATCCCACTGCCCCTGACCACTGAGTCCTTCCAGCCCTGACCCTCTGCTGCTGGCTGTACGTTTTTGTATGGACGTCCTAAGTTGGCCCCACATCCAGCTCACGTAAAACCTAGCCTCCCGCTAAAATCAGAAAATTTGAAAACATTTAAATCAACTCTACCCCAATATAACATAAAAAGTAAACAAAAAAAGACGTGTGCTCCCCCAAACTCCCTAAATCCATTCCAGAGCTGGCACACCACCCTCCCTCGGCCTCCCTGGGACCTTTCTTGGGCAGGAAGCCCAGCCATCTGGTCAGCTCCACCCCACAGTGACTCCCTGGTTCCAGCTTCAGCTTTGCATCCTGACTGACGCTGCCACAGCCCCTCAGGCCCACCCCTCTGCAGCCATCGGAGCTCTGCCATGACCCAGTGTGCTGACTGCTGATGCTGTCTTTCTGTGTCCCCTCCCCGAGGGTGGCCGCCACCTGCCCCGAGGTTCGCAGTGCCCCGCCCATGACTAGCACCCAAAGGCTGCGGGCAGTCCTGAAAGCACAGCTGACCCACGTGAAATTTCAGGGTGGAGGCTGGGAAGAAATACAATTGCTGTCATTTGAAAATAGCTGGGACTCCATACATTTTACATATATGTGTGTAAAAAAAAATATATATATATATATATATATGCACACACACACACACAAGATAGTATTTACAGCAACAAAAAATTTTAAAGGGACTGCAGCAGGGAAAAGAAAGTGCAAAACTCACACCCAGAAAATGAGAGCACTGTGCCCGTGGCAGTTAATCCAGCATCCCATTCCTAGAGCCACCAGCAGGTGGCGGGCCAGAGCAATATTGCGTTTATTCTCCCAGGATTTTTTAAGGCTCACTAGTTAAGAGGTTAACTAAAAGTCTTGAGTGAACAGATACAGCCTGGATGCAGTGAAGAATGTCTGTTTGGATTAGTCTCTGATAACTTCAGAGCAGCTCTCAGAGTTCTAAAGCATTCTCCTGTCCCAGCCTGCAGCATGCATGGGCTTTATTTTTCCCTGTTTCGTTGAAAAATCCATCATCAACCACGATTCAGATGAACATGAAACACCTAGGAACAAAGTCCAGCTTGCTGGTTGCTTTGTCCCTTGGTCCACAGCTCTGGGTCTCTCACATGTTCCCCACTCTCCCAGCTGATAAGAGCTTAGCTAGCTCAGTTTAATCATTTAACATTAGACTGAAACAAAAATCACTCAGTGAGAGATAGAGAGCAGACTTGTGGACACAGCAGGTGAAGGAGAGGGTAGGGCAAAAGGAGAGAGTAGCATTAAAACATACACATTACCATGTGTAAAACAGATAGCCAGTGAGAATTTGCTGTATAGCACAGGGAGCTCAAATCCAGTACTCTGGGATAACCTAGGGGGTGAGCTAGGGAGGGAGGTAGGAGGGAGGTTCAGGAGAGAGGGGACATATGTATTCCTACAGCTGATTCATGTTGATGTGTGGCAGAAACCAACACAAGAGTGTAAAGCAATTATCCTCCAATTAAAATATAAATTTAAAAAAGTCTGTGGGTCAAGAAAAACATGTCCTCCAAAAGCAAAGAAGGAATCATTTGCTCCATGAGTGTGGATCCTCTATACTCTCAAAACCCTCCCCCTTCCTGACCTTAAACATGTGCCCATGGGGAAGGTAGATCAATAAAACATTCACACATATCACTGTTCCTTCTCAGAGCTTCCGTCCACTCTATCCACACCTCTTTTGTTTCCTCCATTAGTTAGGATATCAATTCTGCTCCCATAGTTAAGACTCAAAATAGCAGTGGCATACACACAAATGTATTTCTGCCAACCTGGGTTGGTAAAGCCAACTCAGGGTGAGTTAGGACAGCTGGGGACAGGCAGACCCCCGTTGTCAGTGGTCCAGGCGCTAAGCCTGCTCCGCAGCCTGTGAAGGGAGTCATGTCCCCTTTGAGGAAGGTGGGTGTATCAATCCCACTCACGTCCTGCTGGCCACAGCTTAGCCAGAGTCTAACGGATGCTGTGGGTCAGGGATCGTCTGGCATCGATGCTGCTAGTTGGCGGCTTAGGTTTTTGCAGGGGCCTCGCCCAGAGGCCTCTCCCTATGGGCTGGTGTGAGTATCTTCATGGGGTGGGGGCTGGGGAGCCAGAGGTGAGCGTCCAGAGAGGGGAGAGTCCACACTGCCTTTCCCCATCTGCCATCAGTCAGGGTTGGCTGGGGAAGTCTTGCCCAGCTTCAGGGGCAAAGCAGACAGCCTCTACCTTGAGGGAAGGGGTTTCGGGAGGGTGGACAAGGTCTAGACCAGGTGGGACAGCAGGTGGGCCTGGAACTGCTGTGAGAGCCCCTGTCCACACCGCCACCCCCACATCTATCTGGCCTGAATTCCTATAATGGCCTCTGACTGCTCCTGCTTCCTCCATTTTTATGCTTCCCTTCATGTAACTCTCACAAGCAGCCCCCAAAGCTGATAACACAGCTGATGGTTTCCCCCACTTGCAGACTTAACGTCTCCACTTCGGGTGGAGCACACATAGTCTGTGGGCCCCTGCCTCCCACCCACCACGTAGAAAACCTCTCTCTGGGTCCCACTTCCCTGCCTTCAGTTCCCCAAACTGACCAAACTTTCTTACACTTCAGTGTCTTCTGGAAATTTCTCTTAATTTGTCCTGTGGTTTCCTCCTGTTCATACCGGTCCCCGACAGCTTCAGAGCAGCTCTCTGCCACACTCTGTTCCATCCCTTCACACAACTGCTTGTAACTGGCCTGAGAACACCAGGCTTTTCTGCAAAATGAAAACCCACAAGATCAAGGTCCACAGCTGCTTTGCATTTGGCATAGGTGTGTGCATGCATGCTACATCACTACAGTCATGTCCGACTCTGCATGGACTGTAGCCTTCCAGGCTCCTCTATCCTTGGGATTCTCCAGGCAAGGATGCTGGAGCAGGTTGCCATTTCCTCCTCCAGATGGCACAGGTGGGCCCCATGTAAGTCTTTGTGGAATGAGTGAAGGGTCAGTGAGGGGCAGTGAACAGGGAACCAGCCTGTGCCCTCAGGAAGCTGACGTCTGTAACAGGAGCAGGGTTTGTTCTGTGACTACGTCAGGGCTCTGTGTGGTGGGGCTGTGCAAGGAGATGGCTTCTTTGAAGGTGTGGCATCTGGGCTGGGCCTGGAGGGTGGAAATCATGTTGGTTTTTGGAGACAGTGGGCAAGGGGTTTCCTGAGCAGAGTCAACAGCAAGGATGTGATACAACGTGGTCAGGGTTGTCAGAGAAGATGCAGTTACATTTGAATTTCAGATAAACCATAAGTGCTTTTTATTATAAATACATCCCAAATTTTTCACAGGATGTAATTCCACTGAAAAAGCATTTGTGGCTTATCTGAAGTTTAGATTTAACTGGGTGTCCCAGATTTTGCCAGGTCTGGTGACCCTAAATGAGACCCCAGTTCACAGAGAATACTTACCTCTCCCGGTGGGTTTCTGCTGAGCAGTGGTGCCTTTGTTTCCCATCTCACAATCCAGGGACAGAGACCTGCCACGTGAAGGGTCATGTGGCTCCTCTGGGCATTGCTGCCCCGGCGATGCTGTCTTCAGGTGCCCCCAAGCTCACCGCTGCTGAGTCAGAGCAGGTGTGTAAGATAAAAGGAAGGAAGCGGACTTTGGCGGCAGAGAACTCTGTTTAAGACACAAGCCTGCATCTTCCCATGCAGGAGAATTCAGACCAAGTGACTCAGTGTTCTCATCTGTAGAAAGACCACAATGCCCACCTGCCAGAAGGGTCCGAGTACAACACCTGGCACAGCAAAGGCACTGTGTGAAGGGCTGGCTCTCTGACATCCTTATTTGCTTTGTAACCTGTCATTAAAAGCATTGCCACTGCTTGTCATGTCGTGTCAGTTTCCCCAGTTGCAACAGAGAACGGTATTATCAAAATTTCTTAGATTTTTAAGTCTAAGAGTCCATCCAGTCCAGTCAAGGCTCAGCGAAGTTCAGTAACTTGTCCGCTCTCCAGCCAAGCATCTGAAAACCCAGCTGGCCCCCTGCCCTCTTAAGTCACGGGCTTGACGCTCCCTGCATGTCCAGTCAGCCAGACTCGAGCTCTTGAAGGCATCAGAGTGCATCACTGCTTCTTTCCAATAATCGAGAGGTTTCCTCTCTTTTAAATATCAGTGACAAGGACTTCCTGGCTGGTCCAGTGGCTGAGACACCGCATCCCAAGGCAAGGGGCCCAGGTTCGATCCCTGGTCAGGGAACTAGATCCTGTATGCCACAACTAAGACGTGGTACAGCCAAGATAAATAAATAAAAAGTTTTAATAAATAAGTATCAGTGAGAATTGTGCCAAGGCAGGAACTTCAATTTCCCCTCCAGCTGCCTGAATATAATCCAGGGAAAGAAAAACCTGAGAAATTATCTGACCTCTTCTAACTGGCCTCAGCAATGAGCTTGACTTCCTGGTGTGGTGAATTTCCTACACACACACACACACACACACACACACACACACACACACACACACACACACGCAGGTCTTCCTTTTTTTTTCAGCACATAGAACATAACAAGCAAACACTTTTACTATCCAGGCGTCAATCTAGACCGAAAGTGGGTTGCTAACGACAGGACAGTTAAGCAGCCCGGCCACACTTCCCCTGCTTCGCCTTTTGGTTTTCACCTCAGTGCATTTCTCCAAATCAAAGATCACAGGAGGGGAAGCTGCAGAGCCTGAGGGCATGTACCTGGCACTCTTTCACCACTTGCTTCACTGGGGTTAATTGATCTTTGCCGTATTTTTTCCAAATGTCAAGGAAGCATGGGGGCAGGGGCAGAGACGCAGCGGCTTGTGACTGCACTTCTCAGACGTCCCAGCTTTGTGATCCGCTGCAACAGCCTGAGCTGGTTCACCCACTCGCCAGAGTCCAAAGATGGGACAGCGGTCCCCAGAGCTCAGGGATAAACAATAATCTTCCCTCTTCTCTTGGTCCAAAGATGGGGTGGTGCTCTCTGTAGGCAAGCTGCTGTTCAATTGCTCAGTCCTGTCTGACTCTTTGTGACCCCATGGACTGCAGCACACCAGGCTTCCCTGTCCTCCACCTTCTCCTGGATCTGTAGGCAAGCAACATCCTTTAAAAGGATTAGCCTATGAGAAAGTGTGAGGGGCGGGGACAGGGAGGGACAGGAAAAGAAAAAAAAGATCAACCCACAAAACACCTGGAACCAGTTCCTCTTTACAAGTGGTTTTCAAATCAGTAACAAGACTCAGTTCTCTAGGTATTTTCACCAGAGCAAATCTCAAGACAGACGGTCCCCCTGGCCAACTGGAGAGTAAGTAGGTCCAAGGCTTCGTTAGAAGTGAAATACTCAGTTCTACAAGAAGACTCAAAAAATAACTCTGAGTGAAGTAAGAGGAGGTTATGCTGAGGCTGTGATTTAGAGTGTGTTTAGTGCCAAGATTTGAGAGTGTGCTCCCTGAGAAAGAAACCCATCACTGCCTCCAGGAGGGAAGAGGAGGTTCCTAGAGGCAGGGGCTCTTTTTCACATGTGAGATGAGAAACAAACCCCCAGGCTCAGAATTGCAGGATTCCTGGACCAGCAAAGACTCACAGTGAAGAGGAAAATCGCATATATATGGAATCTGTAAGGATGGTACTGATGAACTTATTTGCAGGGTGGGAATGAAGATGCAGACATAGAGAACAGACTTATGGATCCAGGGTGGAGGAGAGGGGACAGAGAGAGGGGGACAAATGGAGAGAGTAGCATGGAAACATACACACTACCACGTGTAAAATAGCCAGTGGGAATTTGCTGTATGACTTAAGGAACTCAAACCAGAGCTCTGTGACAACCTAGAGGGATGGGATGGGGTGGGAAGTGAGAGGGAGGGGACGTACGGATACCTGTGGCTGATTCATGTTGATGTACGGCAGAAACCAACACAACACTGTTGGACAATAAAGCCATTATCCTTCAATTAAAAACAATTTTTTAGAAAGAGAGGGAGAGAGATCTCACAGATAACTGTTGATAAGACCAGTGAAGAGGTCCAGTTTCTCTAGTTTATCCCCTCGGAGGTGGTCTCCATCCTTCCTGAGTCCATGCTAGACAAGCACAGCCAACTTCTGCCCAGATAAACAGGAAGGAGAAAGGAGAGAGAGAGAGAGAAGGCAGCTATGGGAGGAAATTAGTACTTACACAGATGAAAATAGCTGGTGATTCCACATTTTCACTGCAGAAGGAAGAACAGCTGCTCTTCCCACCCGACAGCCCAGTGACTTGTGAAAAGCTAAGCACAGTGCTGTTCAGAACTGAGTCTGTGCTGGCCTCAGCGTGAGCCCAAGTGCCAAGAATGAGACTATTTTTTAACGCAGTTACCAAAAGACAAAAAAAAGTGTAGCTAAAATGGGTGATTTATTCAACAAGGACCTACTATGTATCACAGGGAACTCTACTCAATATTCTGTAGTAGTAACCTATATGGGAAAAGAATCTAAAAAGAGTGGATGAATATGTGTAACTGAATCCCTTACTGTAAACCCTAAAACTAGCACAATGTTGTAAATTAGCTATGCTCTAATATAAAATAAAAACTATATTTCAAAAAAACCCTAAAAATAAAATGGGTGATTTGCATTTTTTATTCCTAACTGCAAAATTAAGACATGATCAAGAGCAGGGAAATATAAAAGAGAAGAAAACGCTTAAGATTTTAAATGTTTATGAAAATAAAGTGTATGCATGAAAATAATGCAAACAATACAGAACTACAAACACAGAAAATGAAATTTCCCTGACAGCCTTCCTGGAACCAACCAGAGCAAATGGTTTAGTGGACAGTTTTCCAGATTTTTCTCTGTATATGTGTAATCAAATATATACATTTATGTTGTTTAGTCGCTAAGTCATGTCCAGTTCTTGTGACACCATGGCCTGTAGCCCACGAGGTTCCTCTGCCCATGAGATTTCTTTCCCAGGATAAGAATACTGGGGTGGGTTGCCATTTCCTTCTCCAGGGGATCTTTCTGACTCAGGGATCAAACCAGGTCTCCTGCATTACAGGCAGATTCTTTACCAACTGAGCCACCAGGGAGGGTATACATTTGCGCGAGAGGAGTTTTACAAAAATCTGATCATGATTTAATACTTTCTTTGGGGAGTTCACTTTCTTTTTTCTCATAACTATATCTTGGACATCCTTCCATGCTAGTTCCTTATAGACAAACTGTATACTACATAACTGCTACACAGGGTTTTACTGAGTAGGTACAATTGCAGATGAATACTTTAACCCTAAATTTATCTAATAGCATTATAGTCACACCAAAAGACAATTTCAGGGGCTTCAGTGTCACCGTACTCTCATTACACAAATATAGTGTTTGCCCTTTATTCATGTTTCCTTCCTGCCTTTGTCCATCTGCACACACTTCCCATCACTTGTTCATTTAACCCAGAACTTCCCATGGAATCCCTGCTACCGAGGGCTGCTGGGGACCACCAGGTCCTAGGAAATGGGCATGACTAAACAAGCAGATGTATCAAGACAACATGTCATGGTTAAAACCCTCTGGTTGCTTCGGCATTTACAGTTAAATGTAAGTGGACCTTTTGTACACATGTTAAATACCTTCCTGAAAAAGCAAAAGGCTTTCATTTCTGTTGGATAACTTTGATAAAGGGCAGAATTCCCTTTCCCTGTCCTGGGTTTGTTTTGTCACAGCATCTGGGAATCCCAGGGGCAGGGTGTGGAGGGTTCTGCTGGGTGTGGTGTCCGTTGGTTTGTGACAGCATTTAGCCAACTGGTAACTTTACTTCAGGGTGTCTTGGTGGCTCACTGGTAAAGACTCTGCCTGCCAATGCAGGAGAAATAAATTCAATCCCTGGATTGGGAAGATCCCCTGGAGAATGACATGGCAACCCACTCTAGTATTCTTCCCTGGAGAATCCCATGGACAGAGGAGCCCGGTGGGATACAGTCCACGGGGTTGCAAAGCACTGGACACAGTTGAGCAACTAAACATTACCTCACTGTGTTCTCAATTCCTCTGGGGCCCGACAGGAAGTGGACTGTTTTTTCCTGCAGATTATCTGGGATACTGCTACCCTACAAGACTTGTCAGGTATAGATGCTACAAACACATCACTATTTAAAAATAAAGATGGGGTGAGGAATTGGGAGATTGGGATCGGCATATATATGCTACTGATACTATGTATAAAATAGATAACTTGTGAGAACCTACTGAATAGCACAGGAAAGCCTACTCAGTGCTCTGTGGTGACCTAGATGGAAAGAAGTCCAAAAAAGAGGGAATATGTATACACATAGCTGATTCACTTTGCTGTGCAGTAGAAACGAACACAATATTATAAAGCAACTATGTTGTTGTTGTTTGCTCACTAAGTTGTGCCCAGCTCTCTGCGACCCCATGGACTGTAGCCTGCCAGGCTCCTCTGTCCATGGAATTTCCCACAACAAGAATCCTGGAGTGGGTTGCCATTCCCTTCTCCAGGGAACCTGCCCAACCCAGCAATCAAACCTGCATCTCCTGCATTGGCAAGCAGATTCTTGCCTGCTGAGCCACCAGGGAAGACCTCAAAGCAACTGTACCCCAATAGAAATTAATTTAAATAAAAATAAAGATAGAATCAGGGACTTGGATTATTATGAGAGCAGAGATGTGAAACTCCTGGCAGGTAATAAGTTTCATTCTTTTGAGGGAAAGTATGTGTCCTGTGTTAAGGAATTAAATAGTTTATATATTTAGAAAAGTCAAGAACATATTTAGAAAACTCAAGAACAGATTGGTAGAAGAAATGTTCACCTGCTGGGGTATGGGGAAGTCATTTTGGCTTATCTCTAAGCTAACTCGAATTTTATGCTAACTAAAATAGCCTGCTTGTGGCCTATCAAACATATATTGTACATCTGCTTTAGTTATTAAAGAAAAGGACACACTAATCAGAAGTAAAGGCAATGTATGGTAAAAATAAAGATTAAATGCCTGTCTTCCTGGGACTAATGCTGGCCCGTCTTTGATGCTGAGATTCCCTCCTTTGGTGCCATGGCTGTCCTGACTCACTGAGTACCTGCTGTTCTGTTCTTTTTTTTTTTTTTTAATTTGAAACCTCCTCCCCATAGAAAATACACATCCAAATTCCTCCCATCTCTCTGCAAACACACTGGTTGCTACTGCAAAAATCTCATTTTTACTCTGTTGAGACATTATGTCATTTAGGAGGGTCATTTCTCATTATATGACATTATATGTCATTTCTTCAATAACTGGTTTATAGTAGTGTGGGCAGTTTATTAACATTAAATTTAGACCCAGCAGATCTGAGCGAGGGAGTGTGGAGGCAGCAAGGCAGGAGGGCATGAAGAGCCCTCTGGACGACAGCCCTCTGTGTGCAGACACAGAAGTCGCTGGCCAAAGGAGGCCCCCCCGGTCCTTCTTGGAATCCTTCACCAAGCCTTCATCATCCTGTGTGCCTCCCTGGCCGTGGTCCTCTGCTTCATCTCCACCTGTGATGACAATGGCTCCTGGCCAACGACCTCCTCTTAGGACTGAGGCACTTCTGCACTGGCTCCTGCCAGACTGGGCTGCCCTGCCTCTGAGACCCGAGTCAGGCCCCCATGCCTGGGCTGACCTCAGGCGTGCTGGTGGCCTGCATCGTGGCCACCCTGGCAGTGGTGTCACCATCTTTGGCCTGGAGCTCTTCATAGTGTCCCAGCACAAGGGGGCTGTGGGCTCCGCCCTCTTACTCATTTCATTCGCCCTCTCCTTTGTGGAGCTCCTGAGTTTCCGGACCTTCTCAAGAGCCAAGTCACACTCATGGGCCTCACACTGATGCTCTGGAGTGACTCCATGGCCTCCTTCCTCCTCTTCCTAGACCCTTGCATGTCAATAGCATCACCCACATCAACGGCATCATGCATCCCTGGGGCCTGCCGACAAAAGTTTAGGGTCCCCTCCAAGGACATCAAGTTCTACCAGAAAGTGTGGTCAAGATGAGACTTTTCCAGACATTCCTGCTGGTCCAGGGGTTAAGACTCTCTGTGCTTTCAACTCAGGGGGGATGGGTTCAATCCATGGTTGGGGAACTTAGATCCCACATGTCACATGGGGCAGGAAAAAAGATTAGACTTTGCCAACATGTGACATTCAAATTGCTGCCTCTTGACCTTTGGGTAATTGGGCCAGTGACCAAGGGGCCTTTGTAGCTGGTCTGCAGCCCAGAGGTTAGGTGGTGCATCCAGCAGCACCAACTTAGTCACAGCCGTGTTACTAGAGTGTTGATTTTACAAGAATAAACATATATTAAAACCTAAAAAATAAATAAATTTAGAGTATGAAGTCTTTGACTGTGTAGATCACAACAAACTGTGGAAAATTCTTCAAGAGATGGGAAAATCAGACATCTGACCTCCCTTCTGAGAAATCTGTATGCAGGTCAAGAAGCAACAGTTAGTACTGGACATGGAACAACCGACTGGTTCCAAATAGGAAAAGGAGTACATCAAGGCTATATATCGTCACGTTGCTTATTTAACTTATATGCAGAGTACATCATTCAAAATGCCAGGCTGGATGAAGCACAAGCTGAAATCAAGATTGCCAGGAGAAATATCAATAACCTCAGATACCCAGATGACACCACCCTTATGGCAGAAAGCAAAGAAGAACTAAAGAGCCTCCTGATGAAAATGAAAAAGGAGAGTGAAAATGTTGGCTTGAAACTCAATATTCAAAAAACTAAGATCATAGCATCTGGGCCCATCACTTCATGGCAAATACATGGGGAAACAATGGAAACAGTGAGAGACTTTATTTTGGGGGGCTCCAAAATCACTGAAGATGGTGACTGCAGCTATGAAATTAAAATACACTTATTCCATGGAAGAAAAGCTATGACCAACCTAGACAGCATATTAAAAAGCAGACAAGCAGACGTTACTTTACCAACAAAGGTCCATCTAGTCAAAGCTATGATTTTTCTGGTATAGTTTATATATAGTTTTTCTTGGACTGTAAAGAAAGCCAAGCATCAAAGAATTGATGCTTTTGAACTGTGGTGTTGAAGAAGACTTTTGAGAGTCCCTTGGACAGCAAGGAGATCCAACCAGTCCATCCTAAAGGAAATCAGTCCTGAATATTCATTGGAAGGTCTGATGTTGAAGCTGAAACTCTAATACTTTAGCCACCTGATGGGAAGAACTGACTCATTGGAAAAGACCCTGATGCTGGGAAAGATTGAAGGCAGGAGGAGAAGGGGATGACAGAGGATGAGGTGGTTGGATGGCATCACTGACTCGATGGCCATGAGTTTGAGTAAGTTCCTAGAGTTGGTGATGGACAGGGAGGCCTGGCATGCTGCAGTCCACGGGGTTGCAAAGAGTCGGACATGGCTGAATGGCTGTACTGAACTGAACTGAGAATCCTATCCTGCCACTAACCAGGTGTTTACCTTGGCCAAATACCAACCTCCCTGAGTCTGTTTCCTTATTGGTACAGCAGACCTAGTAATTCCTGCATTATGTAGTAATTATGAGGGCTAAATGAATCAGCTTATGGTGAGTACTAGCTAGTGCCCGGACAAAGCAGAAGCACAAAGCAGTGGCTTGAATCTTTGTCAGAGACCTTGAAAGAATGGACATGGGGAAGAAGGTTCATGGGGAAGAGAAGCAAAGGTCTGTTATTAATTAAAGGAAAGATCTGGTTGGCATGGAGGCTTCTCCAATGGCTCAGCAGGAAAAGAATCTGCATGCAGTGCAGGAGACACAGGAGATGTGGGTTCAATTCCTGGGTCAGGAAGATCCCCTGAAGCAGAAAATGGCAACCCAGTCCAGTATTCTTGCCTAGAGAATTCCATGGACAGAGGAGCCTGGCAGGCTGCAGTCCATGGGGTCGCAAAGAGTCAGACATGACTGAGCACATGGCGCTGGTTGGCCACAGAAAGGGTCCTTAAATGGGGAGGAAAGCCTAACACAAGGGGAAACGGAGGGGGTGCCGATGCCTTACCTTTTCCCAAGCCAACTGCTGAGTGAACCTTCAGGGAGTACACCTGCGTTAACTCCTGGGCCTTACCTGCCATCAGGTTCTGCTTGGTTCCATCGTCAGGGTCATCCAGGGAGCGGCCTCTTGCCTCCCTCTCCCCAACCCTCCGCAGCGCTCAGCCCAGGCCTGATGGACAGGACTGCCCAGGGACCCTCAGACACAAAATGAGGGGCTATGTGCAATGGAAAGAAATCTCGCGCCTCAAAGGGTGGCAGTTTGCCCCGAGAGGAGAATGTACTTTGTACACTCTGCTTCACCCACACAAGGGCGGCTTTGTCCTGCCCAGGAATCACACTGCCTCCCCTGATGCTGCACAACCTCCCTGATGGGGCAGGGGACGGGGGTCCTTGGAGCACAGCCCTGCCTCCCGCCTCCAGACAAGCTCTAAACAACTCTAGCAGCAGGTCTGGCCCTGCAGTGAAGGCCTGTCTGCCTGGTGGGCAGCACCAGGCTTCTTGTAAACTGGAAGGAAACGGAACCATGGGTCCCTGCACACAGCTGTGCTTGGCTCCATTGCTCAGACAAAGCATCTATCTCCCCAGGGGAAATCTGTGCCCAGACAGCTCTCCAGACCCTACCTGGCACTTAACCACCCCTCCTCCTCTGCTGGTCTGACTCCTCTATGTGTTGTTTAACTTACCTACAATTTCATAGGAGTCTTTGTTTTATTTTTCAGAGGTGAAATTCACATTATATAAAGTTAAGCATCTTATTTATATATATTTATTTATTTGGCTGTGCCAGGTCTTAGTTGCAGCACGTGGAAGCTTTAGTTGTGGCAGGTGAAATCTAGTTCCCTGACCAGGGATCAAACCCGGGAACAGAATTGCTGGGTAATTCTGTTTACATTTTGAGGACCTGCCAAGCTATTTTCCACGGTGGCTGCACCATCCTACATTTCTGCCGGTGATGTATGAGGGCTCCTGTGTCTCCACCACCTTTGTTTCGCTCTTCAATGCGGCAACCATTCTCATGGGTGTGTTCCGGCATCTCATGATCTTGATTTGCATTGCCCTCATGACTAGTGATGCTGAGCATCTTTTCATGGGCTTGTTAGCCCCATGTATATCTTATTTGGAAGAATGTCTATTCAAGTCTTTTGCTCATTTTTTAAAAGTTGAGTCTTCTGTCTTTTTACTGTTGAGTGGAGAGAATGCTTTACACACCCTGGAGGCATTCGTATGTCTTTATTGCTGCTCTTAACACATTTCAATCTCTCACCTGTTTGCCTTCTCTGCTAGGTAGAGAGAACCTGAAGAGCAGGGCCTATGCCTTAAAAAAAAAAAAAAATCCTCTAATTCCTGGGCCTTAAATAAGCAACCATGAACATATAACATGAGTTTATGCCTGTATATGTAGAGAATGTTTCTGGAAAGACACATAAGAAAGTTAAGAGAGGGGCGTAGAGGTCTGAGGCAGGAAGAACAGATGCTACTTTCCACTGTATACTCAAGTCTTATTTGACTATTTTTTAAACTGTGTGTGTTACCTTTAAATCAAAAATTAATAAAAATATATACCACTGGCTTTTTAAGGGTGAACTGCAGTGTAGTTCTATGGTTCTGACACCATAGGAACACTAGGCTCTAAGGTCCACACCCAAGGAGTTCTCCTGCCCACCAGCTGAGCTGCAGAGTTGGTCAAGACCAGGTCCACGTGTCAGAGGAAGAGAGGGACAGTCCTTGCTCAACATAGGGTCCCCACGTGCCTCCCACCTGGACACTGGTGCCTGTGACCTCAGTATGCACATAAAGCTATCTGACCAACATGCTCATCTTCAGGGCAGTTTTCCAGGATGCAGCTGGGTAAGCAACAGGAAGGGGGTCCCTCGCCATGTCCATGGCCTCTATCCACATCCCAGGCCCTGGTACTCTCTGCATCATGAAGTGAATGAAGACCCCAGACAGAAAGATCCCTGAGAAAACCACCACCTGATAGTGCTAGGAGGACAGAGAGAGACAGAGAGAGAAACAGAGACAGAGAGATAGAGAAAGAAATAGAAATAAAAATAGAGAGATACAGAGAGACAGTTAACCATACTTCAAAAAAAGAAAAGCTTAAAACACACACATTCCCTGTAGGCCAAGCACTGTCTCTCTAATTTGCCTTAACCTTCACCATTCCCTATTTTTAATATCCCAACATGCTTCACTTATTCCTTGCAGCTCTACAAACTTCCACCATATTACTCCTGAAATCTGAAAAACAATAAACTTGGAGATACATCAGTATCCATAAGCTAAGAAAATAATATTATTTTGGTTTCATGGGAAAAAAATTAAAACACACACATACAACGTTAATGGGATTCCACTGCCAGAGAAATTTAACTTAATTAGCTGACAGATGGTGGTTAGAAGTGCAAGCTACCTAGACTTTCTCAGGCATGGGTTTCTTCATAAAATGGGGAGCTTATGTGGGCTCTCCCAAGTCCATTCCCATCTGTTCTAGAATCTAGCGACTCTATAATGTTTGAAGAGGGTGGGGCCATCAGCATCAGAGACCTGAAAGCTTTACGACAGAACAGAAATGAGATAAACATGATGACAAGCTCATCTGAGTGTGAAAGATGGCAAGAATGAAATGACTTCAGCTCAGATCCACAGACGGACACATCAACACACACCCTTGTCCTTGTTTGGAAGCTGCTTTTATTTCCACAGAAGAGGAAAGGTCCAGTTGTTTTTCTATGTGCACCCATAGCCAGTAAACCCCTGTGGCCATAAAAATCAGGGGAACCAGTGAGACCCCTGTAGGCCCCATTGCTGCTAGGATGTGTGACGGGTGGTCACTTAGAACCAGCAGTGCTGTGAGGAGCTGGGGAGGGCCCAGGAAGCATCTATCATCCCCCCAGAGCATCACCGAAGAGATGCTGCTGCTGCTGCTAAGTCGCTTCAGTCGTGTCTGACTCTGTGTGACCCCATGGGCTGCAGCCCACCAGGCTCCTCCGTCCATGGGATTTTCCAGGCAAGAGTACTGGAGTGGGGTGCCATTTCCTTCTCCGCACTGAAGAGACAGTCCTCCCTGAATCGCAGTTTTCTCAGTTGACAAATGCCATTCAGATTATTTCTATCTTCTAAAGTGAAAATGCTACATTTTATTTTTGTAAAATGACACTCTATCCCAAAGCATTTAAAAACTTTTTATTTATTATTACTATTGTTTTAGTATACTTTATGTTTTAGAGCAGTTTCAGGTTCTCAGCAAAACTGGGTGGAAGAGGACTTCCTTGGTGGTCCAGTGGCTAAGACTCCACACTCCCAGTGCAAGGGGCTCAGGTTCGATCCCTGGTCAGGGGACTAGATCCTGCCTGCCACAACTAAGACCCTGCACAGCCAAGTAAATAAATAAAATAATTAATTTTTAAAAATTGGGTGGAAGGCACAGGGATTTCTCATATACCCCTCACCTGCCCCACTCTGGGCACCCTGCCCAGAATCCCTTTTGTTTGACTGTGGCATGTCTGTATGCCTGGCGTGCCAGAATCACGGCCTTTCTGACTCAACTGCCTGACTTTGTGCAACAGAGCTGGGAGACCTCCAGCCAGCTCTGTTTTCACCCCTGCTCACAACCTGGCCTTTGAGGTTTGCCTAACTTCTCGTCTTTTCTGGAGTCTTCTAGCCTGAATGAATTTGCTTCTTAATGCCTTACCTCTGTGCAGGCTCTGACGTTTTGGCGTCCTCTGGTCTGTTAAGTCATTCAGGTTTGCCCATCTGCTTTCCATTCTTCAAAAATTCCATCAGCTTCTTTCAACGGCCGATCTCTTTTTCTCTGCTCTTTGAACTTATGGGTTTATATCCTTTTTTATTCCTTTAATGCCCTTTTAGCAAACTTTGAGGAAGGAGTCAAATTAAAGGCATGTGTTCAATCTGTGAAATATCATCTCAGGTTCTTCCTTCTGTTTTAATATTTTGTCCCCCTCTCTGCTCCCCTGCAACAAAGAACAAGCCTGACTCCATATTGGATCTATTCCTTTAGTTCTAGCTCTGTGCTTTGTTGCCTGAACTTAGTCATGTTGGCTCTTCATCTTTGTAAAAGAACATTGCTTGTTGTTGTTGCTCATTTGCTAAGTCGTGTCTGACTCTGCCACTCCATGGACTGCAGCATGCCAGGCTCCTCTGTCCTCTACTGTCTCCCAGGAGTTTGCTCAAAATTCATGTCCATTGAGTCCATGATGCTAAGAGGATGTTGCCTGTAGCCAGAAATTTATAGGATAGCTCATTCTCAAGGTCCTCACGTTTAAAGGTGTAACACTTTCCTTTCATAGATAAGAAATTGCAGAACAGACAATAACATTTGTCTTGTTGGAGGTTTATAGCAACATTGTGACCAAGACCTACATGGACAGCTGCAAGAACAAAGGATTCTGGCACAAAGATGTTAGCAACAACCAGTCACAGCAACTCCCCTGCCCTTTTTAGTATAAGAGGAACCCTGAATGAATTCTAACTGGGCTAAGATAGTAAGATACTAGAGAAGATTCTTGAGAGTCCCTTGGACTGCAAGAGATCAAACCAGTCCTAAAGGAAATCAACATTGACCACTCATTGGGAGGACTGATGCTGAAGCTGAATCTCCAATACTTTGGCTACTTGATGTGAAAAGTCAACTCATTGGAAAAAGACCCTGCTGCTGGTAAACATTGAAGGCAAAACAAGAAAGGAAGGCAGAAGATGAGATGGTTTTATAGCATCACTGACTCAAAGGACTTGAATTTGAGCAAACTCCAGGCGATAGTGGAGGACAGAGGAGCCTGGTGTGCTGTAGTCCATGGGGTTGCAAAGAGTCAGACACAACTTAGCGACTGAAAAACCAACAAGATGACTCTTTGGGATGCTAGCCTACCATTTTCTCTTGTCAGCTGGCTTTCTGAATAAAGTTCCTCTTCCTCGCCCCTAAATGTTGTCTCTCTTGTCTTGGCTTCTTATGTGGTGAGAAGCATGAGATTGGACTGGGTGACATCTCTGACATGTACCTGATCTCCAAAGAATGCAATTGCAACTCATGTATTTAAACCCAAATATATTTGGAACAATGTATAAGATGCCCGTGTTCTACAATTTTACAATACAGTCATGGCATAGTACTGGGAGGCTCATTCTGTCTTCAGCCTCCCTGGCTTAGCTACATTGTAGTTTAATCCTTCTGATTGCTGCTGGGAGCTTACTTTTAGCTCTTTGTTGCCACATATTAGAATCCAAAGAACATTTTGACACATACACCAGAAGATTTCTTTTTGATATGTACCCAGGAATAGAGAGCTAGGACATAGGGTTTTCGCATGTTGAATTTATTAAATACTGTTGTATTCTCTCCTAAATGGCTATGGCAGTGAGAACTTCTCAGAGCCCTCCGAAAGAGGGTGTGAAGGCTGTGCTTCTCTAACTTATAAGGACCTCTCTCCAGGGAAAGCATCTTGAGTTGCCAGCATCACTGGGAGATGCTGATGTAGATTGGGAGGGACGGGGAGAGCAGTACACTGTTTGGGGGAGATGGGAGAGATTAATAGCTGTAAACTCAGCTCATTTTAATCTTAACAGAGTTACTACTCTACATAGCTATCACTGCATAGTGGATATTTATTTGCCAGATAATCCAATAATTTCTTTTTCTGTTATCTAAGAAAAAACGAGATGTCCTTCCTAACAGTTTTTTTTTTCTTTTTCTTTTTTCTTTTGGTAGCAGTCAAGACTGACCTCAGAATTTTTTCCCAGGACCATGGGCATCTGAGAGTCAGTGGTCATATTGTGACAAACTGTGAGTAGTCCAGTAAAACACAGGCATCTGTTCGCGAATGCCTGGTGAGAAGACCCAGTCCAATGTTCCGGTCTGACTGACATGCAGATAACCCCTAGTTGTACAAAGAAGAGAATTGATTTTAAAACGTTAACACTATGGCTTTGAAAAGAAAAGCAATACTAATCCAAAGTAGGACTATACTATTACTATTATAACTATTACATCAGCCTGGAATTAAAATATACCTCTGTGTAGACAGAACCAATCTAAGCTCACTGAGGCCTCTCACAGTGCCTGCCTCAGAGGAGAAAATTGAAAACAATTAAGGTATTTTTATTTCAAAGGCCTTCTAGAAGTAGAAGATTTGGGGTTAATATGAAAGGTATAGAGATATCATAAACATATCTCTCAGAAAAGTCCCCCCTAAACCGCCTACAAATACAGTACAGAGAGTCAGACCAGAACAGCTCGCTGGGGTTAAGGATGTGGAAGGACCCTCCTGGAATATCTCTCCATCCCTCTTATCTGGAAGCAGGATGTGCCCCCTCCTCCTGGCAGCTAGATTCTGCCATGTGACCTGAATCCCTGGCTATAGTTAATTGGATTGAATTGGACCCAGACCCAAGCTGAGCCAACCAGATTCTCTCCTTCTGGAAATCTGACACTGAGTTACGAGAAACCAGATAGTCTGGTTCGGAGGTTTTCACTCACGTCGGTTTTTTGCCCCCTGGGAACACTGACAATATCTGGAGACATTCTGATGTCACATCTGGGATGGCGGGGAGAGGGTGGGTGTTGCCAGCATCAAGGGCGTAGAGGCCAGGGATGCAGCTAAACATGCTCCAATGCCCAGAATCTCCCCCAACACAAAGAATCAGCTGCCTAAAGTCCACACTGTGTGGCAGAGAACTCTTGCTCCCATGACCCCTGAACAGGCAGCAGGTAACTGAGGAGACTGGGACTGCCAGCGGCATCTCTCTTGCACATTCCAGGGGGGAGGCGACCCATCGGGAGAGGACAGCAGAGAGGCTGGACAGAGAGCAGTGAGCTCAGAGACAGCCTTCCAGTTACTGATTCCTACTCCTTCCAGACCCCTAACTACATGTTTGCCCCTTTGTCCTTCTAATATATTCTCTTTTTAAAAAAATATGTATATATATTTTTGGCCACGCTGTGTGGCATGTGGGATCATAATTCCCTGACCAAGGATTGAACCTATACCCCCTTTCATTGGAAACTCAGTCTTAACCACTGGACCACCACAGAAGTCCCAATATATTCTCCTTTTATATGTAAGGTAGCCTGACATACTTTTTAATACTTGAAATCAAAGTAACTAAAGTTAATACAAGAAACATTCAAGAGAATGCTTTTAAAGTGCTCTAAGCAACATTGAAGCTTGGGCAGCTTAGAGATTTTTCTAGTCTTTTATGGTTTGCTTGCACATCAGTGATTTCTGCTGAATGTGCAGTCATAATGAAGAGATGTCTAAGTTTTTTTTCTGATTAGAACTGGTAGCCAGTATATTAAATACTGATATAAAAATAAATGAAAAAGAACTGGAACCAGATTCAGAATCATAAAAACATTTTTATAACAATTTAAAAAACAAACTATATTAAACAGGGTTTAAAGGAAATTAAAACAGAACTATGAAAAGTACAGTTATAGTATAGTATCAACTTTCTATATAGTTTTTATACCTCAGTGGGGAAAAATAACTGATTCCAATGGCATTCATTCTGTTTTCATCTGTGATAGTCATGGATTTCCCCCCCCACTTGGGGTGCTGAAATTGAGCTGAAAAAAGTGGCTCTTTGAATGTAGTTTTAATTGCTTTCTACAGGTTTTGTGTGTGTGTGTGTGTGTGTGTGTGTGTGGGCTGTTGGAATTGTAATTTTTAATTGCCTTCAAAAATGGAGATTTAAAGTGGTGTCTGGTCTCACTGAACAAATTAGATATCTCAGTTGTTCTTGGGTCAACTGGCTTACAGACTTTCCTCACACACACACAAATTTCTTATTAGAGTTTCAACTTCCTAACTTGATTCAACTGATTATGCTTACTTAATACCTTGATCCATACTACTGTACTACAGATTTGTTTTCACAGCAATAAATCTGCTGTTTTTTGTTTATGATTCCACTCAAAAAAAAAAGAATGAAACAAATATGTAAAGTGAAATGGCTATCATTACTTCATCCCATGAGGTTTCTACAATTGTGTGCTAGAGTGAGTCCTTCTGAAGAGCAATGGCGTCTAGAACATGCCTTCCCTGTGCTTGTGAGTCTTTTGGAAAGCAGGACACCTGGCTTACCTGTTCTGCCACCACACCTGAGCCCCGCCCTGAGCCCCACCCAGTTCCACCAACTCCCTGTCACTGTACACGAAGCAGCTCCATAGAGCTGCTACTGATTACACTTGCTAATAAGGTCTGTTTTGCATATTATTTTGTTATCTCCATACCCATCATCAGTCTCGGGACTGACTTTTCCTTCTCTATCTACAGGAATTCAATAAAAATTGTGATTTAGGTTAAATCACTAAAACGGTCTTTGAAACTGTTTCTTCCTGGAAGCTATATTTTTCTTTATGTTTTAGGAAAGCCGTGAATTCATTTATTTATCCACATATACAGTTTCTTAGGAGTCACTGATTCCTGTGGAAATCTGATGGTGGATCCTTTTTCTGGAAAAATGCACATGGGCACTATATTTTACATACAAATATGAGGGTTCACAGACCACTGACAAGCCTTCATACTTACCCTCTCAGATCGCAAGACCTGCATTATATATTTATTTAGTGCCTACTGTGATACCGCCCTTGGGGTTGCAAAGAGTTGGAGACAACTGAGCGACTAACACATACATGCACACAAACACACAATTCAGATGTAAGGAATTAAAGGATGAAAAGAGAGAGCTGTACTCTTGAGAGGAACACAACATGGACCACAGAGCAGTAAAAACCCATCTATGACGAGGTGACAAGTGCCAAGAGAAAGTGATAACACCATGCTAGCTCAGAATAGAAGAGTTTAATCCAGAGGAGCATTAAGAAGGATTCCTGGAGCAGGTGACATCTGCATTGAGGATCCTAACAAGCAAGGTCAAGCAGGGGAGAAGGGAGGAACATCCCAGACAGAAGGAATGTCTGGATGTATGTCCAAAAGAGAAAAAGCCAATGAGCTCATGAAACACAGAAGTGTTTAGAGCAGCTCTGACCCCCTCCTCTCAGCTCCCGGCTGTATGTCTGTTTTTCTCTGTGTTGCCAAAGGCTGAGTCAGCTGATCACACCAACCAGATCCCTGTGCCAGCTCACTTCTGGCACTTCTGGGGAGGTGCTACTATGGGATGCACCAGGGGAAGACATGTTCCCTGCCCTTAGAGCATCTCTGGTTGCGGGGAGGACAGCAGCAGCACCAGTGAGTGGAGAGGACCCCTGGGCTCCCGGGGCAGAGGTGGCAAAGTGGTTCTGCAGTGGTTGTAACTAGTAACTGTGGCAGGTCAGCCAGACTGCCTGGCCATCGTGAGCCAGGCTCAGGTGACACAATCTCCTCCTGCTCCATCCTAGAGCTCCAGGCACTTCCTCACCTCTGGGTAACCTTTTTTTGCCCCTTCAGTCTGTATACGTTTTGAAACTAGTTGCCTATATTTAAATGCCTCTGTTCAAAATACCTAGAGCAACTCTGTTTTTGTGACTGGAAACTGACCAATACAGCATGGGTCAGAAAAGATGGTGGAAAAGGGCTTGAGTGATGACTTGGTTGACCAGGTAATTGAAGGCCAGGTTTTTCAGATTCCTTTTAGGAAATGACCAGGCATTTGAACTTTATGCTAAGAGTCATGGAGACCCATGACAGATTTTAAAGTCATGGTTGACTCAGTCACTTTCTATGAGGATCACCTGGGTTATAACATAGAGACCACTGAACTGAAGGAAGCTTTTGCAATTATCTAGGAGAGAATTTGATGGTGGCTGGTAGTGGCCATGAGGATGAAGAGAAGGGACTGGAAGGCTTTGTTTTTTCTAAAATTTTATTTGGGAGGCTTCCCTGGTGGCCTGGTGGTAAAGCATCTGCCTGCCAAAGTAGGAGACGGGTTCAATCCCTGATTCAGGAGGTTCTCACAGGCCATGGAGAAACTAAGCCCATGCACTGTAACTATTGAGCCTGTGCTCTAGAGCCTGCATGTCGCAACTATCGAAGCCCTAGAGCCTGTGCTCTGCAACAAAAGAAGCCACTGCAATGAGAAGTCCATGAGCTACAACTAGAGAGGAGCCCCTGCTTGCCACAATTAGAGTAAATCCCATGCAGCAAGGAAGACCCAGCACAGCTAAAATAAATAAGTTACTTTAAACAATTATTTGGCTGTGCTGGGTCTCAGTTGTCAAGGGCAGGTTCTTGGTTACAGCACGTGGGATCTGGCTCCCTGATCAGGGATTGAATCCAGGCCCTCTGCAATGGGAGCACAGAGTCTTAACCACTAAGCCACCAGGGAAGTTCCTGGAAGGCTCTTAATGAGGTGGAATGGCCAGACATAATGGGGCATTGTGCCAACTAAGGGTGGCTGCAGATCCATTGACACTTACAGCTGAGTTCTATCTGTTCCTCTTGAATTTGGGTGTGCTCCATAATGGCTTTGACCAAAGGATTCAGCAGAAGGAACATGGTGGCAGCTTCCAGGTCTAGCTCTTAAGAGGCCAGCAGCTTCTAGTTTTTAATTTCTAGTTTCTTGGAATTTCTACTCTTGGAATGCAACTGCCATACTTTGAGAAGTGCAAGCCAAACGGAGAAGTCACACATATGACGCTGCTCTGGTTGACTGCTCCAGCTAAGCCCCCAGACAGCAGCTGGTGTCAACAGTCAGTCACACGTGTGCCATCGTGGATGTCCAGGACACTAGAGCCCTCAGATGATCCCAGCCCCAGGCCCAAACAACTCCCACACGTCTGGGTCTACTCAACCCACAGAACCATAAGAGATAACAGTATCAACACATTGCTGCTTTAAGCCACTAGGTTTATTTGTTTTATAGCCACTAAATTTCAGCGTGGTTTGTTACACAGCAAAAGAAAACAGTAGTTGTGGAAGGAGAGAAAGAAGACAGAATGAGGATAAAATGTAGAATTCTGATTTGGGGCCAAGGTGGAGGCATCACTGCTGAGACGGAGATCAGGAGCAGATGAACAGTTTGGGGGTGGGGGGTGGGGGTGAGGGAGTAAATGATCTCTCATATACTAGAAAATATATATTTTAGGAAATTCTTTTTTTCTAGACCCTGACGTGTTTTATCTTCACTATTAGCCATCCAGACTTCAAATAGATTTATATTTTATGGATCCCTACCTTTAAGACCCTCTAAAACATGAACTTGAGCATCTTCTGCGATAAGAAAACTGGAGAAGGCAATGGCTACCTACTCCAGTACTCTTGCCTGGAAAATCCCATGGGCGGAGGATCCTGGTGGGCTGCAGTCTATGGGGTGGCTAAGAATCGGACACGACTGAGTGACTTCACTTTCACTTTTCACTTTCATGCATTGGTGAAGGCAATGGCAACCCACTCCAATACTCTTGCCTGGAGAACCCCAGGGATGGGGGAGCCTGGTGGGCTGCCGTCTATGGGGTCGCACAGAGTCAGACATGACTGAAGAGACTTAGCAGCAGCAGCAGCAGCTGTAAGAAAAGCTGTGCTTCTCAAAAGTCTCAAGGGGAACTCGTACCTATTTCATCACATTTAGTCCCTGTAGATGTAGGGATCGACTTCCAGGTCTCTTTACTCATTCACCAAATATTTACCTGTCACCTGCCAGGGACTCAGCACTATTCTCTTAGCACGAGACAGATAATATCCCCATCCTCATGGAGTCTACATTCTGAGCCACAGGAAGACAAAAAACAAGAAAATGGTCACTAATCTGATTTTAAAAAAGGAATGAAAGAAATAAGCAGGGTGACAATAGAGAATAAAAGTTGAGGGAAACCTGCTTTAAATAAAGTGGCGAGGGAAGATTTTTAAGCTGAAACTTCAGGAAGTGGGAAGAACTAGCCGTGGGAAGAGGTGCAGGAGGGGGAAGTGAGGGTCCGTAGCCACAGGACCACCAAGAGTGCAGGGCCCTCAGGTGGTTAAAAGCTACCCCAGATTCTAGGAACTGAAAGATGAGTGTGTTAGGAGTGAAGTAAGCCTGAAGTACATCAAGATGCAGCCGGACAGAGGTGAGAGGCAGATTAAAGGATACCTTTTAGTCCGATTCAAGGATTTGCATTTTATTCTAAGTACAAAAGACAGGCAGACACATGGACACGCTCTGATTCATGTTTTAAGAAGGTAAAGATCAGAATATCCAGGAGGGGGAAAAGTGAGTGAGAAACTTGTGGTTTCAGACAGAGAAAGATGGCCTGGACTAAGGTTCACTCTATAATTTTCCTTTCCTTGGACTCTTGTCTCTTCCTTTGTGAAGTACAGGCAGGGGCTTGGAGAAACAGATGATGAAAATGTTTCTGTTTCTTGGAGAAACAGAACCAGAAATCAGCAAACAATGATTCCCAAGTACCAAGTACAAATAAGACTCTCTCCGGACTCCTCTTGCTTTGGGTAAAGCTATGAAAACCACTTTCAGGGTTGATGGTGTTTTCCACTCCTTTCCACCAACCTGCTCCCCCCACCTAAGGTTTCCTGCCATCGGGAACTGCCAACTGTGGTCTCTGAGACACTGAACCAATTAGTGGCTTTTAAGCCACTTCACTGTAGGCATTTGTTGTCTGCCAAGTTCCTTGGCAACTGGACTAGGTAGGGTGGAATCTGAATGGACTCAGTCTGTTGAAGGTTAGCATTCTTTTTCTTTTTGTCTTCTGCAGGGCCGTAGGACTTATCTGCCAACAAAACTAAAGTGTACGGGATCAGACTGAGGAACCTTATTAGCCTTAAATACTGTTCCTTTCTCCAATACCTTTGAGTCTTTCAGTAACTCCATGTGAATATCGATAAACTTTCCTTCACATAAGGCATGGCAACGTAAGTCAGCAAATATGTGTAAAATCTTCTTCAATATGCAGAGGCTGATGGCAATATGTGAAAAAGGTTCTAGTTCCTTTTTTAAAATGAGTTTTTTAATGAGTTAAAAAACGTAATGGTGGTGGTTTAGCTGCTAAGTTGTCCATGACTTTTGCTATCCCATGGACTGTAGCCTGCCAGGTTCCTCTGAACATGGGCTTCTCCAAGTGAGAATACTGGAGTGGGTTGCCATTTCCTTCTCCGGAGGATCTTCCCAACCCAGGGATCCAACTCAGGTCTCCTGCATTGCAGTCAGATTCTTTACTGACTGATAAAAGCAGCCCCAGAGAGATCCCTGTCTCTTCCCCAATGTGAGGGCACAGTGAAAAGACGGTGAACCAGGAAGTTTGTCCTCAACAAACTTTGACCTTATACTTTCTAGATTCCAGAACTGTAAGACATATATTTCTGTTGTTTGTAAGCCTGTTAGATACATATGACACTGGATTACTTAGCAACAGCAGGACTTCCTTAAGGCATCACCTGTTTAGCCAAAGTCAGCTAACATGGTTACACAATCTGTTCACCAGTCTAGTAACTTTGTCCTTGTTTTTGTCTATTTGTAAAGATTCATTTTGGAGATGAATTTAAGCAAACTCTGGGAAATAGTGGAAGACACAGGAGCCTGGAGTGCTGCAGTCCCTTGGGTCACAAAGAGACCTAGGCAACTTAGCCACTAATGTACACAAATCCAGTTAAGACTGATGTACATTGAAAGAGTTTTCTTCTTCCCTCCCCCTAAAAGGCCCATTGTCTTATATAATACACCCTTTTAAACTCTATGTAGGGATGAAGAAACATTGTAAAAAGCTGTTGCTTTCTGTTATGAATCAGAATGATTTAAACGTGAAGGAAGGTAGGTCTGTCTCCCAAGATTTACTTTAAATAGCTCTTATTTGAGAATAAACCTTGAAGGAAACACCAACTCTTTTGTCTGCATATTCAGGCTGAAAACACCGGATCTGCTCTCTTTGGTTGAGAACAAAAGTCTCTGCCTGCATCTGTCTCTTCACCAGGGCTGGAGATACCAAATAGAAACCTGAAAAAACGTGTGTTTGCAGGGCTGGGCCGGCTCAGGTATGGAAGGCAAAAAACAAGGAATCTTTTTTTTTTTTTCCCCTAGACTGTGGCCTAAATCCATTCACGTGCTGGTCAGCTATCTTTACAGCTGGTTTAGATTATAGCTCTCAGTAGGCGCAGACCTGCTTCCGATCAAATCTGTTCTTCCCCTTTATGCTAAAGTTTTCTTTTCAAAAGGAGAGGGTTTTTTTTTTTTTTTTTTTTAAATTCTCATTTCCTAAGGCTGCACATGGGGCAATGCATCAAGCAAGAATGACATTGAGAGGGAAAAAAAAAGTGATTTCTGAACTCCTTAAAACTCTCCGGGTCCTTTTTCCTTCTGGAAGTGGAGGTAGAATAAAAAGAAAAGCAAGACAAGTTGCAGAGGACCAGCTAGGTGCGCAGAGGGCCGAGCCGCAGCCGGAGTCGGGCCTCATGGCGTCAGCTCCGGGTGTGCGGGGCTGCGGGACGCCGCCGCGGTCCCGGGGCGTGGGGGCAGCCCCAGCCACGTGGTCGCCGCGGGCCCAAAGTCCAAGGGCGGCGACGGGAGCGGGGCCCAGGGCGCGCCCGGGCGCCCGCTGGGGAGCGGGAGTGAAGAAGCCGACAGCGGCCCTCAGGCCACAGGCTCGACCCCGCCCTCGCCCTCGCCTCCGCCTTCAAAGGCGACCCCTCCGCCCCCTACCACGGAGGCGGCGCTCTGCTAACCGATCCGAAACCCACCAGGCGCTCGGCCCGCCCTCTTCTCGCGAGAGGTGGGAGAGGAAGCGGGTCGGGTGGGCTACGGAGACGTAGCCAATGAACGAGCGGGAAGGGCGTGATCGACGGCTTCCTCCCGGCCTCGCCCCGGCTGCGGAGGCCGCGGTCGCAGCCCGCCTCTCTCTCCCTCGCAGCCTTCCCTCCCCTCCCCGCCCGGTTCTCTTCCCGTCTGAGGTGGCGGCCGGGTCCCCGCTCGCCAGCTCCGTGTAGCCTCTGCCCCCGCTTCCCTTTTCCCTCGGGCCCCGTCCAGCCTGAGCGCTCGGCCCCCTGTCCTCCGCCTTCTCCTCGGGGCAGCCGCAGCCCCAGACCCCTAGAGCTCCGAGTCTTCTCCGGGTCTCCGTCCGCGCCCGGCCCCGCCATGAATGAGGAGTACGACGTGATCGTGCTGGGCACTGGCCTGACGGTGAGGAGGGGCGGCGGCCCGGGGCGGGGAGGGCCGGGAGGGGGGCCGGCCGCACGCCCTGCTCAGCCCCGTCCTCCCAGGCCCCGCGCCGCGAGCGCGGGGGTCTCCTCCCGGGGGGGTTCTCTCCGGGCGGGCCGGACCTGCAGCGGGGCTTGCGGGGAGGGGCCGCCGCGGGGTGCAAAAGCCCGGTCCGGGCAGGTGCCTGGTCGTGTTGGGGCGGCCGAGCAAGGGTCGCTGGGGAAGGCGAGGCCAAGAAAGCCTCGGTTGCAGCGTCGCTGCGGCTCCCTCGCAGGGCCTCTCGCGCCTGGAGACGGAAAGGAGTGGGGGAGGGTGAAGCCTAGCCCGGTGGCGTTTCCTCCTCAGCCTCCAGGCCCCGCTGCTAGTCAGTTTCGGTGACCAGTCACAGGTAACCGCTGTTGGGTAGGTAATTCAGGTCAGTGAACTTACGTTTTTTTTTTTTTTTTTTGGAGGGGGGAGAAAACTGGTTTTCTTAGCCTCTCCCCCCACCCCATGTGAGAAGCATTCTCTATTCCTGTGTAACCACTCTCCCAATCCGACTTGAACGACCGTAGGATTGGAAATGAGTTTTTCTCCAAATGGGTCTCACCTGGCCTTTGCCAGCCTTGTGTGTGGTCTGTCCTTGCCCGCCTCGACGCTTCTGAACCTTTTCCCCAGAGAAAAGGAGTTGATGATGAGTTGTTTGGTTGCTAGAGACCAGGTGTTCCGGTCACCGTGGTAAATGTATTTTCCTAGCTGTCTGCTCAGAGGACTTTAGGTGATATTCCGCAGATAACGCAGGCAGGAGTTAGACTTCTTCTCTGTGCTTTTATGAAGACGAAGACCGCTCATTTTGCAAAAGAATTCCATTTGAAGACTGGACCGTTTCCATTTATCAAAAGTTCTTTTGGAAATCTGAAATTCTGACATGGGGCTGGCTGCTTCGTTTTAGGAGATGAACGCTGATTTTGATCTTGTGTTTTGCATATGAACTGATCTCAAAGTCCTGAGTCATTTGATGTAAATGTATTGAAATGCATTGTAATCTCTCAAGATTTAAAATTTTTTTTCAGGTAGCATTCCAGAGTAACTATTTTAGATTTCTCTGGACAAGAGAAAACTGTTGAACTTGCATGTGGCAAATATTTTTAGGAAAAAAATGTTCGAAACTTAACAGTGATAATTTGCTGGCATGTTATTTTCTGTTTATGGTGATTTATGATGATTGTTGAGTAATACTCATTTGTGAATGCTTCACTATGTTTGACCAGTCCAGAAAAAGACAGGACTGACTGGGAAATTGTACAAAAGAGATGAGAGTGATGGAATGTGAGATAATTGTGTTGAATTTCTTTTCTTTCTTTTTTTTTTTTATTGGTTTTGCCATACAATGACATGATATTGCCATGGGTGTACATATGCTCCCCCTCCAGAACCCCCCTCCCTCTTTGAATTTCTTTGGTGAGTTGTTGGATGTCTAAATGAGTAGGCCTACCCACTTTGGAGTTGTTTTTTTTTTTTTCCCTCCCATTTCCGAAGTGCTTAATTGGGATTTTGAGCTGAGCTTGGTAGTTTAGTTTGTCCATTGGAATGGGCACTGTTGCTACCAGCCTTTTGTTAGAGCCAGTTAGTTTCACTGTGTTTCTCCTGTTATTGCTGGTCTTTCAGATTTGCTCTTGATTAGGTCAGTTAAACATGGACAAATGAGTGCAAATCCTTCCTTCCTTTCTTTTTTTCCCCTCATGCTGGTTTCTACATGCCTAGCTCAGAAGGATCACTTTGTATCAAAGTGGGCAGTCTTACTGTGTAACAACCAAGCTGCATCTTATTTACATTTTCATTTGGGTTAATTGTGACCTTTTTGATGAATGGTAGGTGCATACTTAGAAATCAGAGCAATTTCTGCTGTCATTTGTATCACTGTGATAACTGTATTTCCTGTGAACCTTCCTAGAGTGTTGTTGCGAGATATTCTTTGAGAATTATATCAATTCAGAGCAATCATATTATTACTGTTATATTACAGTCGTTGGTAGTAGTGGTGATGGGATGATTTCAATAATGATAAATCTTTTATGCTTATTTTTATTGATAGGAGAACTTTGGTTACTTGAGACCACTAAAGTTAAAAACCCTCAATTTATAATTTGAGTATTTGGTGTGAACATACCATTTACTTAATTTTTGACTTAGGAATATTTAGTGCCTGAGATTTAAGAACCTGAAAACATGTTATCAGTTACAGATACCACATGTTATGTGATTCTTGTGTGTTAATTACTTTTAGTGCAATTAACTTGTTAATTTTAAAGTGTAAGGAAGTTTTGGGATTTCTCTGTTTTCTGATGTGGCCATTGCTTTTTATAGCTTATTATGTCTAAAATACGGTCGTATTAGTGCACCAATATTGACAGTAACTTTAAAGAAGGCTTAAAACAGTTTGCTATAAACTAGAGCAAAATTTTCATTCTGTCTGTGAGAGATGCAATGTTCTATATAGTTGAACTTTTTAAGGAATTGATGGTTTTCCCTTTAGAGACCCGTAACTTTATTTTATTGAGGAATTATTTTAAGTGAGGAATGTGTTTGTAAACGTACTGAATCATAGAAGTGACTTTTCAGAACCAGAGTCCATAAAACATAGTTGGGAAATACCACTTTCCCCAGTCAGCCGAAGCAATTTAAAGACAGCACAGTGGAAAAGTTGACTTGATCTGGGGATTAAGGGTAAATCAAAAGAACGATAATTTTTAGAAAAAAGCTTTCAAATGATATGGCAGCTTCTTTAACAGAGTGAGGAATGTAATGAACACCTGATAACAAGATTTCACGACGGGAGGGTTAATTACTGAGTTCTGCTGTACACAATGGAGCCATTGAGGCTTTCTGAGCTCTGTTTGAACTTTGGCCTTCTTACTAAGTCCTCTTAGATGGCTGGGCTTTGGTAGTTCTACAGTCTGCTTTTCCTTTTTTCCTTTGCTTACTTTGGTGGATAGACTGGGGACCATGGACATCCTCTGACCACTAATTTGGTGTATCTGATTGACTTTGGCAATGAATTCATGAATCTTAGAAATTGTGTGCTTAGTCTTAGAAATAGTAATACATAATAAAACAAGGGCAGCTAGCTCCACAGCTGCTTGTGCTTCCCAGTGGTATTTTGTGTTTTGTTCTGCATGGTAATTTTCGTAAGGAGCTGTGAATTAAAAAAGATACTTTAGTGATCTCTAACCAGGTTATTCTCAGCGTTATTTGTTTAGAACGTTGTTTTACATCCCAGACATACGTTTCCTCTTTTCTCTGTATTAAAATTTGTGACGTCAAAGAGTTTTTGTATCTGATTTAAAAGAATCTTGAATTGCCTTTTGTATTTGCTCCTTGAAAATCTTTGCCATTGCTGTTAGAGTTCTGTGGATAAAGGACATTTTGTCCACTTCAGTAGTGATCATAGGACCAATGTATGCAGTTGTCTTGTTTTTGAAATGTATAAATACTGTGTAGGCAGTCTGTATTTTAAATCAGCCTTAAACATACTGGTCCAGTAGAGTAGAAACAAATCAGACATATATCAGCATTTCTAGGTAGTAGTGAGACGTTGGTTGGAAAGACCACTAGGTAAACCTGGGGCTCACATGTCTATGGCCATTGTGCTCATTGATGGTTAATATAAAGGCAAACACACCTGTCTGTGAGTAGCTTCTTGTCATATGGGGGGTAGCTATAATATGAGATAATGTGAGAAAGTGCTGTTAAGAGAGTTCAATTGTGGGGAAATTCTGATTCTGGAATCAAAAACTTTCATAAAGAAGGAGGTATTTAAGCTGACTTTAAAACAGAAAAAGCAGGGTCGGGGAGGGGGTTTAGATACAGGAAATCAAAAGGTACAAACTCAAGGTATAAGATAATTAAGTACTAGGGATGTAATGTGTAACATGATAAAGAGGCCACGGCTGTACGTTTTAAGTGAAAGCTGTTAAGAGTAAATCTTTAACCATTCTAATCACAAGGAAAATTTTTTTTTCTATTTAATGTTGTATCGACATGAGGTGATGGATGTGTTCTCTAAACCTACTGTGATATTCAATTCAAGATGTTTGTGATTCAAAGCATTATGCTTTACATCTTTACAGTGCTATAAATCAATTAGATCAATCCTGGAAAAAATTAAAAAATACTGTTAAGCTTTGAACACAAGGATTGATTTTTCTAGGCAGAGAGAGCAGTGTAAGTCAGCATTAGAAGAGAATCTGTGTTTAGGGGATGAGGGAGTTGGGAAGAAGGCATGTCACCAAGGATGTTGAAGATAGTAGGCTCAGAAGTTTGAATTTCATCTTCTAGCCAGTAGGAGAGGATTTGAGCAGGAATAACATAATTAGAACCAAATTTCAAGATAAATTAACTTTTGACAGGCATTTAAAGAAACATTTTGTTGAACATGGACATTCATTTTTATTATGTTATTGCTATAAGATGCATTCCACTGAGATGAACTGATTTTTTTCTGGTTAGTACATTTTCCTTATATTTCTAGACAAGTAGCTTTCAAAAGGCACTTTTCTTTAACATGAGTTGTTAGGTACCTTGTTTTCCAGATCACATTTTTGTGTGCTTTTACTTTCTGTTTTTTGTTTTTTCCCTTTAATTATTCCAGAAATTTAAAATGCAGGAGGATTTAGAGTATTCATGGAGCTTAGTTTGGTCACTTGGAAGTTGTATCAAAATATTATGTGTTCTGGCTCTATTCTCTTCAAGCCTAGGTTGCCCTTAAGTGGGAAGTGGCTGGGGTAGGGAGGTGGGTGCAGTATAACTAATTGGTCCTTCCTGACCATCACCACACCCACACATCTACAGAGACTAGAATTTTGCTGCAGCTGAACTTTAAACATTTTGTTTAATCTGGTTACTTCTTTATGTAGGACAGCATGACGATGCCATTATCATAAAGAACTTGGATTCTGGGCCTGAGCCCAGTTTGGATGAATGACCCTGCCTGAGATTGCTGTGTGCATCTCATTAGTGCATGCATGCATTCATTCACTTATGTACAGTGAGTACCTGACATGCTCTTGGCCCTAAAAGATAAACAAGGCATAATAGCAAAAAATAAAACAGAAAAAACAAAAACTTGGATTCTGAAGATAGTTTTTAGTTCTGGTTATTTTGGATGGTCTCTGTATATTCTCCTGGTTCCATCCTTGGATGGAGAAGATCCCCTGGAGAAGGGAAAGGCTACTCACTCCAGGATTCTGGCCTGGGAAATTTCATGGACTGTATAGTTCATGGGGTCGCAAACAGTCGGACACGACTGAGCGACTTTCACGTTCACTTTTCAGGTCACTTTTGGATGAGTTTGAAATTAAATGTGGAGCATTTTAGTTTTAAAACTATGTTGGTTAACATCCATTCATATATGTTTCCTGGTAAAAGTTATCAGTGTTCTTGACATAGATGTTGAATGGTCCTGGTTTTCTAGTGTGCAAAAAGGAAATTCATTTGGAGTAGTTTCTCTGACTTTGTACTTTGCTTGTTACTCTGTATTCACCAGGTAGTAGTAGTGAATTTTGATTGTGATTTGTTAATTTGGAGGATATTAAAATTTTGGGATCATTAATATATACCCTATACTCAGATATGATTCATGTTTTATCAGAGAGGTAATAACTTCATTCCATGTTATAAAATATAAAGTATTACATTTGTGCTACGATGTATTCTTTTGGCAGTGTAAAGCAGTCTTTTATTGATGGGTTAGTAGAATCAGTGAACCCGCAAATTTATTAATTAGCTTTTATCATGTTTGCTCTGAGGCTCTTTAAAGGTAGTTAGTATCAGTCCAAAGGTAGTTAGCTCTTTGGACTGCAGAATCTTTATATTATTGGATCCTTTATTAGGCCTCAGCCTCTGGAGGTTGTTTTAGAGTCGTGGTCCAGGGAGTGGGTCGTGCTTACTTGCAGTGGAGTGTGAAAAGTAAGCTCTGCAGCACTCAAAGTTGCTGCTGTGATTTGCTTCCGAAAGTTGAACCATGAAGTCTGCTTTTGTTGACTGGAAATGTGACTATTTGGTTTTCCTCTGTTGATGCTCTGTTTCTGAGATTGTAAATGCTACATCTACTTTCATATAATATGTTGAATCATATGTTAGTGCTTCTGATTTTTAAGCAAGGGACTTGGCTTGGATAATACTGGAGTTAAATTTTATGGTTAAAATGCCTTCAGTTCTGTTTATCAAGACCTCAGTTAAGAAAGTTAAAAGTTAATCTGTGGATCAAGGTATCTGCAGTACATGCAGCCAATAAGGCATTTAAAAATATCTATAGAGTATATAAGGCATTTTTATAAAACAGTAAAAAAGAGAAAGCCCACTTTAAAAATGGGCAAATAATATGAATAGACACTTAACACAAGTGTTGGGCAAGATATGAAGCAACAGGAACTTTCATATGTTTGCACAAGTATAAATTGGTAGAACCATTTTGAAAAACTGTTTGGCAGTATTTGTACTCCCCTTGATACATATCCAACAAGTGCATGCATAAGAAAGACACACTGAGAATGTTGATAGAGCGTTATTAGTAACAGCCCCAAACTGGAAACTATCCCAGTGTCCATCAGTAGTAGCATGGATGAGTAAGTTGTGGCGTACCTGTATGGAGCAGTCATTCAGTAGATTCCATGACTTTGTTACCATAGGGTGGTCCATGCTGCAACCCCTGAGAACTTAGTAGAGATGCAGAAGATTAGGCCTCACCCCAGATACATGGATTCAAAATCTATAGTTTAACATGATCCCTGGGTGTTTAATAATAAAGTTTGAGCAGCACTGCTTTCCTCGGGATTCTTGAAATTGATCCTGGAGCAGCAGTATTAACCTCACTTGGAAACTGATGAGAAATGCAGATTCTCAGGCTGCATGAGGACCTGCTGGCTCAGAAGCTCTGTGGGGGTGGGGGGCCTTGTAGTCTTTTAACAAGTGTCAGGGTGATGTGGGTGCAAAGTGAACTTTCAGAATCTGCTTTAAATTTACGGGTGGTGACCAAGTTAGGAGCACGCTGTGAGATCCCCTGCTGGTGGAGTTAGGCAAATCTTTGTAAGTCCACAAATTCAGATTGTAGGTTATCAGGCCCTGTGGTTTTCGACACAACTACAGTGCTGTTGTGGTACACTGCACGCAACCAGTATGTGAAGGAATGGCCGCGACTGCAAGGAAGACTTCACTTATAAACCCAGCCTGCCGGTTGGATTTGGCTCCTGTACTTGGGGACCCTTGCTGTATATAGCAAGAGTAAGAAAATTTTAGACTGCAAGTAAATCATCGATGTTGACTAAAAGATGTATACTGCAAGATTCTATTTATTCCGAATTCAGAAATTCTGGAAAAACAAATCTTTGCTCTTAAAAGTCATGAGCGTGGCTGAGGCTGAGAAGTGATTGTGGCTAGAGGTGGCCTACTGGGGTACTCAAAATGTGTTGTTTCTTGATCCAAATATGAAAAGATGGACTCTCCTGGAGTAAAATTTGAACCTGATAGTAACTAATTTAAACTATTTAAAAATACTAGAAGGAATAGTATATTATGGGGGAAAATTTGAAATGTGTATGAATTTTTTAAGATAAAGATTTCTGAGTCAGGCTTCTAGGGGGAAGAGATTGTTCCCTGTTGTCTGGAGTCCTGGATAAATTTGAGAAGCACTAGGATTTATTAAGTTACAGGGGATTACCTTTGTCCTTTAAAAAAAAAAAACAGCTATTATCACCTAAACTATGCTATAATAGTTTTGAGTGAATGTGTATCCCATCTCTGTTTCCTCTCATTAATCCATTAATTGGATTCTTAATCTTTCTCCCCCCATCTTGATTTGATATGTCTCAGTATACTCAGGCTTTATTTACCTTTTTTTCTGGGAGTGACCATTTAGTCAATCAGATGGTTCCTGGATGCTTCATTTAGGCCTCTAGTTTTCAAACTCTTGGTCTCAGGATCTACTTAACTCTTAAAAATTGAGGACTCTGATGAGCTTTTGTTTGTAAAAGTATCGTTCAGTATTTATCCTATTAGAAATCAGTGCTGAGAAGTTAAAAAACTTTTATTAATCCCCTTAAAGATAACAAAGATAAACTCATGTTAATGTGAAAATATTTTGAAGTATAACTTTTCTAAAACAAAAAAAATGTCTTACCTGCTTCAGCATTCAGTCTTACATGGTTTTTGTCTTAGCTAAAGTAAATGAAAGTTTGGCCTCCTTGGTGGCTCAGTGGTAAAGAATCTGCCTTCAGTGCAGGGAGACTCAAGTTCAGTCCCTGGGTTGGGAAGATCACATGGAGGAGGGCATGGCAACCCACTTCAGTATTCTTGCCTGGAGAATCCCATGGATAGAGGAACCTGGTTGGCTGTAGTCCATGGTGTCACAAAGAGTCTGACACGACAGAGTGATTTAAGCCTTCACATGAACAAAATCAGGCTTTAGACAGATGTGTAGTTGGAAGGAGGAGGAGTATTTTAATAGCCTTTCAGATTGTTGTGGCTGTGCTTTGATTTATACCAAAATACAAGTGGCAAGTTTTTTTAAAGATTAATTTGCAGTATGAAATTTGAAACCACATTAGTGAACACTGTATACTCCATTAGATTAAAATACATGAATCTAGCTTGAATTTTGAATTCCACTTTTAGCCCACTGTATGATTTTGTAACATCATTGGTCATTTGGAAAGTACTGGTTTACTAAGTATTGCAAATCTTCTGAATTGTTGACACATTTCATTATGCTATATCAAAAACTCATATTTGTTAATGTCACTGACCCTGGGGAAGGGCATGGCAACCCACTCCAGTATTCTTGCCTGGAGAATCCCATGGACAGAGGAGCCTTGTGGGCTACAGTCCATGGGGTCGCAAATAGTCGGACACGACTGAAGGGATTTAGCATGGATTCATGCAATGTCATGAGGTTGTCTGAAAGGATCTGACGTGCCCGTGGTATGGATATAAGTTTTCCAAGATTCAGATTTTCAATAAAGATTTTTGACTTTTGTTTTTGGCAGCAAACGCTATCAGTTAATTTTCCTTGACATTCATTTTTGTGAAAATGTTTGCCAAGTACTTAAGTCTGAATAATGATAGTTTGTCAGTCAGTCATTTGTCCAAGCAAAAATGATGATCCATGAAAAACATAGCTAGTTCAGCTTGTAAGTCAGTCACCCAAAAAGCTTTCCTAGACCCAGCATTGCTTTATATATACTTCCCATTTTGCTACACAGAATATTTAAAAGATGGGTGTTTGAAGGTGTTGTTTAACAGAGGTGACTTTTTATGCTTGATCAAGGACAGTCAAGTGAAACAGACCTTGTTTTTTTAAACTATGAGTGTCTTGTGGTGAAGAATATAATGACCAGTGCAGTTGGAGCCACTGACTTCATTTTATCCACCATGCTCTTGCAAATGTAACACAGTGGGAAAAAATGAATAATATCTTAGTGTTGTTAAGAAAGTAGTTTTAACTTTGGGACCCAGAGGAGGCCACTGACCACACTTTGAACTCTGGTTGTTTTAGGGATTTGTCCTTAAAGTTACGTCATACATTGCCTGTACAAAAATCATTAATTACTAAAAGAATGTTTAATGACAGGCTTATTAAAAAAATTATGTTTGAAACATGCTATAGCACTTTTCCTTCCTTTGAAGATGTTTATCCTTTCCCTGTAGGAATGTATCCTGTCAGGTATAATGTCAGTGAATGGGAAGAAAGTTCTTCACATGGATAGAAACCCATATTATGGAGGAGAGAGTGCATCTATAACACCCCTGGAAGATGTAAGTACTAGAGTGAATGAATGAAGCTGCCTTTTGTGCTTTGAGTCTTTTCTTTGTGAATCTCTACTTATGGATGGTTTCAGTTCTGCTTTTTTTTTTTAATAGATTATCTGTAGTGTCTTAATTTTTGGAAACTCCTCGTTTGGGGCTTGTAGAAGAAATGTTCCATAGTCACCTCTTTTGCCATTCAGAGCAGGTACCTGTTGTCTCTTGGAGGTAATAGAGTAGACTGGATGGGGTATGTGGGGGCTACTTGGTGATGAAGACCTAACACACACCAGTGCTGATCACAGCCACTCAAAAGATTTTATCCCTGTTTTTTCAGATGGCAGATAGTTTCTGTGGGATATCAATCACAGAGATGGGCTGAGAGAACCCAGGTTATATGACTCCAAAGCTTGGTGCCCTTTTATTGAAATATAGTTAATTTACAATGTTGTGTTAATTTCTCCTGTACAGCAGAGTGATTCAGTTACACATATGTATATATCCATGTACACACATTCTTTTTCATATTATTTTATTTTTTGGCTGATCCCATGTTGTTGCAAATTTTATTAAATTTCAGCTGAGCTATTTAAAATCCTAAAAGATGATGCTGTTAAAATGCTGTATTCAGTATGCCAACAATTTGGAAAACTCAGCAGTGGCCGCGAGACTGGAAAAGGTCAGTTTTTATTCCAGTCCCAATGAAAGGCAATGCCAAAGAATATTCAAACTACTGTATAATTGCCCTCATTTTACATGCTAGCCAGGTAATGCTTGAAATCCACCAAGCTATGCTTCAGTAGTACGAGAATCAAGAACTTCCTGATATACAAGCTAGATTTAGAAAAGGCAGAGAAACCAGAGGTCAGATTGCAAACATCCATTGGATCATCGAAAAAGCAAGAGAATTCCAGAAAAAATACCTATTTCTGCATCATTGACTACACTAAAACCTTTGTGTGGATTGCAACAAACTGTGGAAAATTCTTAGAGATGGAAATACCAGACCACTTTACCTGCCTCCCGAGAAACCGGTATGCAGGACAAGAAACAACAGAATTGGACACAGAACAACATTCCAAATTGGGAGAGGAGTACGTCAAGGCTGTATGTTATCACCTGCCTTATTTAACTTATGTGCAGAGTGCATCATGCAAAAGGGCTGGATGAAGCACAAGCTGGAATCAAGGTTGCTGGGAGAAATATCAATAACCTCAGATACGCAGATGACACCACCTTGATGGCAGAAAGCAAAGAAGAACTAAAGAACCTCTTGAAGGTGAAAGAGGAGAGTGAAAAAGCTGACTTAATACTCAACATGCAGAAACTGAGATCATGGCATTTGGTCCTAACTTCATGGTGAATAGATGGGGGAAAAGTGGAAATAATGACAGATTTTGTTTTCTTGGGCTCCAAAATCACTGGGGACAGTGACTGCAGCCACAAAATTAAAAGACGCTCCTTGGAAGAAAAGCTGTGATGAACCTAGACAGCATATTAAAATCAGAGCCATCACTTTGCCAATAAAGGACTGTATAGTCAAAGCTATGATTTTTCCAGTAGTCACGTATGTGTGTGAGAGTTGGACTGTAAAGAAGGCTGAGTGCCAAAGAATTAATGCTTTTTGAATTGTGATGCTAGAGAGTCCCTTGGATAGCAGCGAGATCAAAGCGGTCAATCCTAAAGGAAATCAACTCTGGAAGAACTGATGCTGAAGCCCCAGTACTCTGGCCACCTGATGCGAAGAGCTGACTCATTGGAAAAGACCCTGATGCTGGAAAAGATTGAGGGCAAGAGCAGAAGCGGGTGGCAGAGTATGAGATGGTTCAATAGCATCACTGACTCATTGGACATGAGTTTGAGCCAATTCTGGGATATAGTGAAGAGCAGGGAAGCCTGGCTTACTGCAGTTCATAGGGTTGTGGAGAGTCAGATAACTTAACGACTGAACGATTAACAACAACATTTTTTTATGGCTGCATAATACTCTATCATGTATATGTAAAGCATCTTTGTCCATTCCTCTGTCGATGGACATTTGTTTCCATGTCCTGGCTATTGTAAGTCATGGTATAAGGAACTTTAGGGTGAATGTACCCTTTCTAACCATATTTTTCTATGCTTCAATAGTCTGAGAATCTAGAACTTCCAGATGTACAAGCTGGATTTAGAAAATGCAGAAGTGGGATTGCTGAACCTTATGGTGGTTATTTTTAGTTTTTTAAGGAATTTCCATACTGTTCTTCATAGTGGCCTTAACAATTTACATTCCCACCAACAGTGTAGGAGGGATCCCTTTTCTCCACACCCTCTCCAGCATTTGTTTGTAGAGTTACTGATAATGGCCTTTCTGACCAGTGTGAGATGATACCTCATGTAGTTTTGATTTGCATTTCTCTGATTGTTGAACATCTTATCATGTGCATTTTGGCCATCTATATGTCTTTGGAGATATGTCTGTTCATATCTTCTGTCCATTTTTTGATTGAGTTGTCCTCTTTTGTAATGTATGTGAGAACTTGGGTCTCTCCCCCCGCCCCCACCCTGCCACTTGGGATTTTTTATTGAGTGAATATATACCAACTTTGTTTATTTTGTTCCACCTTAGCAATAGGAGTCATGAGTTTGAATGAATATTAAATTTTAAGTTGCAAGCTGCTTTTTATCCAGAGCCTCAAACTTTGCAGAACTAGTATTTCAGTAACAGTTTGTTCTGCATTCTTGTTAGTAAACAGCAGATACATACAACCTCTGCAATATTTATTTTACCATTTATTAATTTAGTAATGTATTTGATTTATGAATGTGTTAGAATATTGCTAAGTGGTCTAACTGATTAAAAATGAAATGCCCTTGTTGTCCTTTACCTCGTGTTGGTGGTATTTAGCTATATCAGAATCACTTCATCAAAAATAGTTGCATAATGAAAGTTAAATTTTGTCACATTATGGGTGTTTTTGTTTTGGTTTTAGTTATACAAACGATTTAAGATACCCGGAGCTCCACCAGCATCCATGGGCAGAGGAAGAGACTGGAATGTTGACTTAATCCCCAAGTTCCTTATGGCAAATGGTAAAGAATTCCAACTTAAATTTGTGATAGGAGATTGACTCTGATATGAAAGTAGAAAGTAGCTGTTAACTCTTAAGAGAGTATTATTCCGAGTAGGTGGAAGAGGATTTTGTTGAATGGAACAGTATGGGGAGTAATAGGGTCCGTTAAAGGCTTCAAGGGTCAGTATGGAGGAGGAGGCACTGACTTATCAGTAATTGGTTTTGGAGAAACAAAATTATGCTCTGGCATCATACATGTCAAAATTGTTTTTGTAACAGATTTTCCTTTTGATAACTTGGTGATAATCTTAGGTAACTGGGCCTTCAGAAACATCCATGTTAATATTTTTCTAGTTGGTAGGCTTTCACTGTTATTTTTTCATTTTAATTGTTGATATTTTTACTTAGAGCAGCTAAGTATCTATAAATTGCTGTGATTTTAAAATGCATCTTTTTCTAAGAGGTTGAAAAAACTAAATTGTAGTCTATGTCCCATGAAAATGTTTGTGCCACCCTTTACCCTTTGGAATTTGTGTTCTATAGTTTGTTTCAGTGGGAAGATCTTATTTGAATTTAATCTCAAATTAAAAGTTAAATAATTGAATTTCCTTGAGGTTAATTTTAAGTACAAAAAGTTTATTACTTAAATAATTAAAATTAGAAAACACATAAGCAGAAAGGAAATAAAATTTGTGTAATCAAAATTTTATCGTCTTGAAACATGGTTAATATTTTGGTGTATAATCCACCAGTTTTTTTTCCCCCTTCCCAGTTAATGTCTTTTTCAATCATTATACTGTGAATATTTGAGAGAGAGATGGAGGGAGGGAGGGATGGAATTGGGGTGGGGTGGTGGGGGATTGGAAGAGATAAGTCTCATTGTCTACTCCAGGGAGTATAGCATGGGGATTCAGGCAGGGCTCTTTTAAGACATTTCCTTTATATTGCCAAATTCTCCTTTCGCCAGTACACTGCGACTGCCGCTTCCCCTGTACCCTTTACCATGCCCAGATGTGATTCATTTTAGGTTTCATGAGTTTTGTCATACTAAAAGATGGAATAATGGATTTTTAATATATATTTGCTACTAGAAGGTGAAATGATTTCTAGAGTTTGTTGGCTTTCATGCCCTTTAGTGCTTTCTGCTTTGCACATTTTTCTATAGACATTTTTGTGTTTTTCTTTATTAATGTAAAAGAACTCATTATAAAGGATGTTAAATGCCTTTTTAAAGTATGTTGAAAGTATCTTTTCCAGTTTGTCATTGACCTTACATCTAACACTTATGTTTTATTTCTGTACAGAAGCTTTTAGTTTTCATGCAGTCATTGGTTGATCTTTCCGTTACTCGTTTTGATTTGAAAGGCTATCTTTAAAATTTCAAATTCTAATACCTACTTCTAATGCTATTTTCTTTTTTCCACTGTATAAATAAGTTCGTCTCTTTTACTAAATGAATAAATTTATTTTATTACCGCATTGTTTGAAAAGTAGGGATAGAAATTTGTTTTTCAGATTGACTGATCAGTTGTCCCTCAGCATCATATATCTTTTCTACTCTGATTAGGAAACTCTCATCATATATTAAATTCTTATATGTGAGTCTGTTTTACACCGATTTATGGACTAATTAATTTACAGTATATTGAAACATCCGACTGCATAAAGGTCTTCTCATTACTCTTTTTTATTCTCAAAAAATATTTTTTGATTGTCCTTCTATGTTTATCGTTTCAAATGAGTTTTAAAATAATTTTGTTTGGTTTCTCAAAGACATGTACTACTTCTAGTATACCAAAATTTCTTTTGGTTTATCCTAGATTTTTCTTGATCCAAAGCTAGTGTTCATTTTAATAAATATAAACTGACTTAGAAACTGAAAAACACAAATTCCTGGAAAACTTTGCCTGGGTTACCTCTCTTTAATATGCAGTAGGAACCTTAAAGAAACCCAGAAACCTAGACCTATTTGTAATAGTACTGTAATTCTAAACCTCATACTTCTGATAATTATTGTATAACTTTTACAAAAGCAAGTTAATAAAGTTATTCACCTTGAATTTGTAACATTTTTAAAAAAGGCTTAATTTGCCAAACGGTAGGTCTGCATTCTGATTGTCCTATTAGAAATATGGCTTTGGGGACTTTTATAGGAGCTAATGGACGATGCTAAGAAAAAATTGGAAAGCCATTACTATCAGTAAACTACTTTTCTTTCTGCTAACTTTTGAAAGTAGTAAGATGTAAGTAACAGTTTGAATTATGTGACTCCCACAGGTCAGCTGGTTAAGATGCTGCTTTTTACGGAGGTCACTCGCTATCTGGATTTCAAAGTGACTGAAGGGAGCTTTGTTTATAAGGGAGGAAAGATCTACAAAGTTCCTTCCACTGAAGCAGAAGCCCTGGCATCTAGTAAGTAATTTCATATTCACAGAATATTAAGCCTTTATAATGGAAAGGGATCTTAGGGATAAAATTCAAAGTCCCCTGCGTTGGCCATGCCCCCACTCACCCAGCCAGCATAGAGTCATCGGATGTCTGTTATGTGCCAGACGTTGTTCTCGGCAGTTGATAATATGTCTGTAAACAAGATGTTCAAAAGTGCCTCCCCCTCTGAAGCCTGGAGAGCTTTTATCTGGGAGCCTGTTGCTGGTGAAGCTGGGCCTTCCTGGGTTTAGAGTCTCTCTTCAGATGAATAACTCATATGCATCGCTGTCTCATGGAGTGTTTACTGTGTGTTAGGCTCTGTGCGAGATGCTTCACATTCTGATTGATTTGTGAAGCCTTGTGAGGTAGGGTTTCCAGTTTATAGGTGAGAAACCTCAGGCCTGAAATGACGTAGGACGTGACAGGCACGAAGACACAGGGACCCTGGTGGGATGCTGCAGAGCCTGTGAGCTGGTCGCCGACTGCGCGGACTGCCAGTGCCGCTCTCCTGCCTGCATGTCTGATCCCTGGTACTATGCCCACTATCCAGCATTTCTGTTCCTAGGCGGTCCCAGTGAGGATGGAGTGATTTTATTTCTTGCCCCAAATCACTTCCTCTACTGGCTCGTGAAGGACTCCGAGTTAACATCTGTTGTGAATCTATTAAATAGCAAACACCCCTAGAAAAGACCTTCCGTCCTCTTAAGGTGATTTTGTTGCCATGAGGAATGAGCAGTTTGAGGAAGGAAAAATATGTATAACTGAAGGACAGATAAATTTTCTAAGTGCTGTAGGAGTTTAGAGGAGGGAAAGATTTGCTTTTGGAGAACAGGAAAAGTGCCAGTAAATTCTCCAGGAATTATTTTGGCATTAAGAGTAGGAAAGATTTCTCACCTAGAAACCTTGTTTTTTTGGCAGTTCCTCTAACTTCATTAGTTACTTCTTACTATTAGGGGAGAAAATATTGGGCCTAAAGTGTTGAAAGACACTATAGCTAGAAAGTAGAAACTAGCACGAAGGATGGCGGCCGGGTTGGGAGTGACAGGAAGGAGCGGCTCCTGGTTGAGTGGATGGCATCCTTGCTGTGAGCCTGGGTTAGAAATCAGTCTTGTCAGTGATGGGCATCTGACATAAAGTGTCCCCTTAGAAATCAGAGATCAAGAGTTTGAAAATTCTTTTAAACACTGTTTGTGGTATGATTTTTTATTTAAAAGTTTTACGCTCTCTTGAGCTCTTACCTATATTAATAGCTTCAGCCACCTCCTTAATTTAAAAAAAGTTGAAGGATTTAACCTTTTAAGTTTTATTTTTCCCTTTTGATTTAATATTTTCAAATATGTAAAACAGTTAACATGACTTCAAAGTCAAAGTTATATTAAAAGATATATTTAGAGTCTTGTTCTTACCTTTGCCATTCCCATTTCCACTTCATTAGGTGGTCATTTTTACTTATTTCTAATTTATCCTTGTGTTTCTTTTTGCAAAAATAAGCAAATGTATTTAATCTATATGTTTTTAAGGTTAGATTTATTGAAGTTTAATTTACATACCAATAGGATTTACCTGTTTTAACATACTTTATTATGAGGTTTTGCTGAATCACTGCCTTGTCAACTGTTTTTATTAATGGGTAGGATTTTGAAGGTGGAATGACAGGCTGGACAGTTCTAGGCAGAATGAATAAACAGGATAGGAAACATGTAGAGGTTGGGAAATTCAAGAGAAAGATAAAACCATTGTTTTATACTTTAATAATAGCTGACATTATGTATAGGCACTTGTGAACTAATTATTTGTATGTATCATCCAAGTTGATTTTACATAGCCTTTCACAACAGCCCTCTGAGATGTGCCATTCTTGGCATATACGTGAGGGAACACTGAGGTATACAGGTGTGAAAGAACCCATGAATCTCATAGTTTGAGGCCACATTTGTCTGACTTAAGAACCCCACAATTAACCACTGAACTATGTAGTATGTAAATATATAGCTCCTCAGATATTTTAACAGCTGCCACTCAGCCTCTAATTCTTTTTTTCTCTGTGTTGCACTCCATGGACTGCAGCCCGCCAGGCTCCTTGTCCATGGGATTCTCCAGGCCAGAATACTGGAGTAGGTAGCCATTCCCTTCTCTAGGGAATCTTTTTGATCCAGGGATTGAACCCAGGTCTTCCACATTGCAGGCAGATTCTTTAGCATCTGAGCCACCAGAGAAGTCCATGTCATACGTAAATATATAGTTTCTCAGATACTTTAACAACTGGCACCCACCCTCAAATTCTTTTTTCTCTGTGCTGCACATTTCCAGTGCCTGTGGTTGTTTCTCATATACTATGCCGTCTAGGTCTCTTGGCCACTTTTCTTTGAAAATTCTGACTTGCCAAGATTACTGCATACATGATAGAATTGAACCAGACCAGACCTGATGCTTCAAATGTCGTGTGCCGACTCAGTTTCAGTGGAACTTTTACTTTCCTTGGCCAATATATTCCTATTAACATAGCCTAAGTGGAGATAATGGAGGACGAGGAGCCTGACGTGCTATAGTCCATGGGGTTGCAGAGTCAGGCAGGACTGAGCGACTGAACAAGAAGCCCAAGTTTTTGTTGGGTTTTCAAGGAGCTATATATAATGTTGGTTCTTGTGGTAGGTCATGATGCCAACTAAAACCTCAAGGTTCCAATAAGTATTTGTTCTTTGGTCAGGTGTTATTTTAGTCAAGTAAACGAGAAAGATATTTGGCCTCTAGAGTAATGTTGAACTGATACTTAGAAAAGTTTGAGACATTTTCCTGAATAGCTTTGAAATGTGCCCAGCAAAACCTTGTGTCCTCAGTTGAATCTTTAGCTTGCTTGTTGTCACTCTTTGTGCTGTGAGGCATCTGTTTGTCGGGGGCACCTTTGACAGCACAGAGCCAAGTGACTGGGGGCTCCTGGTGGTCAGAGGTGCGCCTGCTGCAGGACCAGCTGCAGCCTCGGGTGAGGCTGCTGAGGTCCACCACTGGAACAACGCATCGTGTGCCATGTCTCAGTGCTTTTCCTATAATGCTCATTCTACTTCATTTTTTAATTCTCTTGTCAAATCTTAACACCTGTTAATTGGAATGCATTTTCCTTTTCTCTTACTGAAACTGCTCTAGATTTTTGTAGCGTTTTTGTTTCAAAAGTCTTGACATAGGTGTCTTAGTAAATAAATATCAATGTGCAAGTGCATGAAAGAAGGTAAACCCATTTGAAATGAAGTGAAGGCACAACTCAACGGACTAATTGAAAAAGAGTTTCTGTAGTCCCTTTATCATATAATTTGAGTATTTTCTGTATATATTGTGTGTCCAGCATATGAATGTCAACTTCTTTTATATTTGCTCCCATTGACATTAGTTGGAGTGAATATTTATTGGGCACTTGTTGTATGGCAGGTATCCTTCTAAGAAGATCTGGGGTAGGGAGGGTGCAGCAGAGGAGAAAAAATAAACAGAATTCTTTCCCTGTTTGTGCTTCCATTAGTGGGAGGGCGGCTGTGCATAAGAAGGAAAAGCATTTCAGCTGGTGATGTAATCAGATATAAAAGCGTATCAGATGGTGGTAGTGATGAAAGGAGTGAGTGTGGGCAGGGCTGCTGTTTTAAATAGGGTGACCAGCGAAGGCATCATCATAGAGAAGTAGCTGTTAGAACAATTAGATTGTAGGAAATAGTACATGAATCTTCTTAATTAGGACATTTTCAGAGTGAGCCTGGAGTCTCTCAGATGTGCCATCACATGGGGATTTGGTTCTGACATAAGGACTGGAGGAGCAGCTTTGAGAGGCTCCTTTGTGTTGGGAGAGGCTCCTGTCAGGCTCAAGACTTGGAGGAGGCAGGGAGAGGAATCAAGAGGAAAGAAGAGAAAAGAATGGGGAACTGAAGGAAACAGTAGATTTTCATTTTTATTTTAAAGGATGCCGTGCGGTAACTCCACAGTTAGCTATTGGTAAGAGCTCTAGGTTCCAACAGATTGGTAAGATTTGTAAGAGCTCTAGGTTCCAACAGATGCGTCCACCAGAGTGACTCCTGAATTGTAAGTGCGTTGATGTGGGGACTTGTGTTTTCTTTGGCTATCGTGCCTTCCCCTGATGGCTATACTTGGGTCTTAAGTAGCATAATAGAATATTTCTTTTTAGCCTTATGCATTTTAATGTGTATGCATTCTGTCCATTTTTCTAAATTTAAAAGCTAAGTTTAAGTATTAAAATGGTTAAATGTAGTCATCTGTCAATGAATCATCTCATAATCATTTTAATTTTCAGTTTTGTTGATTTCAGCTATTGTCTTGGGGGGGAAGTGTTTAAAGTATCAAAATATTCAACTGTCAGCAGATAGAAATGGTTAAGAATTTTTATGTAAAGCTCCAGTTGTTTTTAAAGTAGCTGTATGGTTTAAGAAAGGGGCAGCAGGAGAGGGACCCAGGAAACTTTTCTGTTCTGACCTTGTCTTTCTACCAGCTGTTGACAGCAGTGGGAATCCTGACTGGGAGGAGGAGCTTCTTACGTGGTGGCTCATAGCTTTCTCCTCATCTCTTTTTTAGTGTAAAAAGCAGTGAGCTGCCTATCTACCTAGGACTTCATTAAAGTGACTGGAAGTGTAACCAGCATCTAAATTTCTTTGAGGTTCTTTGCTCTCACACTTTCTTTTCCTCAGTGTTCTGTTGTGAGTGTGTCTTTATGAAAAATTCTTTTTTAGGCCTAATGGGGCTATTTGAAAAACGTCGATTCAGAAAATTCCTGGTATATGTCGCCAACTTTGATGAGAACGATCCTCGAACTTTTGAGGGCATTGATCCTAAGAAGACATCAATGCGAGAGGTGTATAAGAAATTTGACTTGGGCCAAGATGTTATAGATTTTACTGGTCATGCCCTGGCACTTTACAGAACTGATGAGTAAGTCTTTCTGGTTTTTAGATTTATATTTTTCTTGGAATTTTCACTGAATTTCCCAATTCTGCAGAGTGAAAATTCTAACAAAACAAATACACAGCTGTATTATACTATGAGAAAGAAGTTTTACTTTCAGTTTAATGTTAGAACCTTATAAGTAAAATATGGAAGTATTGAATTGAAATCCTTTCAGAAAATGATTTTAAATTGAGCAGAGGAATGCAAACCAGAGTGCTTTTCTAATGTTCATTTCCTTTTGTCTAGCTATTTAGATCAGCCATGTTGTGAAACCATTAATAGGATTAAACTTTACAGCGAGTCTTTGGCAAGATATGGCAAAAGCCCATACCTTTATCCACTCTACGGCCTTGGAGAACTGCCACAGGGATTTGCACGGTGAGAACCCACCTTTAGCCTTGTGCTGAAACCCCTCTGATCCTGAACTGCATCTTAAATGGTAGCTTACGAGATGTGGTTGTGAATGAGACAAGGTATCTGTGGGTAGAGAGGTGCTTTTTATTTTTAGTGCAGTAAAACTTACTTACAATGAAACCACAGATCTATGGTTTAAAAAAAATGAGTTGGACATATATGTACACCTGTGTAACCAAAACTCCTGTCAAGGTGTGGGACTCCAAGAAGTTCCTTTGTATCTCCACATAGTCACCCCTACCCCCACTGTAACAGCTGCATTTGTAATTTTTATCACCAAGGATCACTTTCGACTCCTTTTAGTTTATATAAAAGGAATAATATGAGCTCACGTTTACCTGGCTTTTGCTTAACAGTATTTTTGAGATTCATCCATATTGATGCATGTGCTGGTAGTTGTTTGAAAAATACTGAGTGGTATTCCATATGTGAACTGTGTGAATGTACCACATTGTCCTGTCGATGGACATCTGTGTAGTTTTCAAAAAGTTTTGGGGTGTTCCGAATGAAACTACTATGAACTTTTGTGTAACAGTGTGTATAGACCTCAGTTGCCACTTCTGGGTACATACATGTCCAGGTGTGGAATTGCTGGTTGATAGGGCATGTATATGTTTCATTTGATGAGACACTGCTCAACAACCTTCCGGAGGGGTCGTAGCATTTTGCTTACACTCAGCAGTGCCAGAATCCTGGTTGCTCCACACTCCTGCCAGCGTTCAGTACTTTCAGTCTTTTTCAGCAGGTGTGAAATGCTATCTTATTATGATTTTAATTTGCATTTTCTGAGGACTGATGTTGATCACCTTTTCATGAGCCTGTTTTGTGTAATTTTGGGGTGTGTTCATTTCTTTTGCACATTTTGTTATTTCTGATTAGCTGTTAATCACATTCAGTGAGTTTTAAAATTTTTTTTAAAGAGTTTTTTCAATAGATCTAGGATTTCCATGTTTAAAATATAGTTTTCATTTTTATGGTGAGGTTTTCTGTTTATTAATTTTGACTCTCACGAATATGTAATATTCTTGAACATAGATCTTTGAACAAGGATATTTGTCCCTGTACATTTTTTTTTTATAGTAGCTGCATTTAACTCCCCTCATATTTTAACATCAGTAATTTGTTTTGATCACTTTTCTCTTTTCCATGCATATAGTAATCTTTACATAAAGAAGTTATATTTTATAATATGTATATTTTATGTACTGATTGGTATACATTGTAGAGATGCCTGATTCTTTCTGCAATGAGTGTTTTGTTTTGAGTTGCAGTTAAATTATTGACCATTCATCTTGAACTTTTGGAGGCTTGATTTTATACTTTGTTGGTGGGGGGATCTTTTGTCTGGCTAAATCCTTAGTCCTAACATATTTAGATGTGGTCCTTTCATGATTTCTTTGGAAAGTGCAAGAAATGTACCAAGTTCCTCTAATATGGCATAATCAAACTCATTTATCCTTATGGCCTGTAGCTGTGGTCTCTGCTCAGGTCTTTTTGCTTTTTCAGCTGTTGCTTTTAATGGGTTTCTTGGGAGCCTCTCATGTGTATAAGCATTTCTGGAGTTACTAATGGATTTGAAGAGATTTTGTAATTTGGCTGCTTCCCATTTTGGAAGATTTTTTTCCTCACAGTTTTTATCTCCTCGTGCAGGCCACTTTCTGTCTGTGACAACTTGAATCAGTAAGCCTGCAGGCTGGGAGATTGGTTCTTTCAGGGGAAGAGCCATACAGACCACATGAAGATCTCATGCAGTTGCTTCAAGTCTCCTGTCTAGTTTCTGCCTGTTTTTAGTCAGTATCCAGTGCTTCCTGATCATTTTTTTGGTTGTTAAGAATTTTATTTATATGCAAGAGGAATAGACTTATAAAGCTATTCTCTTGTTACTAGTCAGTGTGGGTTTTTTTTTTTTTTTACTATATTCATAACTGAGTGTGAGACGACATTTACATGGTTTTGCTAGAATTGATGCTTTAATGACTTAAACTAATGCATTTTGGAAGGAAATTGAACAAATACTGCCTATTATTCATAAAAGTCTTAAGAAAGGAGACTATTAGTTTAAACAGTTATAAATTGCTAATTGTAAATACTTTTTTTTTTTCTAGACTAAGTGCTATTTATGGAGGTACCTACATGCTGAATAAACCAATTGAAGAAATCATTATGCAGAATGGAAAAGTGATTGGTGTAAAATCTGAAGGAGAGGTAAGTAGCTTTTACAGCTTAAAGAAATATCATATTCTTTCTTGTAAACAAAACTTTATTGTCTAGTAAGTGCTTGATATGGACATTGAGCCCGGATTTCAGACCACGTATGTTTTCTTTATGATAACTGGGTGTTCATAATGCTGAAAACTAATTACAGGTGTGCTTTTGCTTTAAAAAATTTTTTTCCATTGTGTTGATTGTTGCTTAATACTAAAACAGAAATTATGAATGTACTCTAAATGGTAAGTTTTATTTACATGGTGTGGGTTGGTGCCTATCTCCCAAATTTTCATTTAAATTTAGCTTTATTTGTGCCACTTACAATTTATTGGTTAAAATGGGGCTTAGCCAATACTGTTTTATTGTTAATACAATTAATGTCAGTAATAATTATCATGAACATTTATTATTTGGGGTTTAGCCATGGAACTGGCCAGGAGTTTTGAACAGTGTTTTTCAAATTTGAATATAAATTATTAATTTTGTTAAAGTACATTTCTTTTTCAGTAGTTCTTTGGTGGGTTTTCATTTTCTTCCAAGTTTTTAGGGGGTACCATTGCTGTTGATCTGCAAACCAGACCATATTTCATGAACCATCAACTTTTACAAATAGAACTTGTTAAAAAAACTCAAAAACTATGTTTAAAAAAAATATTTTGGGATTCCTGATAGTATTCCATGGGTTCAGACCGTGTAATCTAAGCTCACCAGTTGACCCTCTGACCCTTTATTGTAGATCTTTTGTAACTATCTTGTGCTTTCAGCATACACATAATAGATGTTTAGGAAATAGGGGTGAATATTTTAATCTGATATCTCAAGGTTCTTTTTATTGATTCTTCTTTGCTTTAGGCACCTGCTTCCTCTTAGGACATTTCAGTGCTTTGATATAAAGAGGAAAACTATAATACATAAATTATCTTGCAACTTAAATTTTACTTAGGAAGTACAGTCTTTTTTTTTTTTTTTAGGAAGTACAGTCTTAAAATGAGAGTGATTATGGTCTGTTTGTAATATTAATACCATTTATAAAGCGTTTCTCACTGGGTCCATTCACATATAATTACATTCCTTGAACATTTCATTTAATTCTAGCAATATGTGAGCCCTCTTCTGCTCAGTTCTAAAGCTTATATGTCTGAACACCATGCAACACATTTTCTCTATTTGAATAAGATTTAAAAATCATAGATTTGCTCTAGGAGAACTTATAGGGATTGTTGGCAAAGCTTGTTTTAATAGTTATCTCTAATTCACTAATTATCTGTGATTAACTTGATGAAGATAACAGATGATGTTCAGGGAACAGTGGCATCATTATACCTTCTAAAAACATCGTGATGAACAGAGTATTAGAAAGTCTTCAATTTTGTTGTAGATTGCGCGCTGTAAGCAGCTCATCTGCGATCCCAGCTACGTGAAAGATCGAGTAGAAAAAGTGGGTCAGGTGATCAGAGTCATTTGTATCCTCAGCCACCCTATCAAAAACACCAACGATGCCAACTCCTGCCAGATCATTATTCCACAGAACCAAGTCAACCGGAAGTCAGGTACGTTATGGAGGTCAGGCAGTGTCTGCATAAATTGCAGCTTTTATCTGTTAGAGTAAAGAAACTTTACGCATGGGAAATGTGATGGATCCCCTTTAAGCTCATAGAACTCCTAAACCATCACTTTGAAATGGACACGTTAGGCCAGGAGCCCCGCCTTGACTTGGACCCACCTCTTGTGGCCGCCCTTCCCTCCTCTGTAGAACCGAGAGCTGGACCCTGTGAGTGTGCTGTCTCTCCTGAACATTGTATGCTTGTGGGAGTTTATACTTATTAGTTGACCTGATTTCACTGTAACTTGTAGGCTGATGACAGCACTACTTTTTTGTCATGATTTGTCAATATCTATTCTTGTATTTGCCTTTAGTAGTGTGCTAGAAAACAACTTTGATTTCTCTGATTAAGATCACAGCTTAGCTCTGAAATCATAATTCTGCATCTGTTTGCTTTAACCATTTGTTTTCATCTAGTAGCTTTTCCCATCTTCCTTTCAGTTAGAGCCCTGAAGCTTTTTTTAATAAAAACTTCAGCTTAAAACATTAACCTTTAAATGGCCAACTTTTTGTTTTTCCATATAAGAAATCAAATCACAGAAGGTTATTATTAAAACAAAGGGACTTTGACTAAAGTTACCTTTCAAGGGTTCCCAGTAGATCTCAGGGTCTGGGAGAGAGTCAAGGCAAGGACTTCCCTGGTGGTGGCTCAGTGGCTAAGAGTCCCTCTGCCAGTGCAGAGGCACGGGTTTGGTCCCTGGTCTGGGAAGATTCCACGCGCTGCAGAGCAGCCAAGCCTAAATGCTCAGCAATAAGAGAAGCCTCTGAGAAGGCCGAGCACAGCAGTGAAGATCCAGCACAGCCAAAAGAATAAATAAGAAAATAGAGTAAAGGGGGCCTAGTAATTGTTTTCTGTATTGGAAATTATGTAGTTAGTGTTACACAGACAAGCATGGAATTATTATGAGCTTATGTCAACATAAGAGTAGCTTATGCTGTTTGCAGTTTTATATTGCTTAAAAAAAGTGAGCAATCAGTACTTAGTTAAACCCCACCTTAGCTAGTCAGAACCTTTCTAAGTACAGGGTTCAGAGAAGGGAGACAGGTTTCCACAGTGAGCTGTGGCAGCCAGGCAGACTCATGTCCATGTCCACCACTCACTGCCACGTGACCCCTTCCTTCCATCTCCAGTAGGCTCAAAGTGGCTGAATATTTGTATCCCCTATGTACCACTGACCGTGTTTGCCTCCGTATAAAACTTATCTCAGAAGATAGTCTGTTCCAAGTAATGTTAACTCAGTTTGCTGAAGTTGGGGTGAAACAGAGTACGCACCCAGGCCCTGTGGACCAGGCTCTGTAGTGGCTTTGCTTGCTTCCAGATATCTATGTCTGCATGATCTCCTCTGCACACAACGTGGCCGCACAGGGCAAGTACATCGCCATTGCCAGCACAACGGTGGAGACCAAGGAGCCCGAGAAGGAAATAAGACCAGCCCTGGAGCTCTTGGAACCAATTGAGCAGAAGTAAGTGTTTGGGTTTGTTTATGCCACCTCACGCCCGGGACCGACTGTGGCTCCATGGTGAACTGAACCTCTGAGAACAGTGAGCATAGCCATCAGCTCTTCCCAGCCTCCTCGCCTGGGCTTTGAGTATCAGGCTCAGCAGTGAGGGGCGTGTCAGCTCCCTTGCTGACTGAGTTCTCTTTCCCTTCCAGATTTGTTAGCATCAGTGACCTCCTTGTACCAAAAGACTTGGGAACAGAAAGCCAGGTGAGTGGCTATCTGAAAAGGGTAATTACCAGAGCTTCATTGGTCGATGTCACCAGATAAGTTTTAAGTCCTTGTGATTTTCATTTACAGATCTTTATATCCCGCACTTATGATGCAACAACTCACTTTGAGACGACTTGTGATGACATTAAGGACATCTATAAGAGGATGACGGGATCCGAGTTTGACTTTGAGGAAATGAAGCGCAAGAAAAATGACATCTATGGGGAAGACTAACAGCAGTACATGTTAACATCTGATTAGGACAAACTTAAAATTTGGCAAATGATGCATATTGTATGAAATCAGTATTGTAAGGCCTGCTTTTGTAATCAAAACTGAGAGATTGCAGAGCACTGTACCAGTAAATATTCCTCCCCTTTCTAATATCATGTATTAACTTGTTTTCATGGAGTGGCTCTTCCAAATTGGCAGGTTCCCATGTTCTGTTCAATTTAACCAGTACTGGCTTGTGTTTTCTAGTGAAGGATCAGTTTTAAAAACCTTGTGATACTGATACAGAGAACTTGATACACTATTTGTATCTTTTAATCAGTGTAACCTTTGCAGTTATGAGCTTCTGCTGCTCAAGAGCTGGGTCAGTGCAGCTTGCGTGCCATCTTGTCCTCTTGACGGTAAGCAGGTTCAGAACTGAACGTCTGTAACCATGTCCCTCACTCCTCCCCACCCCTTTCTGTTCACATCATGTGTCAGGACAGTGCCCACCCAGCCCAGCCACAAGCTTGGTTTATGTGGGCCTCCAGTTCTAACCAAACTCCAGACTTGGAGATTCTTTTGGAGGAAGCCTGTGTGCGGTGTTTAACCTATTAAAACCGATGAGCGCAGAGGGGAAAGAAACCTATCATAAAGCAGGTAAATGTAGGAGCTTCTTCTGTATCCCAGGTGTGGCTTCCTCAATGGACCAAGCTGTGCAACGCAGTATTGATTGGACAGAGCCTCTGCTTCAGTGATGTCTCCAAATGATTTCTGTACTGCAAATAAAGCCAAACTCTGGAAACCAGCTCCCTTTTGTCGGTCTTTTGTGTCCTGATGACTCAGAGCTAGTGAGTACTGCACTGGCCTGACAAGCTGCTCATCTCCTTCACTAGAGCTGGAATCAGACATGGGGACGAGTGCTGAAGACCCCCGTGGACAGTGGAACACCGCCATCAGGCTGCACTGTGAGTAGACCCTGAATTACGTCCTGATACAGTATTAGACCCTCCTAGGAATCCCAAGTAGTGGTTTAGAAACAGACTCTTCTACGCAAGAGTAGAGGACCCTGCCAGGTGGAGTAGGTGCTTTTATATTTCCATTTCAGATTGTAGCTACACATAGTTGTTTTTTTTTTTTAAATTTTCTTTATTGTGTTGGTTTTGCCAAACAATGACATGAAACCGCCCTGGGTTTACATATACTCCCCCTCCAGAACCCTCCTCCCTCCTCCCTCCCGACTCCCCCCGCCCCCTGGGACATCTTGGTGCACCAGCCCCGAGCATCAATCCTGGGCTGTCGATTGATTTCACATATGTTAATTAACATGTTTCAATGCCATTCTCCCATATCATTCCACCCTTGGCCTCTTCCAGAGAGTCTACGAGTCTGTTCTATACATCTGCGTTCCTTTGGCTGTCTCGCATGCAGGGTTCTCGTTACCGTCTTTCTAAATTCCATATATATGCGTTAGTATACTGTATTGTTGTTTTTCCTTCTGGCTTACTTCACTCTGGATAATAGGCTCCAGTTCCATCCACCTGAGTAGAACTGATTCAAATGAATTTTTTTTTAATGCTGAGTAGTATTCCATTGTGTGTATGTACCACAGCTTTCTTATCCATTCGTCAGTTGATGGGCATCTAGGTTGCTTCCATGTCCTGGCTATTGTAAACAATGCAGTGATGAACATTGGGGTACACGTGTCTCTTTCAGTTCTGGTTTCCTCGGTGTGTATGCCCAGCAGTGGGATTGCTGGGTCATATGGCAGGTCTATTTGCAGTTTTTTAAGGAATCTCCACACTGTTTTCCATAGTGGCTGTATTAGTTTGCATTCCCACCAACAGTGTAAGAGGGTTGCCTTTTCTCCACATCCTCTCCAGCATTTATTGCTTGTAGATTTTTGGATATGGTACCCCCTTTCCCCTGGATAGTTCGAGCCTCACTTTATGCTGTTCCTACATCAGAGGAATGAGGACATTGTGACTATTATCTCCATCTGATTGTTTGATTCTTACAGATGAGTCTGAAGCACACAGACTAAGGTGGGTGCTCCTCTTTGTTAAAGGATTTAGGGTAATAACACATTACCCAGGTGGTCACTTTAGCTCAGTTTCTTAGTCTCACACTGTCCACTTTTGTGGGGGGGGGGGGCTTGTCCTGCATATAGTATGCAGTTCCCTGGATGACATCCCCTGATCACCCCAGTTGAAACCACTGCCATCTCTCAAGAGAGGTATCTAAAATTCCCGCAGGCCGCCCTCTTGTCACACAGTAATTCACACTGAACTGTTAACGCAAAAGAGGTGCCCGCCGGCCTAGTGATAAGACAGAGAGCACCAGCATGTCTTCATGTTCTGTATGCAGCATATTTATTGAACAGTAATATGTCAGTGCCAGGCTAGTGGGTACAGGGTTGCCGAGGGCAGAGTCTATACTGGAGCTCAGCCTGGCGTGCCCACCCTCTTGGCCTGGCTCAGCCCTAGGCAGATGGCCTGTGGGCGGCTCTCCGTCTTCAGTAGAGGAGGTGGCAGGGCAGGTGGCAGGTACATCAGCCACGTGCTCTCCTTTTCTATACTGATTTCTGATTAATTCAAGGTACCTAATTCAGTTGTGGTTCTCTTAATAGATTCTTGTCCCTGGGGTGAAAATTAACTGGTTGAGTTCTAAATAAGAGCTAGGGTAAAGACAGTTAAAATTTGATCGTATTCCTCCTAGGAAGACAACAAGTGAAATTACCAGCACGTTGGGTTCAGTGGGGGCAGGGTATGAAGCAGGTAAATGACTCTCTGAGGGACAGGCCTAGCGTGACCCCCAGAAGGCCAGGCCTGGGGGTGGGGTGCGATCTTGAGCTGTCCCCTGCTGGGTCCTGCTGCTCTGGCCAGCTACACCTGGGATAGGGGAGCACCAGGCAGGTCTGTGGGACGAGGCCAAAGGAGTGAGGCCACAGTGAGGTAAGTGGGAGCATTCCTCTGGAAGCAGCTTATTCTAAGTGGCCTAAAAAATTTAAACCGCTATAAACCTTCCCTAACACATGTAGTTTTTACTATAAAGTCATTAAATGCAGAAGCAGTTGAATGATTTTTAGTTGTCTTTTATTTAAAAAAAAGAAATTAGTTACAAAAATCTTTGTTCCAAATAGATACTATGTATCGTACAAATGTGTTTTGCTTGGTTTTGAGTTTTAAAGATTATTGTAGAAATTATTTCTAATATAAATAAATGATTATTTCTTCCTCAGAGGATTGATTTTGTAGTGCAATATTCACATAAACTGAGTAAGTCAAAAATGACAGTTCATAAATTTGTACCATTTAGGAAAAAACTGTAATTTCATGTAGTGTAGCATGACTAACAGGAACTACAACCACTTAAAACAGACTGTCACATGCATTACAGATGCATTTTGATGCTAACGTGCAAAAACAGCTACTGGTTAAAATAGGTGTAATTTTTGCTACAATTCAGTATACTTGTAAAATTCTTATTTTTAATGTTAAGTTCAGTTAATAGTTTTGAAAGCATTCTGTTCAAAATGAAAATAATATTGAACACTGCACTGCAGTCCAAAGCTAATGAAGAAATACAGTGCTGCTGTGAACAAAGTCATTCTAGCAATGTGTAAAACATGAAGGAAAACGTTTCCCCAGGTTGCAAAACACTGATTTGAGATCTCAAAGATTTTCAAAGAAAAGGGAAAATACTAATTTGTTGTTGGCATTGTCGATGTAAGCTGCAGTTGAGCCATCTGGATAAACACGAAATTGTTAATTCTGTCTTTAAAACAAAATAACCAAGAACTGTTCCATAAGTAGGATGCTGTTTACTAGGGAAAACATTCAGGAGTCTAGGTTACATTATCTTCTGTCTGCAAGTGAAAACGTTCATCATTCAGAAAGTAGATTTAGCTATTCATTAGTGATACTTGAGAAAGTCCCCTTTATGCCAAACCAGCAGCAATTCCACCCCTAAATAAACACTTTAAATTTACAGCATGATGTGTAACATACAAAACAGTTTCTGAGCAACTGGTTTCTCATAGACATAGATGTCGGTATCTAGCCCTGTCAATTCCAGCTCACATAGGAGTGTTTGGGAAGTGTTCTTACCAGTAGCTACTCCGAAATGGAGCTGCTGCTTTCTGTATATTTTCAATAAAGTCATTTATATCTGTCACAAGGATGCCACTATTTTCAAAGACTTCTCGGGAGACCACAGGCTTTTCTGTAAAAAGAAAAATAAACTGTTTTGGTGAACAATTCACATTAATGGGTATACAGGTTTTAATGTAGCAGAATCCCTTCTATTAAAAACAAAACTACATGTGAGGGGAAGAAGGAGCCTGTGTCAAATGAAGAACAAGGTTGGAAAGTTTGGGGTCAACTGCCTCAGGGATGGGGAGCTGAAACCATTGATGGGCCTTCATTCCTTAAGTCTTGTTTAAAACCGTAAATGGTTTCACTTAATAAACCTTTATCTAAGGAAATAAAATCTGCTCTACTCGCCGCCCCAGCCTTCTGTGTGTGCAGGCTGCCGGTGACTCCATCTGGAAGGCCATTTCCTGGCTGATGACAATCAGGTAGCACTAAGGCTGTGAATTACCTGTCAGGAAGACGGCAAACCTGGCGTGGATGTGCTGAACCTGCAGGTTCACCAGGCATTTCAGATGCTCAGCTTTGGTTGATGTTCGAGAGTCACACTGGTGATAGTGAAGCAGCTCAATGATGTTTGCACTCTGATACGATTTCAATATTAAGTTCTTTTTATGTGCAATTGAATCCACTCTGAAAAATACAATGTTAAATTTAGATTAGTCCTAAGTTTGTGAAAGGTTTTATTTTCCTGTATCTTAATTTCCAGTTTTATTCCTAGACTTCTTGTCACTATAGTCAGTCATACTCCTTCCCCGTTCATCTGGTCTGCACTTACTCCTGATCTTGAACCTTCCTCACCTCCCCTCTGAAGTGCTCTGGTAACGAAGCCCTGTGAGGGCTCTGCCCCTCCCTGGCAGCGCTGGCTCTCAGGTCTACTCACTTGGTTCCTCTCCTAAGTACAGACCTTTCCCCAACCTCCATGCTCAGCCATTTCCCCTCAAGATCTCATGCAAGTCCATGACCTTGTGGCAGCACTTGACTGGTCCAGAGCTCAGTGAGCACTTGAAGGTGAACCTGGTTCCCTACCCCACCAGGCCTCACCTTGCATTAAGGTCTTACCTCACATCTTCCTTTAGCTTTTTACTTTCCCTGTAGTGAAGCAACCACTTCCATCTTCCATTTCCATTTAGTTTCTCTAGGATTTTGACAATTTCCTTCAGTTGAACTAGAGATAGAACAAGTTTAACAAGAGAAGATGTGTTTTAGGATTGCTGGCTGTCTAGTCAAAGCCCAGTGATTACCTATGAGAAATAAGGCCCCGTGCTTGTGTGTTCACCATCACTGCCCCCTCTTTCACGGGGCAGGCTTCTCAACCCAGCCCTGCCCACTCATGCTCCCACAGGGGAGGAGTGAGTAGAGGAAGCGCTGCAGTCATACAGACCATGGACATGGAGCAGAAGTGGGTCCTGCTTCAGCAGGACAGAGAATCTTTAAATATCTGCAACATTCATGATCTCGGTTCAGTGCGGAAGTGGTATCCGTATTTAGTTCTCAGGTGCCATCAGAGCTGCAGCGAGTTTGACTGTATGTAAAGTGCTGCCCTGTGCCCTGCCATCCTTCTGTGTCAGTCTGCTCCGAGAGAAAGCAGACACAAGTGTCCAAGCAGGTAACTGAGCAGAGTGAGGAGCGGTTTTTAGACTTCTCTGGTATTGACAAGATGGGAGTGTTTATGGCAACAGAAATGGAGGAAAGAGGGCTGATTCTAAACAAATATGTAGCTGATGACTTGCCAAAGGGAGAAACTGAATTTAACAGTCTCTAATGCATATAAATAGTTTAGCTGCATTACTGAGTGGTCTGGTGGGGGAGGTAACTGGTTAACACAAAAGACGTTATGAGCACAGTGCTTAGCACAGCATATCACAGAAATTAAGCCCTCAGTATATGGTGACTGATGTTATTCTAAGTTGATGATTTCTACTTGAAATAATGGGGGTTACTGGGCAAGGAGAAACAGATTTGACTATATAAGAAAGGAAAATAAGAGACCAACCTAATGTTAAAGTCTCTAGTAGTTTGTCATCTGATACCACAAAGCCTCCTGTCTGAAAAAGTTCTTGGTAGGTGTCATTGAGGACGTCTTCAGGGCTGTCGACTCCGGCAAAGATGACCCTAGGAAAGTGCTTCAGCTTCAGCAGAGAAGGGATCTGTAGCATAAGAGAGTCCACAGTGAAGACAGGCTCCTGGGGTCACTTCTGTCACTTCTACACAAGGGTGTCCAGGCTCGAGAATAGCTGGAAATACCTTTAACCCCAACGACTGACTCATTAGTTACACAGTTGTCTCAACTCCAGAGGTGGGGGATGGAGTTTGGGACACCTGAGGTTTGGGATGTATATCAGCAGGTGGCAGGCTCACCACCGTCTCCAGCTCGGTACAGAGTCTGCCGTGGGTTCAGTTAGTGTCCTGATGCAGGACTCTCCTTGTCCCCAAGAGGGGCTTGACCTGGCACAATTACTTTCACTCAGTTAATAGGTAACCATGGTAACAGAGTTAAGAAAATTTTCACAAGTCCTTTTAAAGCAAGACTCGTTTCTGTTCGATATCCAGAGGTGCAGATTTATATTTCAGGTGGAAAATCGGTCTCTCTTCATTGATGTTCTCCCTTAGTTACTGTGAAGATGTTCTTAACTTGGAGACATAATTTGCCCCATCAATACCTTGGTAAATGACATTAGTATCAGCAGCACAGTATCTCAAACCCATTATCTTCCCACTTAGATTCACCGGTATCAGGTTTTAACCTCTCCCGTAAATAAAAATGGAGTGATGAGGCTAATTTCAGAACAACATAAAAAATGCTCAGAATACGTTTCTCTGTAAGAAGGTGATCTCCAACCCTACCTGATGGAGGTGGGATGCTATATCTTCATTTCTGATGATGACTAAGAGTGCACCTTTCTCTCTGTGAAACACTTGACAGAAATGCTGAGGCTCGATTTCTGTGTGGCCTCCTTTCCTCAGGATATTCTGAAAGATTTACAGATAGCTATTTAAGAAAGGATACTTGCATAGAACTGTTATAAAACTGCTGACAGAAGATACATAAGAAAGCACATCTTATTTACTAAATTATGTCCTAATCACACACACAAATGGCAGTTTGTCTTTACTACTAGATGAGCGTTCATTTATAATGAATCTTTTATGTCCATTTCAAAGGCTGACTTCGGAAACATCAAACACACATACTCCCTCTAAAGGGAGTCACTCTGGAGATGAAGATATTTACTTTAAAACTGTCGCCTCAGTTGGTGTTTCCAGGTCTTTGACCAGACCCCGATGCCTGTGCACTGCTCTGAGCATCACTGGTGAGGGCGGATGCTGGAGAAGCTGGCAGACACTTGGACGGTGTAGGCTCTGGGGTGTGGCAGGTGCTGGGGTTACACTGGGCCTGGTTACCGGGGGTGAGGGGCATGGCTGAATCCCACAGAATAGCTCTGCAGTAAGCTTTGTTGGGAGGATAAGCTCGTGTAGTTAAAGTTCCTCTTTTTGATGCTGTTTCTGTCTGGATGATTCTGGAGGGTTGCCAGTAACACTGTCCATCATTTGTTATTTCTTTTATAAAAATAAGGTGTTACTTTGGTCAGTCTCCCTTGGATCTCAAGTCACCCTGAATTCTGACTTTCAATTCTTCATTCAAAATGTATGGTGATGCTAATACAACACTGTGTATCAACCATGTTCTAAGTCTCAGTTGTGTCCGACTCTTTGCGACCCGATGGACTGTGGGCCGCCAGGCTCCTCTGTTCATGGGACTCTCCAGGCAAGAATACTGGAGTGGGTTGCTATGCCCTCCCTCCAGGTAAATCAACTATATACCAATAAAAATCTAAAAGTAAAATGAAAAAGTATGGTGATGCATTTTCAAAAATACTGCTACAGATGAGATTTCTTTTAATAAAGAGCTCACTAAAATATCTAAGTATCTAATATCGTGCATCACTTCATTAGTAAATGGTCTGACACCCCATCAACACTGGGACAGATGAATTTTCTAGGAGAGCTTTCTAAGCTACAAACACTGCTCCTGATTACACTTTACTTATTCTCTAATGTATTTTACAACGTGTCCACTTGCTCACCTGAATAACATATCATGTTATTTTCTGTTGTAAATAGTGGTCATGTGACAAAATATTACCATGAGACAACAGTCACTATTGAAACAAGTTTTTTTATCTAGAAGTATTCCTGCTATAAATAAACTAACATCCTTCCGGTTGCTCGGATATGGAAACCAGCATCACTTGTGCTCTGCTGAGGCCATAAGAACCAAGATCTTGAACTGCGGCTTTTGAGGAGAGGGAAGCAAGAAGAAAGCAAGTGTTCTGCTCACTATGGCAGAACAGGGACTTGGCCCTGGCTCATGTCAGCACATGTCAAGGTATGGCTATGCACTCAGCCAAAGAAAATCAACTCTATTCAAGGTAAAAAAAAAATGATTTCCAGATTACTTTTGGAGGCGAAGCACCTTCCAAAAAAGACTGAAAGCCATTTCATGCTGTGGTGTTTTCAACAAAACTGCTTCCCAAAATGGCGTGGAAATGGGAGCAGTGATGGGGGTGGAGAAGACCACATCTGGCAGCCATCTGTGAAAAGCCATGGACAGCAAAAGGAGCCTTGGTTGGGAAAAATAACCAATTACACAGAATATCAGATTTCACACATTTAGAAAAAATACTTAGAAATCATATTTAAATGGTACCCAAAATTGGAGCCATCAGCATCTCCCAGGAGACTGTCTGGCTCAGCCACCTGGGGAGCTTCGTGAGGCTGCTGTTCCTCACTCAGCCACCCTCCGGGCTGTGGCTGTGAGACGCGCTGTATAGCACAGCTGCTCTTTCAGAAGTACTTCTCAGCGCCTTCCAGGGGCCTAGGGTGGTCGACTCAGTGCTGCTGTGTGATCCTTTGACCCGATGGTGACCACTATGCTCCAGGAGGCCCTCTCTACCCTTTGGGGAGCCTCCTCAGGCCTGGAGGTGCTCAGTGACTGTGAGGCACCCACACTGACCAGGCTGACCCCCAGGAGCAGGCACATAGGACCCTGCCTGCTCTGTGGCGGCCTGGGACAGGGAAAGACAGCTGAGAAGGTGAAACACCACCTTGTGGCTTCTTTGTGAAGCTGAGAATGCTGTATTATTTAAAAAAAAAAAAAAAGGCCTGGACCCGCAATCAAAATAATAAAAACTGTAGGAAAAATCTTGCACCTTACCTTTGTTCTTACAAAGAAGGACTTGTCTTCTGTCTCCACGAGGTAGAAGAGGAAGGTGCTAGAACACGCCTCCCTCACCACTCGCTCCAGCTTGACTCGCAGGCTGGAGCACAGGTCGGCCACCAGGTCCTCGAAGGAGGTGGGCTGTGGGCCGCAGACACACAGCTCGCGGGGCACGGCTGCTCCCAAAGCCAAAGGCGGCTCGGTGTCCTGGAGCATCTGGTGGCTGCTCAGCATCACCTTGTTGAACTCGGCATACTCGCTGAGAATGACAGCGATGTCGTTGCGTGAGTCTTTCAATGTACTGTTGTATTTCAGCTTGTGGAGGTGGAAGGAGGCAGTCTGATTCTGGTCTGAGTTTGTGAGGTGATTTCTACTGTGGCCACACCTCTTCTTCCAGGAGGAGGAGTGGTCCACATAGTTGGGCATCTGATGGACGACCGTCACCACGAGAGGACTCCTGCTTCGGGAGGGGGGAGGCAGCCCCTGGCATGCAGGCACTGGGGTCCCAGGGAAAGCCCCAGTGGTGATCTGGGGCGAGGGCTCCTTTGGAAAGGTGCCAGGCAAATGGGTAGAATGCCGAGCGGTTCCCATCTTCACAATTTGTTTCAGTTTGTGTGCAAAACGCAGGTGCTCCAGGTCTAAAGTGTTCTGAGTGAGGTTGTCTGCCCCCTGCCAGGCGTCTGCCCAGGAGCTGAGCAAGCCGCATGGGGCCGAGCCGCTGGGGCGCTGCCTCAAGCCGTGCAGGGTTCTTGGGGTGTCTCTGAGCTCTTTGGTCACAGTGAAGTTGACGTAGTTCCTGGGGACCCCGCAGACATCTCGGATTTGGACATAACAGGGCACACACGTAGCTTCCTTTTTCAGTCCACCCAGCCAACTTCTGGGAGGAACACTGGTCTCCAGCCCTGCAACCTGGCTTGCGTAGCCCCCGTCTTGGTGATCATTGGTGTTCAGGCTCAGGAAAGAGTCGTAACTGTCTTTGGATGTACCTTCTCTTTTCCTGGTGTGGCCATATTGTGAAGCACAGGACTCTTCTGTGTCGTATCTGGGGTGTCCATACTCACCCAGAGAGTCTTGATCTGAGTCTCCAGAAAGGGATTCATAGTAGATGCCAGAGAGCACTCCCACACCCATGCCTCCACCTGTCCCTGCCTTGCCCGCGCTTCCACCTTGCAACTGCTCTTCAGAGACCCCGCCAACGGGAGGTGCACCAGATAGGGGAGCAGAGGACACAGAGGGCTCTGGACTGGCATGCTTGCCGTGGGCTGCAGTACCTGGGTCAGCATCAGCCTGAAGGTACGTGGGGATAAGTCCGCCATGGAGCAGATCCCATACTGCACATGGCGACCCCTCCTGCAGCAAGCAGGCTGGCTCCTGTCTGCCTTGTGGAGAGGTGGCAAGCAGCTGGGGGCCGGCACCTCCCGGATCCATGGCTCTTCCCTGTAACTCGGCTCCACTGTCCTCACGGCTGAACAGATGGGTCACCCTGACAATCGGGACTTCCTGTGTCGGGAACCCTGTTCCTGTCTCACTGGGGCCTGCGCTGTGGGCTGCGGTGGCCCCGCCTAAGGGGAGCGTAGGCTTGGGGAGCTCTGGGTGCCCGTGGGTCTGCGCACCCTCAGCTCCAGCAACTGAGTCGGGGTACAAGGACTTAACCAGGATGTAACAGCATTCATGTATTTTCACATCACTGCTCGTGACGTCTTCAGGAAGGCTCTGAGTGCTGGTCACCACAGCACCTGGCGTGGCTGGAGAAACAAACATGTCAGCAGAAGACTTGTTTTCAGGGATCTCTGCAGTACTGAAAGGCTCACTAGTCTCCAGGACACGATGATGTGGGTAGGGGCTGCAGGTCTCCACACCCGTGGGCTGCAGTGGGTGTCCTGACAATACCAGGTTTTCTAGAGCACCTCCGTACGTGACAGTGCAGGCAGGCTGGGTTACCGGGGCATCACACTCTGGCCCCTTTCCTGAGAGAGAGAAGCCCTCCCCACATTTACACAGGCCTGTTTCCTGGGTGACGTCACCAGGAAGGATTAAAAATCTACCTTTTCTTCCTGAGTGGTTCTGTAATCGTAGAGGCGTTTCAGCAGAAAGCTGCATTGGCTGAGCTGAGTTACTCTGTTCTACTGGATGGGTGGCAGCAACAAGAGAACTTTCCTTTTCTGTTACAGCCAAATCTCCTGACTCAACCTTGCAGAGCCTGGTGCTTTTCTCATTGAGTGTGTCACAGTGTTTCAGACCACCTGGAGATGTGGCCTGAGCTGGTGGTGCTTCTTCCACTGGTGCCTGGGGGTCAGGACTGGAAGCTGGTGACACTTCCTCAATTAAGGAACTGAACGGGAAGTCAGAGGCAAGGTGAACTTCCTCCGCAACCCCCAGGGTACATGTTTCTTTAGAAAGTATGAAAGCCACCGTCTGTAAATGATCACCTTTTCCCTCTTTGTTTTCTGCTGGTTTCACAGACGTGTTCATGTCTCTGTTTTCTATGAAAGGAACCTCTTGGGGCGCAAATATTTCCTCTGCCATCTCCTGAAGATCTACGCAGGGTAGCGGGGCCTCCCGCAGTTGCTCCACTTCACCAGCGGGTGCTTCTTCCCTAGGACTCATGGGTGGTGATAGGGTGAGAGTGGGGTCAAGGTTGGAATCCGCCTCTGATACCTTGAGGCTGACCTCCTCTCTATTCACAGACAGGCCTGCTTCTTTGGTAAATGTGGAATTAAATGACTGAAAGCTAGTATTTTCACTGTTTAGACCACTCTTGTCCTTTAGTTCTGAAGAGCCGCACAGAGTATTCTTTATTGATGTGATGCAGTTAAAGGAATCCTTTTTTCCCAAGGGGGCAGGAGCTGATGATGGAACTACTTCAACCTGGGACGGCTCTATTATTTCTTCTGAAGAGATGCTCAAGAGATTCTGTGTTGGGAGAAGGAATTCTTGAGAGAGTTTAATTTCTTCTCTGGGTAACGAGTAATTTGAACTTTTAGCCAATGGTAACGCTTCCATTACTATGGGATTATCAAATAGTGAAGGTGAGCCTGCCACAGCGTGTCCCTTCTGTAAGGAACATGTTTCTTCAGCAAGTGTCTCTCTATGCACTGGCGAGGCATGAAGGTACTGAGTGCCCTTTTGTCCTGACACTGCCAGCGAGGAGTTGTCCCCAAGGCCCTGCATCTGTGACTTTTCAAATGTGGACATGGGATGTCTAAGGCTTGCAGCAGGTGACCCCTGTTTAGTCAACTCCACGTTAAAGGCTGTAGGTGTGTCAGCTCTGTTGACAGCTTCTGTCTGTACTGGCACGTAGGCACTTTTTTCCAAAGTGAGTGTAACTGGTTCCAGATTAATCATGTACCCTGTATCACCCTTCCCCTCCAACAATGGCTGACACCCTTTGTTTATGGGGCTGCTACACTGGATAAGGCCCTGCAGAGCATCTGGTTCTGCTTCCCTTTGTGCATGAAACATATCAACTTTACTCTCAAGGGTGCTGTGCACAGACTTCTGACAAATCATTGCTGGGCTGCTGATCTCATCATAAGTCTTGGCAAATGTGGTTTGTGGGGCAGTATCATTATAAGAGGTCACTTGTGTGTTATCAAGAGGCTCAAAGGTTTTATCTTTACCAGGAATAGAAGGGCCGTTATCTTGAGTGCTTCCAATGCTAGGAAGCACAAGATCGGAAGTCTCCAGCGTACCTGATGACTCTTGTTCAGCTTTCCCCCTAATTATCTGAAATGATTAAAGCAAAATAAATAAATTAAAAAAACCCCCAAGAATCTAAAATACATAGTTTTTTAAAAAGAATTTACATATGTGAAGAACAGACAAAGAATGATTTTAGCTAGCTCTGTCCTTTTGAATCTTCACAGGGCAGAAATCAAGCAAATCCCTCTCTTTTTTAAATAGGCTTAAAACATACCCGAGAGAGAGACTTTTTTTAAATACACACACACACACACACACGTGAGCTCCAATAAACACTATTCTAGGTAAGACATAATAAATATTATTTAGCTCAGAGAGAATAAGTAATTGGCCCCAAATCACACTACTAAAAAGCTACATAATTATGGCTGGCTCCTAGATCATCTGACCCTTATGATTTTTTTCCTACTTTCATTTATTCAATCAGGATGGTAGATAAGCTCCAACAGCAGACAACATGGAGTTTGAAAACTTAAGTTTCTGGCATTATAATCCTCTACACAGTTAGAGAATCCACTTTCCTGAAAGAAATCAGCAGCTTGTTTTGAAAGTGATTTTAGGTACAAAAAAATTTCTTCAAAAGTAATACCAGCATTTTTAGTATTCAGCTTTACTGACCTCGTTATTATAAGAACAGATGAAATTCTGGCTTTCTGGGCTTTCCTGGTGACCCACTGTTGCAAACCTTTCTTTCTGTTCATTCCGCACCCAGAGCTCCAGGCCTCTCATGGGAAGCGGCTTCGTGAAAAGAAGCAGGGGCTCGGCGCCAGGGCAGGGCACCTCAGCTGCACGGCCTCTGGGAGCCTCGCTGGCTTCCAGCAGAGGGTCTACAGAGTACCTCTCTACTCTGGAGCGCTCCTCGATTTCACCGAACTCAAATGACTCTAGTGTGCTATTTATGGACACATATTTTGCTGGGTTGCTGTGTTCTACGACTTTCCGGGATGACCGCACAACTTTGTTCTGTCTGCTATAGAACAGAGCCACCCACATATGCAGCAGAAGCTTCACCTCTTCCACGTTATCTGGTAAATCAGTATTCCAGGGCCTGAGGGTTTAAAGAAAGAACAAATGAAAATCTTTGAAGATGACTCTTTTAGATGACTGTCCTACCATAAAGCAAGTGCCTTCATTATTAACCTTAGTTTTTATGTTTAGTTTTAAAAATTTCATGAGCATGAGATAAAAATAAGACAAAAATGAAGTTGATTTAACAAATAATTACAATGCATCTCATCCCTTCTTTTTACAGAGACAGAGCAAGGAGCTGGAAATCAGAGTTTTAAGTGACTTCTTTCAAAATACAAACTCTGTGAGTGGAAGAACCATGATCAGAACACAGGCCTTCCCGCTCTGAGCCTGGGGCTCTCCCCAGATTCAATGCGAGCTCTCCTGGGACAAAACAGACACCTTATGTGAATAATCACTCAGTGACTTCCCAAATCCTCATCTCCTGGCTTCCGGAAAGTCTGGCCAACTCATTTCTTTTCTAATTCTACATGTCTAACAGTTGGGAAGTCTGAAGATTAAAGCAGTCAGGCAGTTCAGCAGAACTGCACTATTTTCAGATCCCAGCTTTGAAGACTCTCCTGAAACCAGAAGGGAGACAGAACACACTTCTGGCCATGTGCCAGGACAAATAACAGCAGAGTGAGTGCAATGAGTCAGAGGGGTAACAGAGCGGGGCTTCAGTGAGGCAGGGTTCAGGGGAAGGAAGTGACCCTCCTGAGCAAGTGCAGGCTCTTAGGTGTGAGCTGGTCCTGGAGCAAGGAGAAGAGTCTGATGGAATTCAGAGCTTCACACAAGGATCGTCCCCTTGCCAAGAGCTGAGGTCAGAGGCCAATGCTCACTGCTAAGAGCGGTAGTCACTGTTCAGTACCAGCCTGTCACCATGCAAACCCTCATCACATGGCTATTACTAAACTCATGTTAAACGCGTTGCCTGCAGACTGTCATCCTTCCCAGGTGTCATCTGGACACTGGTGAGAAATGTAGACTCTCAGGCCCTACCCCAAACAAGAGTCAGAACCCACAGTTCAGTGAGCTCCCAGGCTGAGTATTAAGAAGGTCCAGAAGTGCTGTTTTGAGAGCTGGGGGAGCCTTGACTCCACACCAAGGCTGGTCCACACTCCAAAGCCAGTGCTCTTAGCTCTCCACTATTCTGCCTTGGTCCCTAAGGAAGACTTCTAGAACAATCCCATGTAAACGTGCTCACTCACAGCAATGTGACCAAGTTGACAAGCTAGAAGTTTTGTTTTTTATTTATTTACTTATTTGGCTGCACTGGGTCTTAGTTGAAGCATATGGGATCTAGCTCCCTGACTAGGGATTGAACCGAATCCTAATCCTGCTTGGGGAAGGAGTCTCAGCCACTGGACCAACAGGAAGTCCCCAAGTATTTTTTTAAATGTTTCTTCTGGGATTCAGTCTGCAAATATCATTCTTTTACCTCACTGTTTTCCACCAAGATCTTATTTACATATTACAATTCAAGGACCAGAAAGACTAATGAAGGAGCATCTCAACCATCTACTGCTCAGTATTACTCCCCATTTACTGGATTTTACACCCTTCTTTCTCCCTTCTCAGACTGCACAGCATCACTTCTCCCTACATCGAGATATCTACCCAGTGTCGCCCCTACTCACCCATGTAGCGCTCTGACCACAGTCTTCTCCAGCGGGTTGTTGGTGTACTTGCTGTCTAAGCTGAAAGAGTAATCTGCTTCGCATGTGAACGTGACCTTAAAGGAGCCATCACAGCAGAACACCGTGTGTGAGGAGCAGCAGAAGTCCTGCGGACCTGTGGGTAGCAACTCGTCCTTGTGCCTGAAGGCCTGGGCCACAGAGAGCTTCTGTAGCGGGGATGGCATCTGCAGGCGCATGAAGGGTGCCACTTTCCCCACGGGAGTCCCCATGTCAGAGCCTTTGGTGTTGCTCTTGGCAAAGGCCAAGCCCAGGTCCCCCCTCTTTGAATGTTCTGTGAGGAGGAGGGCGTAGGAATGCTCTGCAGCCACGAAAGAGCTCTGGCTTGCGTTGGAACTCTTGTGGGTCTCCTTGGGAAGTGCTGGCTGGACTTCTGCAGGGACCCAACTGCCAGGACCCACTCTCTCTTCCTCTGGGCTGACTGTGGGGTCTGACGACAGATTACCCTGGTCAGAAGGGGGCTTGAGTAACGGCCTACCTTTCTGCCTTTTAACACCTCTGTGGTATTCGTGGTCTGATGTCCCATGCAAAGGCTGTTCTTTAGAAAGTGGAACACTGTTTTGCAGCGGCTCCAGAGAGCAATGGAGGTTTCTGGGCTCAGGGGATGGTGTGCTGGAGGTAGCAGCACTCAGAGCCAGGTCGGCCAGCATGTTCAGGGCCTGGGAGTCACAGCCGACAACGGAGGTTTCAGTCGGGGCTTTTGGGGCCACTGTGACATGTTCTGGTTGGGCTGTATTTATGCTAATAACATCTTGACCACTGGAATTTTCTGATTGAAGCTGTAAAGCAGTTTCTCCTTTGGCTTCAGTGTAAAAGAAAAAGAGACATATAATATTTGATTTCCATAGAACTAACTCTTTGTTGTATTACTATGGCTCAATGAAAGTCAACAGTTAAGGTGACATTCAAGAAAAACCTCTTGGTATGTTGCAAAGTTTGTATTAAGTTTTTATTATCACACTGAGGTCTTGTCCAGTTCCCTGAGGCTTTATAATGTGTTTACCAGAGGAACAAGTCCTAAAGAGTATGCATTTTAATTTAAAAAGAAATCACCCTTTGAAACTGCATGTACTGATCTACACACAAGGCATACTGTTCAGTGAGAGAAATATACAAAGACAAACCCCCCTCTCCGAAAACAAGACTTCTGCCTTCAGAGGGTTTACAGTGTAGTGAGAATCTAAGAGATTCTAAGTTTAAAGTGTATATTATAGAATGGTTAACATATTTCCTTAGAAATAGTTTCACAAGTTATTACAGAAATCACCTAAGTTCAAAAGAGACGATTTTAACCATATTGATGTTTAATTATAATGTTATGATATGAATAAAACATGAGAACTGTTTTAAGAATATTCTGAATTGCCAATTAATTTCAAGTTTTAAAACTTCAGTTTTTACATTGAAAACATTTCCTCTCCACTCTGCAAAAGAGCAAATCTCCTCATCTATTCATATAATTCAGCAGGTAGTCAAATCTCCCCATGTGCCTCTGGTCAGAAAACACGCTCAGGTGGTTTATTTGCCTTCTCAGCCTTCTTAAAAGTGGTTATCACGAAGGACAAAGCTCACAGCAGTACTAGGCAGTGAGTCCCTGTAGCAGGTGGCTGTGTGGACAGAAAAGCCAACTGTGCCCCTCTTTATAATTAGTAGTAGCAGGTCTGACATGAATTACCAACATGTCTCCAAGGGCCAGAGACAATACGTTTACAGAGGAAACTCTGGCTTATGAGGTCATCAAACAGAAAGATGAGAGTGTGAGTATAGTGAGTGAGGAGGGTGGAATTAATCAAGCACTGCCCAGTTTTTATTTAACATATAAAGCTCCAAGGGAGTGAGATGGGAGAAAGTGACTCAGACAGTTGTCTCATGAGCCCCCTGGGTCTACTGGAAACACAAAATCCATTTTAGGATCGATGTGTCTGCTGACAGTTCATTCTACCATTTAATACCATGGCTCTTACAGCGAGTCATTCTGGATAGAATCAAGTGAAAGAGTCCATTTTAATGAAGATGTGTCATTTCAGGTAACAGAGAAGGCACTGGCGACCCACTCCAGTACTCTTGCCCAGAAAATTCTATGGACGGAGGAGTCTGGTAGGCTGCAGTCCATGGGGTCGCTAAGAGTCAGACACGACTGAGCGACTTCATTTTCCCTTTTCCCTTTCATGCACTGGAGAAGGAAACGGCAACCCATTTTCAGTGTTCTTGCCTGGAGAATCCCGGGGACGGGGGAGCCTGGTGGGCTGCCGTCTATGGGGTCGCACAGAGTCGGACACGACTGAAGCGACTTAGCAGCAGCAGCAGCAGCATTTCACATAAAACACTCAAGTACTGACTTGTTAGAGGTTTTCAATTCATTAAAAATACAATACTGATGATCTCTTTTAAGAAATATAGATAAGAAGATGCCAAATGAATTATAAAAATAGATTTCAATAAATAAAAACTATATTGAAAACTTTAAAAAAGACAGAAAACCATTAATTTCAGTAACAAAATGACTGAGCCTTCTTAAACTCTGATATTTCAAGTAAAAGAAATGAAGCAGATTAAGACATAAAAGAAAAATTAAGACATTATTTAAAAGGTGGTAATCTTACAATTTTAACTTGTAATACGGCTGCACAATGTATACAGGCATTTGCAATACAATCAGCCTTTTCCTGAATGCACATTCTGAAAACTTTGCATTTTCTGCCAATGTCATCATATACCTCCTCCCACTAACGGACTAACCTGCAAGTATCTGGAGGCCAGTTCAGCACAAGGAATTCTAATGACATGGCTAAGAATACAACGCATTATATATGTGTCTAGGCTCATCCTGTCTACAAACTAATTGGAAAGACAGGACCAAGACACACCAGATGACTGGAAGAGTATCAATGCAATTCTTTAATGTTCTCAAAAGCCCAAAAGGAACTGAAAGAAAGGAGAGATGAGTGCAGACCGGAGCTCCAGGAAACACCTCCATGTGACTGAGCTGAGCACAGGCAATGCACAGCAGTGACCCCAGGTGCGGAGTGTGGGAGCCCGGCATGGGGAAACGGCAGGGGAGAGATGTGGAGCCCTGGGGAGACTCCCTTGTGACCGCCTGGGGCGACAAGCAGAGTCAGCGTTTGGTATGACTCTCTATAGGCTATACAGTGATGAGATTTCAGAACATCATCAATCATAAACAACTTTAAACAAAATGAGGAAAGGGACTTCCCTATAGGTCCAGTGGTTAAGACTCCATGCCTCCAATGTGAGGGGCACAGGTTTTGTTGCAGTGAGGTACATTTGAAAACTTTAAAAATAAAAGAAGAAAGATAAAAACCAAGTTCATCGGTAATACCATCATATCAACAAAAGTTTCCCTGAATTCCACCTAAGAATTTTTAAAAATCTAAATAAAGATAGATAAGAGAGAAAGCAGAATCATGAGATTAGACAGAAAACTGACAGGATTACAAAGGTATGAGGAAATGAAGGTTTTTCTAAACAAGAAGCAGTACCACGTAGCACAACAGAACTCAAGACTGAAGACCCTGTAAATGGCGCAAGTCCTGCCAAGTGGTGGGGGTTGCACTGCACTCAGTGTGGGCACGAGCGCGGCATGGAGCTGGGTGAAGAGCCAAGGCCACGGTGACTTGAGAACTTGCCAGTGATGAGGAGCTTCCAGCAGGTGGAACACAGAAGCTCACATAGGGAAATTCTGTTACCCTCTTTCACAAATGCAGAAGTAAATACACTTAATGCCTTTTAAGACCAAATATGGCATTCTGGATTCCTGACTGCTTTGAACCACTTCTTTACAGTTCTCTCTGGGCAGACTTATAACCTCCTTTTTATAACTGATTATGGTCTAGAGAAGTACTGCCATATGCTACCTGCTTGTGAATTTAGTCACTTAAAAAGACTGTTTATACTTTAACTCTGGCAAACCGTTCCTGTTCAGGCTTTCTGCAAACTGAAAAGCAGGTTTTACTTAGTAAAGGCACAAATCTTAACACTTTCCTAATTTATTCACAATAGGAAACCAAGTTACTCGCCCTGTCAGAGTCTGAACTACAGTAGACAGCAAGAACCTGACAGACTTCAGCTGATCTCATACTGGTCAATTTACTACCTTGCAATCTCGATTAGTCTGTATTGTGCTGTTGAAATATATAGGAAGTGTGTTTCTTACCAGGTTGTGGCTGTTTTCTGAGTCTTGGATTCTGATTGCCTTTTCCTATATTTACCCTCTGTTTTTGTGGAGATTTCTTCATGGATGGCTTAGCCGTTGGAACAGGTATGTCTGGAGAGGTCTCTCGTCTCCTCGCCCTTTTAGTACTCGTTGCCACTGGAACATCTTTAGAACTAGGAGCTTCTTGGGCTTTCCTATCCAGTTTGGTTATCTGCACAAACTGTGCGGTCAGCACCTCAGCACCTTATGCAGAAAAGACACCGTTTTTTAAGGGGTGGGGGCTCACATATTTATCAGCATAGCTTTCTCCTTTGATTTCTTTTGTTGTGTGTGGGATAGCTTTAGTAATCAGGAATAAAACATAAAATTTGGGATAGTTCATTAACAATTCTTTTTTTTTAACAAAGCAAGAGTTAAAAAGCTCTCACATAAGTATAAAAATATGAACTTGTTAAGTTTGGTCTATCCAGATTAGAAGAAAATATAAGAGTAATAACTTTATAAAAATAAAACAACAATTAAAAAAAAATTCCATAATCTTTGCTGACTGATGTGACAGGTAAGGCTGAATATTCTAGTTCACAGCACTGGGACAAATAATTCAACTTACACAAAAGCGACAGAGCTCCCATGAAGTGACGTGTTTGAAACCGTTAAGCACAGTGCAGAGATGAGACTGCAGATTCATAAAGACCTTACATGTTTTTCTTCACTACACCTAAATATTAACACCAAAGCCTTAATACCTGCCTGAAAAATCACCTCTTAAGAGAAGATGGAGGAAGGTACACTGAACAAAGTCCTCATCTGATTTAATTCCCTATCAGCCTACTACCCTTAAGGCAGAAAGTGAAGAAAAATTAAAGAGCCTCTTGATGAAAGTGAAAGAGGAGAGTGAAAAAGTTGGCTTAAAACTCAACATTCAGAAAACTAAGATCATGGCATCTGGTCCCATCACTTCATGGCAAATAAATGGGGAAACAATGGAAAGAGTTAAAACAGACACTTTATTTTTTTGGGCTCCCAAATCACTGCAGATGGTGAGTGCAGTCATGAAATTTAAAAATGCTTGCTCCTTGGAAGAAAAACTATGGTTTTTCCAGTATTCATGTATGGATGTGAGAGTTGGACTATAAAGAAAGCTGAGCGCCAAAGAATTCATACTTTTGAACTGTGGTGTTGGAGAAGACTTGAGAATCCTTTGGACTGCAAGGAGATCATACTAGTCCATCCTAAAGGAAATCATCTCTGAATAGTTATTGGAAGGACTGAAGCTGAAGCTCCAATACTTTGAGGACTTGATGTGAAGAACTGACTCAGTGGAAAAGACCCCAATGCCGGGAAAGATTGAAGGCGAGAGGAGAAGGGGACTACAGAGGATGAGACAGTTGGATGGTATCACTGACTCAATGGATATAAGTTTGAGCAAGCTCCAGGAGTTGGTGATGAACAGGGAAGCCTGGCGTGCTGCAGTCCATGGGATTGCAAAGAGTCAGACATGACTGAGTGACTGAACTGAACTTACAAAATGCTCAGCTTTACTTCTCAGGGAGTAATCAAGGTGGAGGGAGATGAGAAAGAAACTATTAATGACCTTCTTGTATCACACATAGTAAGTGTTTCAATGCTTTAAGAGTTAAAAAAAATGTTAATAAATGTTCCCTGTGAAAACTGTTCTCCACACTGACTATACAAATTTATCATACCTGTGAATGTAAATTAGAAAATACCATTTCTAATTGAGAGCAGAAAAATGATACTAAACAGTGTAAGAATGTGCTGGTTAGTAGTGAAATGTAAAAAAGAGACCAACTTCATTTTATGTTTTTGAAAATTAGAGGAATAAGTGTTTTTTTATCTTAATGTTGAACATTTCCCTTGGTTTAATTATTTTCTTCCCTACTAAACTAATAAAGGCAACAGAGCAGCATATTTTCGTTTCTTTCCAGAATAAGACTTCTGATTCTACATCAGTTACAATTTTAAAAAGTTTTGCCATAAAAAAGGCAAAATATAAATCAAGCAGGAAAATGAAACTGAAAGTCAGTCATATCCGACTCTTTGTGACCCCTTGGGATTCTCCAGGCCAGAATACTGGAGTGGGTAGCCTTTCCTTTCTCCAGGGGATCTTCCCAACCCAGGGATCAAACCCAGGTCTCCTGCATAAGAGTGGAAAATGGTTAATACTAAATTGAGAAGAGAAAGGAAATGAGATGATCAAGACGAGGGGAAGTTTAAGATCTGCACAGGCAAGAAGTGAACATCTCTCATGACCCAGGTCCTGGGAGGAAAAGGGGGAACACAACCCTGCAGGGACCACCCTGCTTATCTGCATCACTCAACAGCATGTTTCTTAAACTGTGCACGATAACCCATGGGTGGACTGTCAAATAAACCTAGTGGGCTGCAACCAGAATTCTTCATTAAATGACAGAATATATCAGATTATACTGCACAAAGTTAGGGTAAATGTTTTCTGAAATTTCTGTTTCAGTATGTACGCATTTGTGCATACTGGACTAAAACATAAAACATATTTCTTACAGTGGATGAAATTTAAAACGTTTTGAGAAACAGTGACAACATATATGTTGAATTACAGATAATATATTTAATACCTTTAAGTAAATTCATATAGAGAAAAAAGCCAATACAGCTGGCCTGGAATGTGTGCGGAAACGGTGTGTGTGTGTGGCTGCTTCATGATGCCCTTCTTTCCACCACCTTCCTAAACACACACACCATTTCTCAAACTATAATTGGTCAGAAATAACTATTTGTTAAACCAAAGGGTAAAATCTTAAATTATCTAGGATCCTAGGGGATCCACACACCTCCAGTATTTCTTCTTTAGGCATCAAAAGTGTTAAATTCACAACATGACAGACAGGGCCGGCCAAGACACATGCTCATAATCAGCCTCCTGCTTTGCCAGCAGTCAAGTACAGATGATGGGGAAATGCCTGAGGGGCCCTGGCCACAGTGTGCTTGCCCTTCTTGAAGGGAACATGGAGTGTAAGTTCCATCAGTTCAGTTTAGTTCAGTTCAGTCACTCAGCCGTGTCCATATGTTTGCGATCCCATGGACGCCAGGACTCCCCGCCCATCACTAACTTCTTGAGCTTACTCAAACTCATGTCCATTGAGCCAGTGATGCCATCCAGCCATCTCATCCTCTGTCATCCCCTTCTCCTCCTGCCTTCAATCTTTCCCAGTATCAGGGTCTTTTCTAATGAGTCACTTCTTTCTATCAGGTGGCCAAAGTATTGGAGTTTCAGCTTCAGCATCAGTCCTTCCAATGAATATTCAGGACTGATTTCCTTTAAGTACCCTAGTTTTAAACAGATACACTACACATATCTGAGGGGGCTCTTAAGCCAGAGTTGTGTTGTCTGCTGTGCTCTGCTGGCTAAAGTGCACATGACTGACACTAAACAGCTCTGGATGCGGGCTCCTCCTCAGTTTTCAGGGACAACAAAACCATTTGTGAACTGTTTCTTTACATACATCTCCAGGCCACTGGACACTGTTTCAGTAGGTCTGTACCAGACAGCAGGTACAGGTGACCACCTTTAGAACACACCAAGGGTTAGAACTCTGCCCCAGGGTGCACTGGTTGTGCAGGCCCAGGTGGACCCTCTTTATATGTGCTCAGGCCATCACTCGAAACTTTCTACCAGTTGCTCTTAGTGTGCCTGATGTTAGGAGATCCTGTCTAATCTGTCCCAGGGCAGTTCAGAAACTGAAAGACCTTATTTCTTAGAAAGGTAAGTAAATCACTAACAGGCAACTGGAGCAGTTTTACAAGTGAACAGGAGCTTCTGGTGGGGCAGGCTTTTGTCCTGTTGATTTTCACCTGTCACCTTGATCAGTGCTTTAGTGCACTCCAGCACTGTAGTGCTCCCCAGCTCTAGTGCGCATACAAGCCACCGGGAGAAAACTCCTCATAGACGCCACCAAGCTATGGTCCAGGACGGTCACACAGGGACAGGGAGGGGACACAAAGTTTGAAAACCCACATGATGTGCTTACCTCTTTTTCTTCTCTGAGGAAACTGTCCTTTGACTAGCTTGAGAGTCGTGGTAGAGGCAGGACCCTTGTTTCCTCCAGCAGGAGCCCTTTTGGGGAAGGGTCGGTACAAGTTTACCCTTTTACTCTGTACCGTGGGCAGCGTGCTAGCCTTTCTCTTGGGCTGCACTCTCAGATCTGGTGCTAGGCTCAGTGGGATCAGAGCTCCCTGTCTTGCTTGAAACACATCTTCAGCGTTACTTCTAGTTTCTGTATCTTTTCTTCCTTCTGCCTCTGAGTCGTGAAATCCAGGATCTGGAGTCATCACTAAAGAAAAGCCTGCATCACAAATCCCATCTGAAATACAAGGAGACTGAGGACGCTCTGCCAATAGACCTAACACAGTTGACACTCCCAAAATGTACCCGCTCGCATCCGAAAAGTAAGACTTCAGCTGAGTTAAAGACTGTACAGGGCACTTTTCAGCTGGAGGAGTCAAGTCAAAATCACCAGACACTTGGCCAGAGAAGCCAGTTTCTTTAGATCTGTCCTGGGAAGCAGCAGTCATTGGAGGGCTTTTGTTCACCTTGGACAAGTCTTGGAAAATACACTTTACTAATGTGTTTAGAGAGATTCCTTTTTCAGAAAATGATTTCTTTGCTTCTAGCAGGGCACAATTGAGGGCAGGCAAAACAGGCACCACCTTCAATGAGATGTCGTCTTCAACTTTCAGGTCTGTCAGACCTAAAATATATATGCGTGTATTAAAAACCCAAAGTTCTTTTTTTCAAAAATCATGCAGACAAAAAAATGATTTACATTACAAAATTACAGGATGGTTAAATATGATGCAGTGTTTCAAATGGTAATCTAAATAGCAATTAATAGAAGGCTTATGAATGCACTTAATGAATATGTATTATCTTCATATATATGAAAATACATACATACAGAATCAAAACAGAGTCATTCAGGAGGGATGACAAGGTGAAAATGAAGAAGGCAGGCCTGCCTCCAGCTCCGAAAAATAGCACCAGCTCTTAGAGTTGGCAGAGTTGCTTTCCTGTTCTTATCTGTACCTTATATGCCCTACTTCAAACTCTCTTAACAAGGTAGTCAAAGGTGCAAACGTCCTTTGGTTTGCATTTTGACTTTCGTTTTTCTTCTAGCTTTACTGAGATATAATTGAAATACAGCACTGTGTACATTCAGAATCTACAGCATAATGATCTGACTTACATACATCATTAAACAGTTACCTCACTAAATCTACTGAACATCCATCATATCATGTAGATACAAAATTAAAGAAATAAAATTTTTTTTCCTTGTGATGGAAATCAGCTGAAGTCAAACAAAGTAAACCCCTAAGTAACCCTCAAGTTAATATTATGTAACTAGACTGACTAGTCTGTGTTCCTCAATGAAGGAAGAGTGGTGATGTACTCATTAAGGGATAATCAGGCTGACATCTGACAGCTCTGCGTGAGAGGCTAGACCGTGCTTATTCTCCAGTTTTATTCATTATCTCCCCTGACCAGAGCCTTTCTGGACTTTATTTCCTAACTGCCCTCTGAAATTCCAATACCACCGATCTACTGTGTATCTATTTATATCCTGCATGAGCAATACTTTTTGCCCCTAAGAGACAATTCCTGGTTCTGGGGAAGGAGACAAGCAGTCCAGACAAAGGCAAGTGCTTCTGCGAAGACTTTAAGTCCTACTGACGGGGAGACTATGATAAAACTACTTCCTGGCTATTGCGCTTCAAGAACAAATGAATCCAGTTTTGGACAGGCTGAATGTGAGGAACATCTAAGACACCCAAGTGGAAAGAGATGTCAACAGGCAGGTGGATACCTGAGTAGGGAGTAGAAAAGCAAGGATAAGCCTGCAGAGATGAAGGCTTGACCAGGGAGAGTAAAGGGGGAAAGTTATTTCAGAGAAGAAAACAGTTGCCAGAGTCATGTGCTGCTGGGGGTTTAAGAGGAGGACTGAAACGTGGCCCACAGCTGTCGTGGACTGCCTGTGCCCTTACCTGCTGCTGATGGAGGTGAGTAGAATAAATGCAGCCCGTGTAGACCTGTCTGCTCCTCTCCAAAACCTACACAGAATGAGAATCAGAAGAAAATCAGGTTGCTGATTTGATACAAGTAAACATACTGGAAAACATTTTTTCAAAAAAGTTGTCCTTACCTGTTTCGGACATTAAGGCTGATGATGTAAGTAAAATGAAAAATTCTCGATCTTCTAAGCATTTGATGATTGCCTTAAACATAAAAAAGCAAGAAAGAAGATTCAATTCCCTTCTCCTTCTACCACATTCTTCAGTGATTTTTAACCGTATGAAAAGTTAAGGAAAAAGATTCTTGAAATGTTAGTATTTATGGGAAGCAGAACAATTTTGTCCCCAGTATCAGAAATTTCAAGTCCCTTACTGCTCAAATAATCTCTGCCTTGTTAGGGCTACATATAATAAATAACTGGAACATCAAGGGTTAGTTTTTGGATAGTGTTCAACTATGTAACACATCAATCAGAAACTTTTTTCATTGTTATGTTTGACATTTGCTGTGCAAGTACCTGCTCTGTTTCCCATTAGCCACTACAAATTCAAGGTAAATCAGACCTATGATTAACATCAACACAAAGCATATCACAGAATCCTGGAACTAGAAAAACTGGAAGATATCATCCACTAAAGGAATCCTTTCCACAGCATACTCAGAGATGGGTAATAACAGGCAATAACATCATTAGGTCCCTAGTAATAAGAAATGCAGACAGAAAATGCTGCTCTTCTTTCCCATTATTCACCATTTCAAAAGCCTATATACACATAACAAAGATAAAATCCAATGTTCATACAATAATCGTTCAGTTAAAAAAAACAGAATAAAATATACCACTTCATGAAGTGATAAAATACTGTATTTCAAAAATTGACAGGTCATAAGCCTACAAATCTGATAAATCAATAAATCATTCACTAACAACTCAAGTATGAAAAAAAGATTTCTAATTCTTTATTAGACTGCCACCCACAGGAACCATCACTATGGTGTGTCTCCATATGTTTCTAACGCAGTCCCTATGTATCAAGTTCTCAATTTCAGGGAAAATAATAATTATATGTTAAATGGATGACTCTTACCAATTTTTCCCTTTTAATGTATTCTATTAGTTTATCTACTTTCTCCCCCTGTTTGTTTGAGAGCTCCACCTCATACATATTGAAGCACATGCCTTGGCAACAGACTGTGGAAAAAAATCAGAAACACAAAACATTTCTCATTTTCAAATACTATGATGCTTTTTTTCTTTTTACAACCGATTTATTCATTTTATATTTTACAAGAAGAAACAAGAATACTATTCAAAAAACATGGATCATTCAATGTTCTTGGTTATAAAACCCCTCAACAAAAACTTACTGTATACAGTATTTAAAAACAATGCTTTTATTTATACTACACTAATATAAAGTTAACAAGATAAATAAATATATATAAATAAAAACATCAATGTTGCCATGAATTAATCTAAATGACTAAGAACTTTCCTTCTCATGTTTTCTCCTTTATTTTTTCATTTAGAAGTACAGGTGACCCTTGAATGCCTCTCCCTCAACTCCCCATGCAGTCAGTATTTCCAATATATGATTACCCTGGGTAATCATGATTCCACATCCATGGGTTGGGTGGTACTGTAATATATACTTCTGAAAAAAAAACTGCTTATAAGTGGACTTAAGCAATTCAAACCTGTGTTGTTCCAGAGTCAGCAGTAAATAAATAAAAACCACAAAACCTCTGTTCTCCTTGAAGGTAATGATTATGAGTTTCCAACTGTTTCTAAGTGTATCTCTGCTTAATTCCCTTAGTTTTCTTTATTAAAGCTAGTCTCTGTCATATTAAATGAAACTACTGTTCATCACTTTGAGCTGGCCTCCCAGGAACTGAATCACATGTTTATCCTATCCCTTTCACAAAAGACCCTTTTAAGAATTGCCTAAAGGAAAAACAGAAGTAAGGAGGGAGAGAAAGTGTGTGTGCACACATGTGTGTGTATGAAAGAGAGAGGGGAAAACAACTGGAATAAAACTCAGGACATGCAGTGTACCATGACATCTGAACATACCTTTGTGCTCCATGTAATTCTGTTTTTTAAAAGCAGCTTCTGGTAGTCTCTCTTTCAAAGATGACACTTTCATTACATACTTAAAATCTAGTTCATGTGGTCTAAAAAACAAAACAATATCATGTAATGTAATAAACATTGAAACTAGAGCTTCATAACTTTTGATTTTCTAATATAAATGAAAACAAAACTACTATAATCACAAAAATTCTTAAATCTATAAACTCTAAATCAAATAATGCATATATTCATAAATACTAGAGATTTTGGGGTATACGACCTTATAAATTGGCTTCCCTGGTCGCTCAGACAGTAAAAAATCTGCCTGCAATTCAGGAGATCTGGGTTCAATCCCTGGGTCAGGAAGATACCCTGAAGAAGGGAATGGCAACCCACTCCAGTACTCTTGCCTGGAGAATCCTATGTACCGAGAAGCCTGGCAGGATACAGTCCACAGGGTCACGAAGAGTCAGGCATGATAAGACTATCCATGGGGTCACAAAGAGTCAGGCATGGCTGAGGACTAACACTTCATAAACCACGGTCCGCAAATGTGTTCACATTAACTGAATACATGCATTTTTGTTACAACCAAAATATCCAGAAGTATGGAAGAATTATGTATTATGGAATGGAATGAGAATCTTCTAGAAATTACACCACATAAGAGTTGAAAGCTTTCGACAATATAGGACTGCCTACCATGCAGGGCCACAGAAAGAACCACATCTAGACTAGTACCATTTCCTTCTTTAAAACTTATTTAGAAATACTTGTACACTTACAGATATGTCCTTTTCCCCCTAAAGACTTCTCTGTGTGAACTTTAAAAGAAAAACATTTCCTTCTATAACCACACACACACACACACACACACACACACACACACACACACACACACAAAAGATAGACCCGCCTGAATGCAGAGTTCCAAAGAATAGCAAGGAAAGATAAGAAAGCTTTCCTAAGTGATCAGTGCAAAGGAATAGAGGTAAATAATAGAGTGGGAAAGACTAGAGATCTTTTGTAGAAAATTAGATACCAAGGGAACATTTCATGCAAAGATGGGCACAATAAAGGACAGAAATGGTATGTACCTAACAGAAGCAGAAGATATTAAGAAGGCATGGCACTAATACACAGAAGAACTATACAAAAAAGATCTTAATGACCCAGATAACCATGAGGGTTTGATCACTCACCTACAGCCAGACATTCTGGACTACAAAGTCAAGTAGGCCCTAGGAAGCATCACTAGGAACAAAGCTAGTGGAGGTGATGAACTTTCAGATGTTCAAATTGGATTAGAAAAGGCAGAGGAACCAGAGATCACATTGCCAACATCTGTTGGATTACAGAAAAAGCAAAAGAGTTCCAGAAAAACAGCTGCTTTATTGACTTCTCCAAAGCCTTTGACTGTGTGGAACACAACAAACTATGGAAAATTCTTCAAGAGATGGGAATACCAGACCACCTGACCTGCCTCCTGAGAAATCTGTGTGCAGGTCAGGAAGCAACAGTTAGAACTGGACGTGGAACAACGGACTGGTTCCAAATTGGGAAAGGGGTATGTCAAGGCTGTATACTGTCACCCTGCTTATTTAACTTACATGCAGAGTTCATCATGCAAAATGCCAGGCTGAATGAATCCCAAGCTGGAATCAAGATTGCGGGGAGAAATATCAATAACCTCAGATACACAGATGACACCACCCTATGGCAGAAAGCGAAAAAGAGCTAAAGAGCCTCTTGATGAAAGTGAAAGAGGAAAGTGAAAAAGTTGTCTTAAAACTCGACATTCCAAAACCTAAGATCACAGAATCTGGTCCCATCACTTCATGGCAAATAGATGGGGAAAGAATGGAAACAGTCAGAGACTTTTTTTGGGCTCCAAAATCACTGCAGATGGTGATTGCAGCCATGAAATTAAAAGATGCTTGCTCCTTGGAAGAAAAGCTATGACCAACCTAGACAACATATTAAAAAGCAGAGATATTACTTAGCCAACAAAGGTCCATCAAGTCAAAACTATGGTTTTTCCAGTAGTCATGTATGGATGTGAGAGTTGGACTATAAAGAATGCTGAGCAGCGCAGAATTGATGCTTTTGAACAGTGGTGTTGGAGAAGACTCTTGGGAATCCCTTGGACTGTAAGGAGATCCAACTAGTCCATCCAAAAGGAAATCAGTCCTGAACATTCATTGGAAGGACTGAAGCTAAAGCTCCAATATTTTGGCCACCTGATGCGAAGAACTGATTCACTGGTAAAGACCCTGATGCTGGGAAGGACTGAAGGCATCAGAAGGGGACAACAGAGGATGAGACGGTTGGATGGCATCATTAACTCAATGGACCAGCTCCAGGAGTTGGTGATGGACAGGGAAGCCTGGCATGCTGCAGTCCATGGGGTCTCAAAGAGTTGGACACAACTGAGCAATTAAATTGACTGTACTGATCTAACCATAAAACAATTAGCAAAATCAAGACCATCAACGATACAGTACAGTTCTTTAATCTACAGCCCTCACTAAGGTCCCCCGTAACAAGAGAAGGCACTGCTTTTTTCTGGTCCAGAATCCAATCCAGGGTGACACAGAACACTTACTTATGTCTCTCTCATCTCCTTCAACCAGCAACAGTCTTCATCTCCACTGACCTTGATATTTCTGAATCAGACAGGCCATTTACTTTGCAGACTGTCCCTCAGTCTGGGCATGTCTAATGTTTCCTCCTGATTAGACTGGCAGGAACACCACAGACATGATATCGTGTCATTCTCTGTGCATCGTGTCAGGAAGCTCCTTATGTTTATTTCTTTCCTGGTGATGTTAACTTATCCACTGAGTTAAAAGGGTATCTGCAGCTTCTTCTATTATAAAGTCTGCAATTTTTCCTTTGTGAGATATGTAAATTCCATCAAACTTCCACCTAGTTTATCAAGCCTCCATTGATCATTGTGATGTTGCCAAAATGTGATTTCCTATTCATCACTCTTTCTACACTTACTGCTGCTGCTGCTAAGTCACTTCAGTCGTGTCCGACTCGGTGAGACCCCACAGATGGCAGCCCACCAGGCTCTCCTGTCCCTGGGATTCTCCAGGCAAGAACACTGCAGTGGGTTCTACACTTACTAGCTGTACACTATACAACCACTGAGCCTGCGTGCTGCAACTCCCGAAGCCTGCACGGCCAAAGCCTGCGCTCCTGAACGGGAGAAGCCACCACGAGAAGTCCGACCACTGCAACTAGAGAATAGCCTCCTGCTCACCATAACTAGAGAAAGCTGCACAAAGCAACAAAGGCTCGGCAGCCTAAATGCATAAACAGAAAACTTTTAAAAAGAGCCAATAAAAAGAAAATTATTTCTAATAGAACACTAACTTTCACTTATTTCAGTTAAAGCATGTCTAACTTTCAAGGGGTTTGGGGGCAAACTAAATAGATTAAACAAAAAAGAACCACAAGATGCCCAAAAACAAATACTGTAATTCATTATAATATAAATACATGTAATATCTCCTCTATTTAATACTACTCTAGGAAAATCATGTGAAAATTAGAAAATAAGATCCTGAATATCTTAATAAAATCTATAATAGAATTAAGTGGCTATAATCTGCATCTGTTATTTAGGCGAGTACAATTTGTTTCTCAAAGAAAGTCAAACTTCTAGCATTAAGTAAATTAATTTAGCCTGAGAGGTCATTTTTCCACAAATGGATTAAGATGCTAAAATTTTAAAAGTGATTTATCAAAGATTATAAAACTTTTTAGTAGGGACTTCACTTTGCCAACAAAGGTCCATAATAGCCAAAGCTATGGTTTTTCTAGTAGTCATGTACAGATGTGAGAGCTGGACCATAATGAAGGCTGAGCACCAAAGAACTGATGCTTTTCAACTATGGTGTTGGAGAAGACTCATGAGACTTCCTTGGACAGCAAGGAGATCAAACCAGTCAGTCCTCGAGGAAATCAACCCTGAATATTCACTGGAAGGAGTGATGTTGAAGCTCCAATATTGTGGCCACCTGATAGAAAAAAGAGCTGACTCATTGGAAAAGACCCTGATGCTGGGAAAGATTGAGAGCAAAAGGAGAAGGGGACGACAGAGGATGAGACGGTTGGATGGCATCACTGACTCAATGGACATGAGTTTGAGCAAACTCCAGGAGATAGTGAAGGACAGGGAAACCTGGCATGCTACAGTCCATGGGGGTCACAGAATCAGACACAGATTAGCAACTGGGCAACAATAAAACTAACTTATTCCAAAGCAAAGGTCAGATTTAGATTTGAATTTAGGTCTCTTGTGTCATGGCCCTGTACTCTATACATCTCCCGGAGAATAACCTAAAACCAACCACAGCTGCTATATTTCAAACCAGTGCCAACAAGCAAGACCTCAAAATGACAACTGAAAAGCTAGAGAAGCATTAGTAAAGGGAACTGATTCAACACTTACAGTTGTTTTGGAACCGCTGTACCACAGGAAGACCAGAGAGTTATATTACACAGCAGACAGCCTTGTATAATTAATTTCCCTTTCCATGGAGAGATGAGAGCTGTAAGAAATGAGGTTAAGAAAAAAACTGATTATTTTATTTTTGAACAAAACATATACTTAAAGAAAAAACTAAAAGAACCAATTAAATAATTTCTTACCATTTTCTTTGAGTTCAAGTCTGAGGGGGGAAAAAGAAGCATTTTTATAAGAGCAAAGAAAACAAATCCAGTAAAACAAAGTATGCACATAATTACTTACAGGATTTTATGATCATGAGCTGATGCTGCCATCTTTTTAGGTTCCCTGTACTGAAAAGCTACAATCAGGTAAGGACAGATCTGTCTGGGTCGCTCAGTAACAGTGCTGCCTGAAAGTTCATAGAGGTAATACTGGAAGAAGAAAAGTAGCATGAGTATAGCGCTACAGAATTCCTCATGTATCAAGTTTACTTCAACCCTATCCAACCTCCAAATTTAATTCATTAGATTGAGAAAAGCATCTTGCAAATGATTTATTCCCAGGTGACTATACCTGACTCAGTTCAAAGGTGCGAAAATGACTTGTCTTGTGAGAAATCTTGTTAGTATTTGCAGCCACATGGCAATCATAGCCAGAAGATGGGCTAGTATAGTTTGCTGTATAATTCTCAGACACAAACTTGACTTTTCCCTAGAATGAAAATATTAAGACTAATCAAATATCTTCAAATAGGAATAACTTTACTCTAGGATTTATTTTAAAATAGTCTAAATAAAGATGTGGATGTGTTTTGACTGTCAACTGTGTTAAGAACTATGGCTCTTAAAAAATTATCTTAAGACCAACAATAGTTTTAATTATCCATGAACCCCATTACATTTGTATTTAGCCTTTAAAGTTTTTCGTTTTTTCATAAACTCTGATATAATTTGGCATCTTTCTTAGGTAAACATCCACAGCTTTTTTCATAGTATTAAACAGTACATGAATTAGCCCAAATTTAGGAGAACCATTCCTTTCAACTGCAGAAGGAAATGGCAACCCACTCCAGTATTCTTGCCTGGGAAATCCCATGGACAGAGGAACCTGGTGGGCTATAGTCCATGGGGTTGCAAAAAGTCGGACACAACTGACTAACACTTTTAACTTAACTTTATTTCTTTAAAAGAGAAATTACATAGTCCACCAAACAAACTCGCTATTCAATGACTATGATAAAAGATGAAAAAAATTAAAACATCAAAAGACGAGTTCCAAACTGAAGTATCAAATTATAAATTGTATATTAGAGACCAAGATACTCCTGTTCCACCAGCACCCAGTAAACCACCAAGGAGTAAAAGTCCAGTAAGCACTTCACAGGCCAATAGCCCTGATTACTCAACAGCTAACAGTATTTTTCACTACGGGATCTCTTCATCAAGGGGTACGTTATCTCCCAGAAAAAGGAAAAAGAGAACTGTTGAGTTACTTTACCATGCAATGAAAGGTCATACAATGATTTTAAAAGCTATCTGGAATAACATAATGACATAACATGAAGAAAATGAAAATACACAAAATAGGTACCAAAATGAGGTGTGAAATAATAGGCAACTTTTATTTTTATGTTTACAAGATGCACTACTTAAATATGCTTGCTGTTAAGGTCCCTCTTCTTTAGTACTCGGACCACCAAAGACAATCTTCAGAAGGCTAATCACATGAGCGGTGCTCCAGTGAGCGGTCAGAACCTGCATCCTCTCCCCATCAAACTGGGCAGCACTGGCTTCTGAGCAGTGAAGTAAGGAGGACTGAGGGCACACAGCCAGAAACTCAAAACTAAACAGCAAGGTCTGCCAGACAGGGTAGAGGCATGAAACCAATGGCAAGGCACCATCTGACAAAAAAACCTAGATATCTGAGCTGACAGGCATGTGGGCTGCAGCAGAACTACAGGACTTTCACAGAGCAGGAGAGGGAAACGTTAAAGGGGGAAGCAGTGGCTGGGAGCCAATGAATGCTACTTTCCCTTCAGTTCTTGGGGATGAATTTTGGAATATGGAGAATTCATACTCTTAAAAAATCAGTAGTGTCAGGTTTATAACTGAAGAACTTGAGACAGTAGAAATGCTAAAACAAAAGCAAAAACAAAACAAGAGCACAGAATATGTCCTCAAAAAACCCCCCGACCTCTAAAATTAGTTTTCCTACTATTTGAGTGAAAATTCTAATTGTGTGATTCACTTATACTGCATTATTTAAGGGAATTAAAAAAATTCTGAGATTATTAGTTACAGGTATCACATGAAGCTATGAACAAGATCTCAATGTTTTAGGGATAACAAAAATGCATGAAGATTTCTCATTTTGATAATTTAAACCAGACAACGAATGCTGCTTTCTAAATTCATCTCTTATAGCTGCAATCATGTTGTTTTATAAACAAGTTACTCTTTCTGCTATTTAATGTTTAAAAAGTGACATTGTGGAGCAGGGTGAGAGGAAAGCTTCTCATTAAGTGCCTGCTGTATTATTTTGAAGCTTTTTTTAAGAAAAAAAATTCACAGATCCATTAAATGAGTAAACAAAGCTTTGTCTGTAAAGGAAAGCAAAAGGAGCAGTTATTTTTTCTGATTCTGAACAGCTGTCTTTGGCAAGGACTATGTTTAGCAAATGATTTGCAAAAAACATGATCACAGACTGATAAACTTTAATAAAATAAAACTTACACAGAAGCGAATTTAGGCTTTACCTTAATTATATTAAAAATTACAACATAACCAGACTTCCCATGATACCAAGGTCTTGCATGAAGATAGTCTGAGTATTTGGAAATGTACACACCTATAAAAGTATAAAAATAGATTAATTTACACTTTAAGAAGACTGTTTACACGTGGGTTACCTTAAACTGAACAAGATGACACAAGGGACAAATAACAGGTAACATTAAAAAAACTATTTTGAAAATGCTTACCTTTTAAAATCTATTTCAGATATTCTACAGGTATGGAAACATCAGAGCTAAGATACAATGTATCTGTTTGACAACCAATTTTCTATTTGGGTATAGTAATTGAAAAGGAGATCTCCAACGTAAAGGAGATCAGTTCTAGGTGTTCATTGGAAGGACTGATGTTGAAGCTGAAATTCCAATACTTTGGCTACCTCATGCAAAGAATTGACTCATTGGAAAAGACGCTGATGCTGGGAAGGATTGGGGGCAGGAGGAGAAGGGGATGACAAAGGATGAGATGGCTGGATGGCATCACCGACTCGATGATCGACATGAGCTTGGATGGACCCCGGGAGTTGGTGATGGACGGGGAGGCCTGGCATACTGCAGTTCATGGGGTCACAAAGAGTTGGACATGACTGAGCGACTGAACTGAACTGAACTGAATTGAAAAGGGATGAATGTATCACAGTTTTGGAAAAGTCTCTGTTTGTTTTATTCTCCTAGAATCTTTCAGTGAAAAGGCCTGTGGTAATCTGATTCTCAAGTTATTTTTTTCCAGAAAATCTCAGTAAATGCTCCTATTTAAGAATGTGTGCTGAGGTTTACTACACAGCAGGTCTGTGCCATGCAGCAGTGACACAAGGGAAACAGAACAAGATCCCTGCCTTTAAGCAGCATGTTCTGCTGGACTGTGAATTCCAGTCAGTAGAGGTTAGATTCTTTTTGGTTCACCACTGCAGCCTCATCACAGACCACTGCTGTTTAAAAGAGAAATTGAGTCTCAAGTGGGGAGAGACTCCTGTAGGTTGAGGCAGGAGAGGATGATCCCCACACAGAAACAGCAGTGAGAAAACAGAGGAAAGAACCCATTTCAGGGATATTCCTGAACTGAGGGATTGCTTGTAAAATAGAAAAGACAATGATGAGAACACGGATAGAATGAACAGTTATGGACATATTGTCAGAAGACTGGATTCCAGCTCCAAGTTCTTCACTTACTACTACTACTAAGCACATGACTGAGTAGTACGTCACTTAAGTAGAGACGACAGGTGTGGGTCACAGATACAGAAATCACAGGTTTTCAGGAAGATTTAAAAAGATCCATAAACCTTTAAAACTGTAATACACTACAGTAATATAAAGGCTTACTTTCATATATTTCATTCATTTTACTTGAGCCAAAAACGATAAACATACATATCCAGTAGCTATCTTATCACACCCAGCATGTGAAGAAGAATGTGTATTTGTAGTAACAATGCAGCCTCTACTCCACTTCCTACTGAAACCAGGCTCTCAACATCAACAATAAACTCATGCAACTGTCATGTAGAAAAATGGCCTTGATTTTTAGAAGTATAAGCTGAGGCATTTGCTTGTAACTCACTTCCACATTTTTCAGGAAAAAAATGTTTTTAGACAAATGATGAGAATTAATGCAAAACATTATCTGGTAAATGTAGGTGATGGGTATATTATACCATGCTTTTTTTTTTCTATGTTAGCATTTTTCATAATGAAAAGGAGGAGGTGTTAAGAAGAATGGGGAAAAGAAAAAAAAGTTTCAGGTAAACTGTTTTTTGAGTTGTGAACTTATCCTCTTTCATGTCCTTTAGGAGAGCTGAATAGAAGTTTAAAAACATCTGCTGCACACAGAGTTACCATACAAGCCAGCAATTCCACTCCTAGGTATAAACCCAGCAGAAATGAAAATACTTGTCCACATAAAGACCATATGTACAAGAATATACATAGTAGCTTTTTTAAATAATAGTTAAAAGTAGAAACAATGAAGTGTCTACCAACTGCTGAATGGATAAAGAAAAAGTGGTACTATGGAATACTATTCAGTCCAAAAGCCAATCAAGTACATGTGACAACATAGATGAATCTCAAAAACACTAAGTAAAAAAACAGTTACTCACAAAAGGTCAGATATGATTCCATTTATATGGAATGTAATGTCTGGAGTAGGTCAATCCAGAGGGGCAAAAAGGAAAGCAATGATTGCCCAGGCTGGTGGGAGGGGAGGTGACTGATGAAAACGGTCTAAAATTGACTGTGCTGATGGTTGCACAACTGTGAATGCACTAAAAAAAACACTGACTTGTAAACTTCAAATGGGTGAACTGAACAGTGAATTTTATCTCAATAAAGCTGTTATTACAAAGAAAGGGCCAGCAAGAACCTAGCCATGAAGCCCCGTAGTCTTTCTCACCCCTGATCTTCAACTTCTACAGCATCTGACACTACTAACACCCCTCTGGACACCTTCTGCTTCCTATGAGACTCCACCTCCAGATTCTTCATCCACTGGACTGCTCTCAGCTCTTCCTCTTCCTGTCCTTGCCCCATGTCCCCATCCCTTGGTCCCATAACGATCTAAATAAAAGTTATGTTCTTCACCATCTGTGCCGCCCCATGTAACAGTATCTCTGGCTTCAACTAACACGCACCCTCTGCCACCTTGAGCCCCAACCTCTAGTCCTCATTCCTCTTCCAATTGTTTTTACCACCAGCAGGATAGCTTTCAGAACACTTATGATGACCTACTGTTTCTCAAATAGCTCACTGAAGTAGGAGTGTTCATTTACTGCGAGCTTACTAGGTGTAAGCTCCATGCTAAGCACTTTACATAGTCTCATAATCCTCACAACAAATCTAGAAGATGGTTTTTATCTATTTACAGATGAGGAAAGTGAAGCTTAAAGAAATTAGGGTTACAGCACATTCTTAATGATAAGACTACCTTTCTCCTGTAATTAATTCATCAGCCTATCTAAAATCTCTCCTCTATTGATAATATCAATGCAGTATACATTTAACACTTTATATTTGATTATTTCCTTTCTCTACTCCTCACATCCCACAGTTGCCATCCTTGGTCAGTACCATCTATTCACTATTCCTACCGCCATAATGATAATTCGGAGGAAAGCCTCCATAGCCCCAGATGATAGCACTGACCTCTTGGCACTGAAAGATATCTTCTAGTCCAATCATCTTTTAAAAGAGGGAACTCCTAATAGAAAACCTTAAGTTCTTAGATTCAAAGCTCATGTATATATTTAAAGTTCTGATTCCAAAGATTATTTATCATCAATGAAACTAGCTTTTAATATAGGACTCTTATGTAATTAACTAAATCCCACTTCACTTTATAAAAGAATTTCCCCTTCCTTATAGACGTACCTTTCGTTGGGTCCCCCAGAGTGGTGAGAGCACTGCTGCCCACACAGAGTCCATTCTGACATACCAACTTCGCCTTAAACAAAAGATTGGACTTTGCTTATATCATGTTTTGGAGAGTCAATGAAATAACTTTGTAATTTACATACAAACTCTCAATACAGAATCTGTACACTGTATGCATTCATGGCACAAAGCAAGTTTCTATAAGGCAACTGTATTTCAGTTAATATTAACAGTTTGAACTTTTCCATGAAATTTTACCATTTCTGCTAACGAAAATGTCACTGGCAAAACCAAACTAAACAAGCTCAAAACCAAACTAAAGAAGCTCACAGACTGGTCTTCTCTTGGAAGATTTCTTTTTCGATTACAACTTGGGAATCACGAAATATGAAAAAGCCTTACCCCCAGATGACCTATAAATTTTTTTAAAGTATGAACCCCTAACATATCTTATTTGGAAGTCAACAACTAAGTAAATAAACTTTCTGGTATTACTATGTAACCATAACGTACATGCTGATGTTAACTATCCTTTAGCAAATCTACCCCCGTTCTTTAAAAATCATGATCCCAACCAAAATACTACCTGTGAATTACTTTAAGCTGGATCACAGATCTCTGGCACTGATGAAACTGTATCTAGAAGTCACACACATCTTTGGAGACATACCTGCACATAGCAGTTTCTTTCTCCACAACTTAGGTACAAGCAACAATATGGATGTTCAATTTTCAAAACAGCATGAAACAATTTCAAGTAACTAGAATGCTTAAAGTATTCATCTTATACCCAAAACCATGTAACTTAAACTTGAAAAAACTTCCATAAGAAACAGAAGATATCTATGTAAACAATGATCCAGAATGGAAAAATATCCATTCACTCCACAAAAAGGCATTATTAATACTTATGAAGTCTGTATTAATTGAAATCTCACTACAAGCTTACAAATGTATTTAAGATAAAACTAAAGAAAACCTTAAAAAGTTGTAGAAATCAAATCTCTTTATGAGAAGCTTTCAATGTCATTTACACTGCTACCCAAAAAAGATTGATGAACTGGTAATGTTAAAAATTTTATAGAATCAATGTTTAACTTTAATGACATACTTAATTTTATACCGTAACATCATAAAATTAGTTTTCTAAGATGAAATTCCCTTACCTGATTTTCAGTTTCAAACAGAAGAAACCCATAAGTTTCTTGAAGTTCTTCGTGAGTATAGTTACTTGCTTTTTTTTCTTCGTAAAAAGTTTTGTACTGTGCAAAGAGAGAATAACCAAATGTTATAAACATGTTATTTTGCCTTGCAAATTAATTTTTAAAAATTCAACTTAATTCCTTCTGCTAAAAGACTAATGCAATGTATTATTTTTCTATTCCCTAGAATATATTATAATTACCTTTCAAGTGATTATTACCAAGGATCGTTTATCTTGCTAAAATGTGATAGCCAAAAAGAACTAGGCTCAAATATAAAAACTGATGGGTCTATTTCTTTAAAACTAAAATAAAACTAACCACAGACAGAGTGTGTACCAAGCACCTCACCTCATTTAAGAAAATGTCATTTTTCACCAAAGTCACTTGACTGTACTGAAAACCATGCTCAGATGCAGAGTCCAAGTAAGAAGTATGGAGAATTGAAACTGTCCTCTGGAAGAGAGAGTCTGAACTCAAGGATACTGTCTCAAAAACTGTAAAACACAAAAATAATGCAACTGTTTAAGATAACCAAAGGCTGGGGAAAGTGGTACACTAAATATCACCAACCAAGTCATTCATTTCCTTCCTGCATAACTAAGACATTTCCATTATGTTTTGGCTACCATATCTGGACTATCTTCAAAGACCTTATACTCGATGAAAATAACCTAAATGGATTATAACCATGGATGAATTACTGTTAATGTAAGAGTAAGTTTAGGTTTCGGTAAGTTTAGGTTTAAAGCTGGGTGCTGTAACTAAGGTTTTAAAAGCAGATGCATCTATAGTGTCAAGCTGGAGGTTAGCAACTGCTTAGATCAATGCTTCTTGTTCTTAAGTTTTTGTAAATCAAGGCCACATTTTGATAAAATTAACCTTCCCAGTAGCTGACCAAATCCACAGGGAAGTCTGTGAGGTTCCTGGGAAAGGGGCTACTACTGCACACTCATTTGACCCTGGAGTACAGAATGAAGGGAGCAAAGGCTAAGAGTTTTGCCAGGAGCACGCACTGGTCATAGCAAACACCCCTTAAAACAACACAAGAGAAGACTCTACACATGGACATCACCAGATGGTCAACACTGAAATCAGATTGATTATATTCTTTGCAGCCAAAGATGGAGCCATTTTATACAGTCAGCAAAAACAAGACTGGGAGCTGAGTGCGGCTCAGATCATGAATTCCTTATTGCCAAATTCAGACTTAAGTTGAAAACAGTAGGGAAGACCACTGGGCCATTCAGGTCTGACCTAAAAAGTGACAAATATAATCAAGGGATCAGATCTGATAGAGTGCCTGAAGAACTATGGACGGCGGTTTTTGACACTGTACAGGAGGCAGTGATCAAGATCATCCCCAAGAAAAAGAAATGCAAACAGACAAAATGGTTGTCTGAGGAGGGCTTACAAATAGCTATGAAAAGAAGAGAAGCGAAAGGCGAAGGAGAAAAGGAAAGATATACCCATTTGAATGCAGAGTTCCAAAGAAAAGCAAGGAGAGATAAGGCTTCCTCAGTGATCAATGCAAAGAAATAAAGGAAAACAATAGAATGATAAAGAGATCTCTTCAAGAAAATTAGGAAAAAACAACAACAACAACAACAAAGAAAATTAGAGACACCAAAGGAACATTTCATGCAAAGATGGGCACAATGAAGTACAGAAATGGTATGAACATGAAGCAGAAGGTATTAAGAGGTGGCAAGAATACACAGAAGAACTATACAAACAAGATTTTCATGACCCAGATAATCACGGTGGCATGATCACTCACCTAGAGCCATACATCCTGGAATGTGAAGTCAAGCCGGCCTTAGGAAGCATTACTACGAACAAAGCTAGTGGAGGTGAAGGAATTCAAGTTGAGCTATTTCAAATCCTAAAAGATGATGCTGTGAAAGTGCTACACTCAATATGCCAGCAAATTTGGAAAACTCAGCAGTGGCCACAGGATTGCAAATGGTCAGTTTTCATTCCAATCCTAAAGAAAGGCAATGCCAAAGAATGCTCGAACTACTTCACAACTGCATTCATCTCACACGCTAGCAAAATAATGCTCAAAATTATCCAAGCCAGGCTTCAACAGAATGTGAATGGTGAACTTCCAGATGTTCAAGCTGGATTTAGAAAGGCAAGAGGAATCAGAGATCAAATTGCCAAAATCCGCTGCAACATCAAAAAAGCAAGAGAGTTCCAGAAAAACATCTACTTCTGCTTTATTGACTACTCCAAAGCCTTTGACTGTGTGGATCACAACAAACTGTGGAAAGTTCTTCGAGAAATGAGAATACCAGACCACCTGACCTGCCTCCTGAGAAGTCTGTATGCAGGTCAAGAAGCAACAGTTAGAACTGGACATGGAACAACAGACTGGTTCCAAACTGGGAAAAGAGTATGTCAAGGCTGTATATTGTCACCCTGCTTATTTAACTTATATGCAGAGTACATCATGAGAAATGCTGGACTGGATGAAGCACAAGCCGGAATCAAGATTGCTGGGAGAAATATCAATAACCTCAGATAAGCAGGTAACAGCACACTTATGGCAGAAAGCAAAGAACTAAAGAGCCTCTTGATGAAAGTGAAAAAGTTGGTTTAAAACTCAACATTTAGAAAACTAAGATTAGAGAATTCAGTCCCATCACTTCATGGCAAATAGATGGGGAAACAATGGAAACAGTGAGACTATTTTTTGGGGCTCCAAAATCACTGCAGATGGTGACTGCAGCCATGAAATTAAAAGGCGCTTGCTCCTTGGAAGAAAAGTTATGACCAACGTAGACAGCATATTAAAAAGCAGAGACATTACTTTGTGAACAAAGGTCCGCCTAGTCAAAGCTATGTTTTTTCCAATAGTCATGTATGGATATGAGAGCTGGACTATAAAGAAAGCTGAGCACAGAAGAATTAATGCTTTTGAACTGTGGTGCTGGAGAAGACGCTTGAGAGTCTCTTGGATAGCAAGGAGATCCAATGAGTCCATCCTAAAGGAAATTACTCCTGAATATTCACTGGAAGGACTGATCCTGAAGCTGAAGCTCCAATACTTTGGCCACCTGATGCAAAGAGCTGACTCATTTGAAAAGACCCTGATGCTGGGAAAGATTGAAGGCAGGAAGAGAAGGGGACGACAGAGGATAAGATGGCTGGATGGCATTGCCGACTCAATGGACATGAGTTTGAATAAACTCCGGGAGTTGGTGTTGGACAGGGAGGCCTGGTGTGCTGTAGTCCATGGAGTCACAAAGAATCGGACATGACTGAGCAACTGAACTGAACTGAACTGCACACTCAGCAAACACATCAGAAGTTGTTTTCCTCTGAGCCTTCCTCACCAGCCTGGAAATGTCTACTAAACTTTACTTTTTACAGATTGTATTACAAAATGATCATTTTATGAAAATAAAAATTTATTTCTTTTTTTGAAAGTGCTTTTTTCAAACCATACCAGTGTACTATCTGAGAGATGCTAGGCTACTTCTCCTGTGAAAGCCATGCTTCCTATAGTTGAGAATTAATGACCCAATCAAGCAGTTCTCCTGGTTGGGCCTTTGTCCTTTTTATGAGTCCTCACTCAGCAAGAACTTAGACTAATGAAGTCTCATAACGTTTAACTATTTGCTTTGTTTACTCCTTTCTATTTGGATCCTCTATTCTGTTTAACAAGGTGGGGAAAAGGATATACACAAATTACTTATAAAGAGAACAGAGTAATGTATAGAATACTGGAAGTTTTGACCTTACAATATAAATAAGTATGTTAATATGATTTCCTACTTTTATCAGAACTCAGCCAATTACATTAAAGTTCAAAAGTTGAAGAAAATGAAAGCTTTTTTAAATAAAATTAATCTATGAACAACAGATTAAAAAAAACTCCTAGACTATTACAGAAATTAAAACAAACATTTCAGTAAAATTAATTTGGACTAAACTATTCTAACACTGTAATTCACAGGTAATTTGAAAATGCTTTTAATAACAAAACTTTCTAGAATCAAAAATAAAAGATTATAAATTGCAAGGAAGGGGAAAAAAAGAAGATGAAATATTTATTTTTATTTTTCCTCAGTTTCATCTTCTCTCTTTCAATATTAATATAATGAAGTGAAAGTGAAAGTTGCTCAGTCGTGTCCGAATTGATTTGTGACCCCATGGACTGTGTAGCCTGCCAGGCTCCTCTGTCCATGGAATTCTCCAGGCAAGAATACTGGATCAGTATACCAGTGCTATTAAAAAAAAAGAAAGAAAGAAAGAAAAGGATATTCTAAAGAGCTTCAAATAGCAAAACACTAATGACAGTAATTAAAAAGCTATGGCTTTGTTCAGCTAAAAACTCAAAACAAACTGGGAAGCCTACACACTTGCAAGTTCATTTTACAAATAATCTGCTCTGCTAGCTCAAATGAAAACCAAGATTCCCTTAAAAATCATAATTTTGGGAACCTAGTATTAATATTTAATATTTTTAAAAGGTTATATTTAAAAAAATCTAAGTATACTCTTAGGCTCCATATCTGTGAAAGATTTTGCTTACAAGATACAAAAGTTCTTGTAGTTCTGGAAATGAACAAACTATGATTAAACTGTACACGATGTTAACAAACGGGCACAGATTTTAAATTTCAGAATTAGTAGATACTACATATTTCTCCAATTTTGAGTGTCAATGCACAATAATAAACTGAAACCTGGGAGAAATAATGCAATTAAAACAAACCCCCAAAACCTATCTAACACAGTGTGGGGAATACAGTTCCCAAAAAAGCTATGACTAATGGTAATGATTTAAAATAAACAAGGCAGAACAAGTAAGAAATGACTTATTTTGTACTCTCACATTATAATTTCTAAGACCTTTTATGGTTAAGAATGCTTCCCCTTTTAGGTTAGCACTCAATAGCCATATGTTATAAAAGTAATCATTTTACAGTTGACAGAAGGAAAAGCATATCAAAAGAAAAGTTAATGGAAAATCACGGTAAATCCTGAATCTTTCATGATTTCATAATAAATAACCTTGATTATATTCAAGAAAGCACAGATTTCCTGCTCTATATCTAAGGAGACAAATATTTATTGAGAAGTCTCTGCCCACACAACGCATGCTCATTAAACCACCTAACAAGTGTACAAAACAAGGAGTACTAAATAAATGGATAGTTTTGTCTTTTTTGCTGAGCAGTACACATGCTTTACTTAGACCATTCAAGAATATCAGATTATTAACAGAAAGAAGGGGACTATTCCAAAAAGAAATTTAAACAACATCTAAGAGGGTAACTTGAAAAATATCTGATTGTAAAGCGTGAAGAGTGTCCCTTAAGGCTTAAGTGACAGAGTGCACATGGAAAAAACTTAAGTTCAATCGAAATGGCTGTAAAAACTGAGTAAATGCTCTTTACTGTAGCACCTGGCTTTGGGTACATTTCTCTTGCCTGGAAAATCCCATGGCCGGAGGAGCCCGGTAGGCTGCAGTCTATGGGGTCACACAGGGACGGACACAACTGAGTGACTTCACTTTCACTTTTCACCTTCATGCACTGGAGAAGGAAATGGCAACCCACTCCAGTGTTCTTGCCTGGAGAATCCCAGGGACAGGGGAGCCTGGTGGGCTGCCGTCTATGGGGTCGCACAGAGTTGGACACGACTGAAGGACCTTAGCAGCAGCAGCAGCAACTCTGTTATTCATGGATTTTATCTTAAAAGTTAGGTCAAGTTTGACACGAGAAGTTGGGTTCTGGTCACGGTGCCCTAAATCATCTCCTCCATCTCAAACTCCATCAGGGATACTGAGAGTCACTGATATGTGGGCCACTTCTTTCTAACTTCTAATAAGAGAGACAAGGAAATTATAAACCAATTTCTCATGCTATGTCACAAGCATCTGTTTTCCATTTTATAAGCATCTGGTCTGAAAGCAAATAATGAGATGAACAAATGGCAACAACTTAGGTGTCACAATAATTCTAACAGAAACTAACCACTTCTACAACTCCCTTGGACATATCCTATCTGTGATTAAGCAATAGCATTTCCACTCTAAATGCCTATATAGTTTATCTCCTCTAAGTCGGTCATTTGATAGTTGTTGAAGGAACAGCTCAGTCCTTAATCACCTAATCTGAAAGTATATTACATTAAGATATCAAAGGACTGCCAGTTTAAGATAAATACAACTTCTTCAGAACACAATTTGTCAGGAATTTAAACGGGCATACCAAATAACCATTTCATTCCTGGGAATCTATTCCTCAAAAATACTAGCTAAGTGCAGAGGTGATATGTACAAGGATGTTCCACACACCAGCATCTGTAACTCAAAGAACAATGGAGATAAGTCAAAGTTGCTCAGTAGTGTTGGACTCTTTGCGACTCATGGTCCATGGAATTTTCCAGGCCAGAATACTAAAGAGTGGGTAGCCATTCCTTTCTCCAGGGGATCTTCCCAACCCAGGGATCAAACCCAGGCCTCCCACATTGCAGGCAGGCCTGCAATTACCAACTGAGCCCCCAGGGAAGCCTTGGGGATAACCTAAACTGCCATCAACAGGGAAACATCTTGCAACTATTAAACAAAAACAAAGTAAATATGTATATACTGATGTACAAAGATATCTACTGTATACTACTGAGGGAATAAATGCATTATATAATGCTGTTTTGGTAAAAAAAAATTCTGTGTTTGAAAGTATACAGAAAAAGATCTAGAAAGAGATGGGAAACCCAACAGTTAACAGTGTTTACGCCAATGGTGATTGGGGAGTAGACAAAAAGGAGACCTTGTACTTTTACCTTACATATATTACTATAATTTAGATTTTTCTTACATAAGCATTTATTACTTCTATTTAACATATCTCAACTTAAAATCAAGTAAAATAAATCATAATTTCTAGAGAGAGTGACAGTTTCTCTTGAACACATACCTTTTCTGATGCAATTTGAAAACTTGATTACCTATCAATTTTGGACTAATAATCACAAAAATTTTGCAGCTACTGGAAATTATAATTTTTTAAAAAATCCTTTCATTTACATGATCTAAATTAAATTTTTAAAAATTACATTGTTCAACTCTGGATTCATTAGCAATAACTTAGACCATTTGTTTAATACCCACTCTTTTCTGATATGAACCCTGTTTCAGTCTTCTCTAAGAGGGGATGCTGCTGGGAGGGTGGTCTTAATTCATTTTCACCAAGTATACCCCCAGAATTCTTGACACACTCCTGCTCTCTGTTAATGTCATAAATGCTAAAACAAAAAAAGAAAAAATTAAATCATAAAGTGAATAGTTCTATTTTGGGCATATCTACTATATAAATAAATGTTTACTGAGCTTTAGGTAAAATTTTGTAAGATTTACTTTGTCAAGTCTCCAGAGCTAAAGGCTAAAGTTCTACTGATTTGCTCTATAAGAAATAATAACACACATAAACTGAAATGTTGTTTCTCCAATCCTTTAATTTCTAAAGGAAATTTTCTTCACAGAAATAAACAGGAATCACTTTTGCCTTATTGAAAAAAACCTTTCAGACAAGATCAGGGTGGTACAGTCCTAGATGGGGGAAAAAACCTCTCCCAAGTGAAGAGATTATAGAACCACACCCATGTTCTACTGATTGGAAATAATAAAATCAAACAGAACACAAATAAAACATCTCTCCATCCCTAAATTAATAGTATATGATTCAATGTTCATTAAAGGAAACTATTACTGCTGACTATTATGTATCTAGTACTATGCTATACCTTGGATTTCATGAGACAAATGAAACTGCCTCACTCAAAAAGTGTTTACAATGAAAGTGCCTGTGAAGCCCAGGGATCTTACAACGTGCTCACAAAATATTCCTAGAGTGACCTTTGGGAAGCAAGGGTTGTGTCTTCTGGTGACAGTGGTCTCAAAGAGGAAACCAGTTGAATTGGAAACCTCTTCCAACTCTAAGAGATGGAAGTCAAGACCTTCCCAAGCCAGATTACACTTGCAAGTTACAAGAGGAGTAGCAATAAAGGCACTATATTTAAAAAAACAATCCTTGGATGAAGGAGCAAAGGAGGGAACCCTTAAGACTGAAAACTGCTCTGCTGCATCATTACACTGGAGTCAAACACATCTTCAGAGCTAGAATAAGATGAAGGCAGGGAGAGGGCATCTTTTCCTTTGTCCTTTGTGAGAAAACTTTCCCAGAATTCCCTCTGCAGATGGCCATTCTCACCTCACTGGCCAGAACTGAGTCACATGTTTTTACTAAAACAGTCACTAACCAAGGAGAGTAGAATTACCGTAATGAGCTTAGAGTAACTAATATTCACACAGCCCCACCACTCTCATCCTCCCATGCTGCTCCTGAAGCATGAGACTGCCCCCAAATCCAGGCCAAAATTGTGATTTGGGGGAAGGTAAGAAAAGGGGAGATAATTATTGGGAGGCAGTGACATCATCACACTAAAGTCTTACAACAAGACAGTGGTAGGTCTGTACTAGAATCCTGGTCTCCTGACTCACAACTTAATTCTCCTCTCGACATAAATAATGAATGGGTATCATCAATATTGCTACTTTTCTAAAGAATCTTAAAATAAATCCACACAACTCCACCTCAAATCCTTTTTGAAAAGAGGTATATATAACTATACATGTTATTTTTCTGTAAAGCATACTGAATTTCCCAAATAATGAAGCGCTTGCAGTTTTTCATGTGTATCAGGCTTCTATCTCTGCATTTGCTCCTACTTCTATTGCCTTGAAAACATATACACTAGTACTCCTCCTTTTTTGGCTTCCTTATCATTTGAATACTTGCTCAGATTTCAAGTATCAATGCCTCTCTGAAACATTTCATGACATAGCCCATCTCAATGACAGTGGCTGTTTCTATCATTATGTACCCACTGTATCGTGTTCCAGATTCTAACTGGTGTGGCTATTTTTAGGAGTTCTTCAGCTTTATTATCTAATCTCTTCCTGTTTTCTGAATAATTCCTCTTTTAAAAAATAGAATCTCTTTTCTCATTTAAGTTATATCTTCCTTTTTCTCTTTAAAGATACTACTGTTTCATTTTGTTAAAGTTTCTCCTGTTACCTGCAGTAAATCTAATTTCTATCAAGCTCCTTTTATTTTCTACTTGTTTATTCCTGCTTGGTCTCTTCTGTGTTAGAGACTTTCAGCAAATGACTGGTGATCCTTGGCTGTCTGTTTACATTTAACTGTGAGGCACTTAAAGCTGACTGAAAGCCTAACGCATGAGCACCACTTCCTGACCAGCAGCCGTCATTCTTGCAGAAGATCTGATGGTGATGCAGCTGCTGGTTTAATCAAGTGAACTCAAAAAGTCCTATCTGTTAAATATTTTGTTGTGGTTGATAAGTTTCCCCAGAAAAAAATCCTTTAATACCTTGTTGAGGGGAAGCATAAGTGGCTCATATGGTACAGAATCTGCTGGAAATGCAGGAGACCCGGGTTTGATCCCTGGGTAGGGAAGATTCCCTGGAGAAGGAAATGGCTACACACTCCAGTATTCTTGCCTGGAGAATCCAATGGACAGAGAAGCCTGATGGGCGACAGTCTATGGGGGTCACAAAGAGTCTGACATGACTGAGCAATTAACACACTATAACACACAAAAGTTTGACAACTAGTTCTGAGAACCACACAGAAAAAGACAGCTCTGGTTTCATCATTCCATATGTTGACTTTCACCTAATTCTTATCTTTATTTAGGATCTTCACCTCAACCTCAGTTGTCCAGAGCCTGCCTAGTTCATGTCTCCTGACTATAAACCTTCATTTTTCTGTCAGGGTAGAGGAAGGTGGCTATCTGGGTGTGTGGAGTGAAGAGGATCAATCACTTCTATTTCTATTCCACTGGTATTTCTACCTTGAGAAAAGCTTGATCCCTTCCCAGATTCTGTGGAGGAAAGCAGCTTGCTTCTCTTGTTAGTTTACTCTCTTCAGCATTGTCTAATCCACGTAATCATTTAGTACTTAACCACCTTCTTTCCATGAGCTTCCCTGTAGAAAGTGGCTCAGTGGTAAAGAATCTGCCTGCGATACAGGAGATATAGGTTCCATCCCTGGGTCAGGAATATTCCCTTGAGGAGGAAATGGCTACTCACTCCAATATTCTTGTCTGGGAAATCCCATGGACAGGGGCGCCTGGTGAGCTACAGTCATGGGGCCACAAAACAGTTGGACACTACTGAGAGACTAAACAACATCTTCTTTCTAGTTTCCCAAATACTGGTTTCATTTATCTTCTCCTTTCTTATTCTTTCGATCTTTGTGGATTTCTATCTTTATTCTTTTACTATAATCTTAGTGGGATTTCCAGAGGGGTAAACAATTGGACGTGTCACGTAACTGAAGTGTCTACTTAATATGTCTCAATAAAAAATGCGCAATATACTATCTATCATAGTGGCCACTATTACCATTATTTTTATTTCCACTTTTATAATTAAGATCTCATTTTATTTACTTAAGTATTTACCACAGACATAATTATGTATCAAATATTCAACAAATATTAAAAGAATTTTTAGTGCATATGAACTCAATAACCATTTACTCAAATATATGAAAAGAACAAAGTAGATCATCAGTGGTATTCTTTTGAAGCACTCTGTTCTTCCCCCAGAGTACTTACCACAGTTTATAATTACATAAACATAATTATTTCACCAATGTCTACTACCCTAATAAATCAAGCCCTATGAGGACAGGAATCATGTCTGTTTTGTTTACTTCTGATTACCCAGCATCAGCCCAATGCCTGTCACATAGTGGATGTTTAGTAAATAAAACTGCAAGGAAAAATTATATTTATGCAATTTAATCTGTTCCAAAATTCAGAAAAAGGAGCACAGCTTCCCAATTTGTTTTTATAAAGCAAACATTAAAATCTGACGAAGAAAATACATAAGAAAGATCTATCTCTTACGAATTGTTGTTTAGTCACTAAGTTGTGTCCAACTCTGTGTGACCCCATGGCTTCCCTGACCTTCACTGTTTCCCAGGATTTGCTCAAACTCATGTCCATTGAGTCAGTGATACCATCTAACCATCTTAACCTCTGCTGCCCTCTTCTCCTTTTGCCTTTAATCTTTCCCAGCATCAGAGTCTTTTTCAATGAGTGGCACTTTGCATCAAGTGGCCAAAGTATTGGAGCTTCAGCTTCATCATCAGTCCTTCCAATGATTATTTAGGGTTAATTTCCTTTAGGATTGACTCCTTGCGATCTAAGGGACTCTCAAGAGTCTTCTCCAGCACCACAATTCAAAAGTATCAGTTCTTCAGCACTTAGCCTTCTTTATGGTCCAACTCTCACATCCATACATGACTACTGGAAAAACCATAGCTTTGACTAGACGGACCTTTGTCAGCAAAGTAATGTATGTCTCTGCTTTTTAACTTGCTGTCTAGGTTTGTCACAGCTTTCCTTCCAAGGAGCAAGTATCTTAATTTCATGGGTGCAGTCACTGTCCACAGTGATTCTGAAGCCCAAGAAAATAAAACTGTCACTGTTCCAAACTTTTCCCCCATTCATTTGCCATGAATGATGGGACTGGGTGCCATGATCTTAGATTTTTCAGTGTTGAGTTTTAAGCCAGCTTCTTCACTCTCCTCTTTCACCCTCATCAAGAGGTGTTTTAGTTCCTCTTCACTTTCTGCCATGCGTGGTATCACCTGCATATCTGAGGCTGTTGATATTTCTCCTGGCAATCTTGATTCCAGCTTGGGATTCATCCAGCCTGGCATTTTGCATAATGTACCCTGCATAATGCATGAGGTCTTCCCTCATGGCTCAGACGATAAAGAATCTGCCTGCAATACAGGAGGGCCAGGTTCAATCCCTGGGTTGGGAAGCTCCCTTGGAGTAGGAAATGGCAACCCACTCCAGTATTCCTGCCTCCAGAATTCCATGGACAGAAGAGCCTGGTGGGCTTAGTCCATGGGGTTAAAGAGAGTTGGACATGACTGAGCAACTAACACTTTCACCCTGCATAAGCAGGGTGACAATATATAGCCTTGACATCCTCTTTTCCCAATTTTGAACCAATCTGTTGTTCCATGTAAGGTTCTAATTGTTGCTTTCTGACCCACATACAGGTTTCTTAGGAGACAGGTAAGGTGGTTGTGATCCACAGAGTCAAAGGCTTTTCCATAATCAATGAAGCAGAAGCAGATGTTTTTTGGAATTCCCTTGCTTTTCTATGATCCAATGAATGCTGGCAATTTGATCTGATTCCTCTACCTCTTCTAAACCCAGCTCATACATTTGGAAGTTCTCAGCTCATGGACTGCTAAAGCCTAGCTTCAGGATTTTGAGCATAACCTTATTAGTATGTGAAATGGGCGCAATCGTCCGGTAATTTGAACATTCTTTGGCACTGCCCTTCTTTGGGAGTGGAATGAAAACTGACCTTTTCTGGTCCTATGGCCACTACTGAGTTTTTCAAATTTGTTGACATGCTGAGTACAGCACTTTAACAGCATCATCTTTAAGGATCTGAAATAGCTCAGCTGGAATTCCATCACCTCCACTAGCTTTGTTCGTAGTGATGCTTCCTAAGGCCCACTTGACTTCACACTCCAGGATGTCTGACTCTAGATGAGTGATCATACCATGTTTATTTGGGTCATTAAGACATTTTTTATACAGTTTTCCTGTGTATTCTTGCTACTTCTTTTAACCTCTTCTGCCTCTGTTAGGTCCTTATCATCTCTGTACTTTATCGTGCCCATCCTTGCAAGAAATGTTCCCTTGATGATGGTGGTTTAGTTGCTAAGTCGTGTCCAATTCTTGTGACCCCAAGGACCATAGCCCATCAGGCTCCTCTGTCCATTAGATTCTCCAGGCAAGAATACTGGAGTGGGTTGCCATTTCCTTCCCCAATGTTCCCTTTGTATCTCCAATTTTCTTGAAGTGATCTGTCTTTCCCATTCTAATGTTTTCCTCTACTTCCTTGCATTCCTCTTATGAATACTAAAATCCTAAAATATATGTACTGGCAAAGAGAATCCATGAGGAACTAGAATGACAACAGAGGTTAATTAGGGTACATTCTTGGAGTGTATGACAAACCATACTAGTAAGTCAAAATTATCACGAGGGGCTGCTGGAGCACGGGATGAAGGAGGAGAGCCATAAGTCAGTGTGTCCAAAGGAAGTTACTGCATACTTCTTTCCAAATAGATGACTTACACAAGTTTTTGTTGACGCCCAGTATTTTTTTCATTTATGTAGTATTAATTTGGCCATAGTTGGCCTTAAAAAAAAAACCAACAAATTGACGCTCCCAAATAAATCTATTCATTTAATGTAACAAGAGAAAAATGTCCTACCATAAACTGTTTAGAGCAAAGAAAAGCTTATTACAAAGAAGTATTAATATATGTGTGTTGTCACACATACACACACACATAAGGCCTTAAGAACATATACTATGATTTAAATGGTGGTTATCATCTGTATAACACTTATCAATATCTGATCTTTTTCTTGTTTATTTGAGGGTATCTTTTTCCATGCTGTACCCCAGTGCCCAGAGCAGTGCCTGGTACAGTTAGGTTTCAATAAACATTCACGTAACCAGTGAATCAATCCGTATTCCGGAACACTTCATTTCCCTACTTAAGCCCTGAGACTCCACTGCATACTCTGCTCGGTGGCCCTCTGAAGTCCAGCCCCTGCTTACTCCCTCCACCTCACTTGATCCATCTTCCCTTGGCTTGCTACTAAGGTCCAGCTACCCTGGTCTTTCATTCAAGCTCGTGGCTCTTCTCAGGCCTTTGCACTTGCTGTTATTATTTCTGACTGGAATGCTGGGTCTTCTGTTATGCCCATGGCTTAGCTCCCCCTCTTCTTTTACTGAAATCTAGAAGTTATTTCCTCAGATAAACTTCTGATTACTCCCACCTAAAGTAGGCATTTCCTTTGAAGCACTCACTACTTCAGCTATTTTGTCAATTTACTTTTGAAGTGTCCCTTTTCCCCACCAGAATGTAAGGTGCACACAGGTAGATACTGTCTTGCTCACAAAGCCCCCAGTACCCAGTAGAGCTCCTGGACCATGGTACCCAATACTCCACCAAGTCACTTTTGAGTGGGTCAAATACAGCTGATTTTTCTTTTTTTTTTTTTAACAGCTTCATGTATTACCTGAAATTTTATGTTAAGCATAAATATAATCTGGGGAAATAAAGCTATCTTCATTTTGGAAAAAAAAAAAGATTTCCCATTGCCCTAAGTAGTAGCAAATTAAGTTTTACAAAATGAAGAAAAAGAAAACAAATAGGCTTAGCATTTCCCATAAGCCCAAATAGTAAGAGACCCATAAAACAAAACTCCTGTATTTAAAACAGAAAATACTATAGAATGAGAAACATGATTTTCACAACAACCTTAAAATATATAAAAAAGTCTGCCATGCACAAAAGTTTAAATGTTTTCTAATGTCAAGATAATCACGTTGATAAAGTATAAAAACCAAGGTATTCTTGCTATTATTTGGAATCACTGCTTTACAGTTCAAAGGACGCCCTAAAAGACTACGTCACACACACACACACACACACACACACACACACACACACACACACACGAGTTGTGAAGAGTGCTGTCATCTCTAGCAGCTTGGCAAGGGTCTCCCCTTTACCATGCTGGCAGAATTCCACCAGTTACAGCAAAGATGCTCCATAAACCTGACTTCCTAGGTGGCTCAGTGGTAAAGAATCCACGTGCCTGCCAACGCAGGACACGCGGGTTCATCCCTGAGTCCGAAAGCTCCCCTGGAGGAGGGAGATGGCAACCCACTCCAGTATTCTTGCCTGGAGAATCCCATGAACACAGGAGCCTGGAGGGCTACAGTCCTCGGCAGTGGCTAAGAGTTGAACAGACTGAGCTTCTGAACCCTAGCACCTCGGAGGCACCACCAAAGTCTCACTCCCTAAAGCACCCCGGAGGGTGGGACACCTAGAGTGACCCTTCTCCCAGTCCGCTAGGCACTCCGCGATCCTGCTGGCATGGCAGGCAGGCAGTTCACCCGCCAAGTGGGCGTCGACCCCTCCTCCTCACCTCATGATGCGTGGGGTAGGGGGCTGTCCCTCCGCCCCGCCCGCCCCCTTCTGCGAAAGCCAGAGTTGTGGGCAACTCACGCCACGCCTTTAAGTCAACCAGGGCGGGGCGGAACCGCCAACCCACAACGGCACACAGGCCGTTGCGGAGCGGGTGGGAGTTGCGGTCGGGTCGAGTGCGGACAAGCAAGCAGGGTTCCCTCGGTCCTCTGACGTCTCCCAGGACTCTTAGGTGGGCAATTTTACTGTTATTTTTACAATGATCTCTCCAAGCTTCAACTTCCTAGAAGGTGCCTCGTCCACAGGTTATTCAATAACTATTCAGGACTGCAGATCGCAGACCTAACCCGAAATCCACATCTTTTCACTACAGTGACCCCAAGTTATTTTAACTCATCGCTGCTATTAAGTTTTCCCGTTACTGTCTACGTAAACTCACTGATTATGGTTTCACCGGGCTTTGTTGCGTAGCTGATAAAGATAAACGGTCTACTGGATACGGTTTATCGATACTTCATATATACCCAGGAGATGCTGATTCCAGCACCCAGGGTCGGGATTGGGGGTGCTTGTCCTTCCCACTAAGCCACCGCAGCCCTAACAACATGGACTAAAAGTAAAATTGGTGTAGGTGTGTGTCAAGTGTTTGGCCTGGTAGAAGGACATCTTTTACTTTTGGCTCATGTTTTAACCAAGTAATCTAACACAACCATATGCATTTCCCAGACCATATCTGCATTTGCTAGAGGAAAACTAACCAGGAGCTCCTAGAGAATCATTGCTGCTATAGCGTGTAAAGTCACTCAGTCCTGTCCGACTCTTTGTGACCCCATGGACTGTATAGCCCACCAGGCTCCTCTGTCCATGGAATTTTCCAGGCAAGAGTACTGGAGTGGGTTGCCATTTCCTTCTCTAGGGGACCTTCCCAACCCAGGGATAACCTAGTCTCCCACATTGCAGGCAAACGCTTTACCATCTGAGCCACCACGGAAGCCCATTTGGTACTGTACAAATAGAAGCATGCAGAGAAACCTTAGCTCACAAAGCAAGTTACTTAAATTCATAAAGAATTATGTAGATTAATTACTATGTAAAATAGCAAAATAACTTTGGGTATTTAGTATATGCAGTGAGAGAGAGCGCAAATGCCTTCTTTATAAAAAAATTACTCCCATTTTAAAAAACGAGTTATGGCTCGGCAATATGATTTTTTCATTTAACTGTGACTTACTTTTAGACCTAATATTCAATTTTTGAAGATTAGTTTAACATTTTCAAAATTAAATCCTACAAAAAAAAAGATTTCTGTGTATCAAACAGATGCTTATCATCTTATAATTTTCAAATTTTGTTCCCTTCCTTGCTATGCTGTGAAAAGTCAACAGATTCTTTGGAGAACATATTTCCATAGTCAAGATAATGCACTTTTTATTGGAATCACTTCAAAATTTATATGGTACCATTTTCAGACATCTGTATAAAGGAAACTGATCTTTGTTCTGGCTCATCAAATTAGGCTAAATTTGTGTTTCAGTATTAAGCTATCAGTCTGCAATGAAATGACTGCATTAAACTCATTACTGTATTTACTACAAGGATACTGTTCAGTAGTTTTGTCCTGACAAGAAAATCCTAAGAATAAATTTCTTTCACGGTCAATGACATTTTAAAACCCTCTTTGGATTATTTTATTACATATAACAAAAGTGAAAGTGATACCTAATTTACGCCATAATTTTTTTTTCCTTCCTTTATTGCCACCACCCCTAGATAAATCACATAAAAATGCGCTGGGCAAAGAACAGGACTATTCACTAATGATGGCTCACAGAAAAGTAGGGGATAACCAGAGTTGAGCAGGTGCTTTAACTGGTCAAAACAGGTCTCAGGAGTTGGGGTTGTGAATATTCTTTCTCTTAATAAGGGAATAGGTATATCCAAAGGTTCTAAACAGGGTCTATCTCACCATATCAGGGAAGGCAGAGTCTTCAACACAGAATATTATGAAGAGATTTAGTTACCCAATTAAGTATTACTAAAATCTCATTAAGAGAAAACAAAGTATGCACCACACACTTCTTATAAAATTTGTAAATAAAAAAGAGAGAAATCAAATTCAGAAACAAAAGGCCAACTGAGTTAATCAATAAAACCCAAAAGCTTATTCTTTTGGAATAGACAACCTTTAGCAAATATAATCAATGAAAAGAAAAAAAATATCAACAAAAGGAAGCTAACCACAAACAGGAGAAATGTCTAAAATTATAAATTATCACATGCAATTTACACCACTAAATTTGAAAATTATGAAAATATAATTTACTAACATTGGTCTAAATGGAAGAAACATCTGAATAAACCAATTATGATGAAAAAATGGAAAGAGTAGTTGCAGTCCTACTCCTCTCCAAAGGCCAGTTTCCGAGTTTTATTGTCAAGTTCACTTTTCACTATTCAGGTTAACAAAAATCCATGAGTTTGGCAATGCAGACTGTTGGGGAAACTGTGGAAAACAAAGGGAAAAAGAAATAAAAAGCCAGGAGAAAATATTTACTATGAAAGCTATAAAAGGTTTATTTATACATTAGATAAATATATCAATATATCAATAGAATATAAAAATGGAAACCCACAGTCTAGGAATTATAAAACAACCAATAAACATATTTCAAAACACTTTCAATACAGACTTAAGAAAGGCAAATAAGCCCAAACAAGATAAAAATACAGTGAAACAGCAGAAAGCTAAAAACAAAGAGAAAAATGTCAAAGCAGTCTGAGAAAAGCAACTAAGAGACTGACAGCTGACTTTTTAACAGCAATAAATGAAACCAAAATAAAGAGAAATGAGATCTTTAAAGTGCTAAAAGAAAACAACTGCCAACCTAAACTGACATATTCAGCAAAGACATCTTAAGTGATGGTAAAACAAAGATATTTTCAGGTAAACACAAACTGAGAGAGTTTATCATCAACTGACTTTCGGTAAGTTAATCTAAAGCATATACTTTAAGCAGAAGGAAAAGGCCCTAGATGGATGGTCTAAGAGATAAAATAATCAATGAATAATAGAGAAAGTAGCAAAAATACACTGCCTAGCAAAACACAACTATAATTCTAAACAGGTCCTCTTCTGTCTGGTAAGAATATTTTTTATTTATTTATTTTTTGGCTATATCATATGGCCAATGGGATCTTAGTTCCCTAAGCAGGGATTGAACCCATGTATCCTACATTGGGAGCATGAAGTCTTAACCAATGGACTTACTGGGAAGTCCCTGGTAATATTTTTAAAAAAATTAAAATACATGATAAAAACATGTAAATCACGAGGGACTGAATTAAGTTAAACTTCTAAGATTCTTGTATTATCTTAGAGGGAGGTAAAGATATTGGTTACTTTTAGATTTTGAAAAGTCAAGGATGCAAGATATTTCTAGGATAACAATAAAAAAAAGTATAAAATTTCCAAATTAGTATATGGGAAAAATGAAATAGTAAAAGATATTAAATAATTGAATGGTAAAAGATATTAAGTAGTTATTTTTAAAAATAACAAAACAGAGAAAAAAGAAATATAAACAGTCAGGACAACTAGCACAAAGGGCAACTAAGCAAATATAAATAGACTGTGTATCCCAGCTAAGAATGTTTTAAAATGCATTAAAATTCCAACAGATGCTCTTTAAAAGAAACATGTCTGAAATACATGTGTTTACAAATCTACAGTTACCTCAAAATAGTTTAATAAATGAAAAATGGAAAATAAACAAAAAATATGATAGAGATAATCACAAAGCCATAAAAGGATTCCAGAAAAGGCTAATACAACTGAACAACTACAGGCAAGATGAATTAACAGAGAGAGAGGTGCGAAATTGGGAACAGATATATATGATATATGTATCTGGGAATAGATAAATATATACATGCAATGTCAGCAGTAATCAGAGAAATGCAGTTTAAAACTATAGTAATAAATCATTTCCCTTCCACCAGACCAACAAAATTTTAAAATGTTGGACAACGCCAGATGTAGAGAGCCTGGAGAGCAAAGGGAGGTTTCATTCACAATCAGTGGAGTATGAATCAGAGTCATCATTTGGGAAAAGTCAGATACTGTCTAATGAAATTGAATTTGCACATATCCTCCCAATGGATCTAGCAATTCCACTATTAATATGCCTAAGTAACACTACTGTATATATACACTTGAAAAAATGACAAAGAATGTTTATGGCACCACTAATTATTGTAGCCCAGTGGTGGAACTAACCAGTATGTTCATAAAAAATAAAACTGATAAACATATATTATATATTATATTATAATATATACTATTATATTTATTATAATAGATTATTATACTTCAACAAAAGTGAATCAATCACAGGAGTGGTTCCCAAAGTGGTGATGGAAATGTAGGTGATTTTTTGATATTCTATATTGAAATGTGTCATCATTGGGAAATATACATAATTCAGTGAACTAATATCTTTAACATGACCAATGCAAGGGTAAAACATCCCTTTAAAATGCAAGCTAGACTAACAGGTTTCAATGTCACAGAGCTGGAGAAGTTATTTGATTTCAAATTCTACACTGTGGCTAACCTTTCAGAAACTGTTAGGATTTGATGAGTATTAAAGAATAATATAACTATTTAAAAGATTATCAACATATTCCTCCTTCTTCTAAATATATAATTCGGTGAGACCAGATTTTCTGCATCTACTTCAACCAAAACAATATACTGCAACTGACTGAATGCAGAAGCAAACATGAGATTCTGGTCATGAAAGATATTTGGGAAAACTGTAAAACAATGCCACTCTTGCCACTAATTTATTTTGGAAAGATTATTTTTCATTACAAATGTTGTCTTAAGATTTACTATTATTATTACTATTTTTTAGAGCTATCAATATACCATATGCTTATTGGCATAAGCAAATGTCCCAATATCTATATTTAAAATCGGTTAGTTTTAATATCTAATATGATTTAATCCACATAAGCAAAAGATCTTTGAGGTCTTCAATACTTTCAATACTTGTAAAGGAGTCCTCAAGTTTCTGAACTGAGCTACAGGTATACACTTCAACAGGGATGAATCTCAGAAACATAATACTTAACAAAAGTAATTCACAGAATATGCAATATGATTCTACTTAAAGTTCAAAACCAGGTGAAAGTCAACAATATGTTGGGAAAAGATACACAGTTGTTAAAACTGTAAAGAAAAGCAAGGGAAAGTAATATCAAATTCAGGATGACCATGGTGATGGAAGCAGAGAATCCTATATTTCTGGGGAAAGGCACACATCAAAAGCTTCCAAGTACTTGTGATGTTCTATCAAGCAGAGTATACAGATACACTTTTCTTTCTAACAGTACATATAAATGGCATATTTCATTACAAAAAAAATTAATAGAAGAAATGAGGAGACATACCTATTATCCTAGAAGGAAAAACTCAAAAGACTGTTTCTTCTCAAATTAATCTACAAATTCAATGCAATCACGAACAATATTGCAACCAGATTTTCTATAGAACTTGAAAAGATGGTTCTAAATTTCATCTGGAAGAAAAATGCAAGAAGAGCCCAAAGCTTTTCTTCAAAAGGAAGTATCAAAATATATCTTAAAGCTACAGTAATTAAAACACTGCAGTAACAGATAAATGGGTCAAATAAGAAAGTCAGAACTTAAAACAGCAAAGGATATGTTTGTTGCCCAAAAATGTTTAGTATTCTTATTACTTAAGGAAGATAAACACTTAAATGAGATGCTATTATCAAGTATTAGAAAGTTACTAAAATATTACCATCTGGCTATCGGGGAGATAAAACACACCTTTTGAGAGAGTGAATATAAAAGGGTACAATCATTTGAGGGTAATTTAATAGTATTATTATCTATTATCCTCAAAAGGAATCATTTCTATGATTCATAAAAATACTTTGATGAGCACATGAAGCAGTGCTTATAACTGCAGCATTTAAGTTATAGGGAAAACTTGAAAAAAATGTGCATCAATAGAGAAATGAAAGGCTTATTGGATAGAAACCATATCTATTGAATGATACTAAATAGATATATCACATTGCATTTATTTAACTAAATACTACGTCTCAGGCAAGCTTTCAGACACTTTGTAGATTTTAAGTCGTTTAAGCAACTGTATCTGAGTTACAAGAGATGCCCCTGATATAGCTCTTTTTAAAAGAAAACACAAAATTTCAAATACTGCTCTTTATCTTCCTCAAAACAGTTGTGAACAAACACAGCTTTCTCCCAACTGGGTTAATTGTTTACTGATGTACTGAACATATTTATAGAGCTATCTGGTTCTATTAAAGAAAACATCTTTTTCAACAAAAAGGTATTCTTATATATTAAGGAACAGCAGCTTTGTTATAAACCTCAATAAACTCAATAAAAATTGAGTAGGCTTACTAACAATCTCAGAGCCCATAATATTAAACATCGTATCTACACCCCTATCCCTTTCTAAAGCTTCTAAAGGGGAACACCACGGGCCCTTGGATCACCAACGTTACTGCAACTAACACCATATGCTAGAACAACCCTAGAATATACTCTGAAAAACTTTAACCGTTCTCCCTTTGAGGGACAATAAAGAGTAAGAGAGGTGCGTTTAGATTTTTAGATTTCAAATAGACAAGTGGTCTAAATGAAACAGGGCTTTTCGAAGGATCTTCACCACAACCCACTCCAGGATTCTTGCCTGGAGAATCCCATGGACAGGGGAGCCTGGGGAGCTGCAGTCCACGGGGTCGCAGAGTCGGACACGACTGAAACGATTTGGCACGGCATGCCACTTCCCCCACAAATACTGCTTGGTGCCACCTTCAAACTACTGGGTTGCCTGGACCAACCTACGGTGAGGCGTTACTTCGGTTTTCAGCTAAAGAAAGGAGCCTTCCTGGAGAAAGACGTCTTACTTCTCTTACTCTACCTTAAAGAGGTCACACAGGGCCACCAAGGGTCCACAGAAAGGAAGCGGAGGAGCGGACTTCACTAGGGTTCCTAGGGAAAGTGCTTCCCAGCCAGTCCTGCCCGGAAGATCAACGTCTCCACTCAGGGTTCTCACGGCGTCCGTGAGGATGCCGCGGTCCTCGTAGGCAACTCCGAGGAGGCGCCGAAGCCGCCCGAGCCAACGCCTCCCAGAGGGGCGGGAGGAAGCCTGAAGCGCCACACACCGGGCAGACGCCGAGCGCCTGGGAACAGGTGGAGACCCAAGTGTTGGAGGCCGGGAGTCCGCGCAGAGGCAGCCCAACAAAAGCGACTCTGAATCCACCGCCCCACGCCCCGCTCACCCGGAGGAACGCCAACAAGGCAAGAAGGCGTGTGTCAACCCAGCAGCCGCGCAAAGAATGCAAAGTAGACAGCAGTTTAATTTTCCAAAAGAACAAAGCAGAACGCGACAACGGCGAGCTCTCTTACTGCATATACCGCCACGACCCGAGCGCCACGCCGGGCACCTCAGCCCCGAAGGACCCGCACCTGCCGCGTCCCCCGGGGTGGACGTCCACGAGGGGCGGCCTCACCTGTTCTCTGCGCCGCCGCCGCCCGGGAGGACCTGACCTCAGAGTTCAGTTTCCTCCTCATGCTGAGCTGCTGTCCGCGCTTCCTCCCCTCCCGGCCCCGCGTGGCAGATGCCGTCGGACCCTGAGACCGAGCGCGGCTCGGGCTGCCTCCCGGGCTTGGGAACCGCCCGCCGCCCCTGGCCGAGACTCCCCTCCGCCCGGTTTCCACGCAGCCCGCGTCAGCGAAGGCTGGTCAGCGGCGCGCGGGACCCTCCACGTCGCAGCCCGTCTGGCTTCTCCGCCCCTGTCAGGACCGCCGCCCGGGCTTCGCGGGGCGGCCGCGACGCGCCGGCGGGAGGGACGCGGGCCCAGCGTCCAGGCTCGGAGCCCGCAGGCTCCTCGGCGCTGGTCAGCCAAGCGTCGTCCCAGCCCCCAGAGGGTCATAAGAAGGCACCGACTCCGAGGCGCCAAACTGCCCGAGGGAACATGTCGACTTTCCCAGGGACGGACGCTGGAACCCGGAAATAAAACCCCAGGCCCACAGGAAGAGGAGGTGTTGGGGGGGAGAGAAAGTGAAAACTGAACTGTGGCGGCCTCCTGGGTGCAGGAGCCAATCGCTGAGGGGAAGCCGACGCGCAGGCGCGGGCTGGGGCCGGCGTCCACGCGGCGCTCCCCTCTTTCCTCTGAGCAGGCGCGAGGCCTCAGCACGGCCCGGGATTGGATGATGAATTGTGGGGGTGCGGCGATGTGGCGGGGCGTCTCGCGAGGTGGACGCGTCACCGGAAGCGGAAGGCGCGTAAGGCGCGCAATGGGAGCCGCGGAATCTCTGCGTCCATGGCCCCGCACGTGCTTTGGGATGTTTGGTCGCCTTACGGTTGGGAGTCCTTACCTCCTTTAAGCTCCTGCTGCAACTGCCGCACCGACGCTTGTTTTGTCTTACCCCGTATTGACGTTTACGGAATCACCCCTTTGTTGGAATTTAAGAAACGTTCCTCCATGGGATATTTCTTTATGTGCTCGTTCTCAGGGAAAGCACTTCTGGAAGTTTATAAATCAATGCAGAGTTAAGGGGCAACAAATAGCGTTCTTATATGAATAAGAGACACTAAGTGCTGCGCACACTTAACCGTGAACCAGCACTGGACCTCGTGGGGGGAATGGAATGAGTTACCCTTTCAGTAGCACCTTTTAAATGGTTTACTGTGGCCGGCTACTAAATTAGGCGCTAAGAATACAGTTGTGAGTAAGTTAGACAAGGACCTTGCTCATTGTGGTGCTTATTCTAGAGGTGAATGACAAAGAGTAACAAACCACTTCCATCCCAAGAACACAATTTCATTTACTAATACTGCTGTGAAAACAAGCCAGAAATGCTGAGGATAGGGTTGGAGCCTGGAGGCTGGGACAGAAGAGGAAGAGCTTCAACATTTCATCGTATAAGGGACATTTGGGGGTCAAACCTCAATAATGAAAATAGACCAAATCAGTTTTTGGAAGATTCGGGGGAAGAACTTTCTAAGCAGAAGATAAAGCAAGTAAAAAACCCTAAAAGTGAAATTATGTTCAAGAACTGAGGAAAGTTGGCTGTAGAAGCAATCAAATATAACTGATATTTTCAAAGTACACAAAATCAGTATGTACAACTCCCTGGTTTGTCACAAAGCAAATGTTCATGAAACCACCACTCTGGTCAAGAAATAGAACACTGCCAAAACCCCAGGAGTTCCCTCTTGTGGTGTTTCCGGATCAATACCCACTCCCCTTACCTACCAGCAAACCTAACAAGCAATGTAATTTCCATGGTAATCTCTTCTTTCCTTTCTTAGTAGAGTCACTGTGTAAATATGCAACCCCTAAACTTTATCATTTAGTTCTGCTTTTGGTTTGAATTTTATATAAATTGAATGGTTTAGTGCCTGTTTTCTTTGAAGTAACATGGTGAAACTTATGTTTTTGTGTACACAATTCTTTCATTTTCATTATGTTTTTGTGTACACAATTCTTTCATTTTCATTGCTGTATATGTAGGTCTGGATGTAGTACATTGTCTTTGATATGTAGCTAGATGTTTTCATTGTTTCCAGTTCTTGGCTATTGCAAATAGTACTGCTTGAACTTTCTTATTCATGTATCTTTGTACACACGGGTCTCGTTTATGCTGGGTATATAACATGCTGGAGATGCTGGACATGATAATTTGGATTTTTTCTTCAGCAGATACTTTCCTCTTCTCTCTTTTACTGTTGGTAAGGTTTACTTTTCTACCCCTTTATATTGTTCTTGGTCATATGGATTCATTTGATTGATAGGATATCAGCAGACATGACATATGCAGGAGTCTTCAGTGTGCTTGCATAGTCTCCTGAGTGTAGGTGATACACATGAGGAGATTGAACTCTCTTGCTGCTGTTTCCCCTTCATTCAGGGCACTCAGAACAAGCACATATGGAGCAGATGTGAATTCAACCTGTAGGTCAAACTCATCTTAATTATCATAATCTTACACATCCCACATGCTTTTGAACTATGGTGTTGGAGAAGACTCTTTAGAGTCTCCTTGCAGGAGATCCAACCAGTCAATCCTAAAGGAAATCAGTCCTGAATATTAATTGGAAGGACTAATGCTGAAGCTGAAACTCCAATATTTTGGCCCTCTGATTTGAAGAACTGATTCATTGGAAAAGACCCTGATGCTGGGAAAGATGAAAAGCGGGAGGGGAAGGAGACAACAGTGGATGAGATGGTTGGATGGCATCACTGACTCTATGGATGTGAGTTTGAACAAGCTCTGGGAGTTGGTGATGGACAGGGAGGTGCTGCAGTCCATGGGGTCTTGAAGAGTTGGACACAACTGAGTGACTAAGTCTGAGGAGGCCTTACAAATAGCTGTGAAAAGAAGAGAAGCGAAAAGCAAAGGAGAAAAGGAAAGATATTCCCATCTGAATGCAGTTCCAAAGAATAGTAAGGAGAGATAAGAAAGCCTTCCTCAGCGATCAATGCAAAGAAATAGAGGAATACAACAAAATGGGAAAGACCAGAGATCTCTTCAAGAAAATTAGAGATACCAAGGGACCATTTCATGCAAAGATGGGCTCGATAAAGGACAGAAATGGTATGGACCTAACAGAAGCAGAAGATATTAAGAAGAGGTGGCAAGAATACACAGAAGAACTGTACAAAAAAGATCTTCATGACCCAGATAATCATGATGGTACGATCACTCACCTAGAGCCAGACATCCTGGAATGTGAAGTCAAGTGGGCCTTAGAAAGCATCACTACGAACAAAGCTAGTGGAGGTAATGGAATTCCAGTTGAGCTATTTCAAATCCTGAAAGATGATGCTGTGAAAGTGCTGCGCTCAATATGCCAGCAAATTTGGAAAACTCAGCCATGGCCACAGGACTGGAAAAGGTCAGTTTTCATTATAATCCCAAAGAAAGGCAATGCTAAAGAATGCCCACACAATTGCAATCATGTCACATGCTAATAAAGTAATGCTCAAAAATCTCCAAGCCAGGCTTCAGCAATACATGAGCTGTGAACTTCCAGATGTTCAAGCTGGATTTAGAAAAGGCAGAGGAACCAGGGATCAAATTGCCAACATTGGCTGGATCATCAAAAAAGCAAGAGAGTTCCAGAAAAACATCTACTTCTGCTTTATTGACGATGCCAAAGCATTTGACTGTGTGGGCCACAATAAACTGGAAAATTCTGAAAGATACGGGAATACCAGACCATCTGACCTGTCTCTTGAGAAACCTGTATGCAGGTCAGGAAGCAACAGTTAGAACTGGACATGGAACAATAGACTGGTTCCAAATAAGAAAAGGAGTATGTCAAGGCTGTATATTGTCACCCTGCTTATTTAACTTATATGCAGAGTACATCATGAGAAACCCTGGGCTGGAAGAAGCAAAAGCTGGAATTAAGATTGCTGGGAGAAATATCAAGAACCTCAGATATGCAGGTACCACCACCCTTATGGCAGAAAGCAAAGAAGAACTAAAGAGCCTCTTGATGAACGTGAAAGAGGAGAGTGAAAAAGTTGGTTTAAAGCTCAACATTCAGAAACTAAGATCATGGCATCTGGTCCCATCACTTCATAGCAAATACATGGGGAAACAGTGGGAAGTGTCAGACTATTTTGGGGGGCTCCAAAATCACTGCAGATGGTGATTGCAGCCATGAAATTAAAAGATGCTTACTCCTTGGAAGGAAAGTTATGACGAACCTAGACAGCATATTGAAAAGCAGAGACATTACTTTGCCAACAAAGGTCCGTCTAGTCAAGGCTATGATTTTTCCATTAGTTATGTATGGATGTGAGAGTTGGACGGTGAAGAAAGCTGGGTGCCGAAGAATTGATGCTTTTGAACTGTAGTGTTGGAGAAGACTCTTGAGAGTCCCTTGGACTGCAAGGAGACACAACCAGTCTATCCTAAGGGAGAGCATTCCTGGGTGTTCATTGGAAGGACTGATGTTGAAGCTGAAACTCCAATACTTTGGCTACCTAATGTGAAGAGTTGACTCATTGGAAAAGACCCTGATGCTGGGAAGGATTGGGGGCAGGAGGAGAAGGGGAAGACAGAGGATGAGATGGCTGGATGGCATCACCAACTCGATGAACATGGGTTTGGGTAGACTCTGGGAGTTGGTGATGGACAGGGAGGCCTGGTGTGTTGCCATTCATGGGGTTGCAAAGAGTCGGACACGACTGAGTGACTGAACTGAAGTGAACTGAGTGACTGAACAGAACTAGACAGCCCAAGCTTTCCAGGTAGCACAGTAGTAAAGAATCTGCCTGCCAGTGCAAGAGATACAGGAGATGTGGGTTTGCTTACTGGGTCAGTGAGGAAGATACCCTGGAGGAGAAAATGGCAACCCACTCCAGTATTCTTGCCTGGAAAATCCCATGGACAGAGGAGCCTTGCAGACTACAGTCCATGGGGTCACGAAGAGTTGGACACAGCTGAGCACAAAGGCACAAAAGACATCCCAAAGATCGGTGAGTATGAGAATTAATGCTGTTGTCTTAAGTAACTGAGTTTAGAGTAGTCTGTTATATAGCATTACTGTGGCAAGAAAGAAGGCTTATGATCAATTTTAATCAAGTCAAAGTGTTGGCAAATTGGTTTTACATAGTTACATTTCCACAAGAAATGTATGAGAATTCTAGTTACTCTACATCTTGGCCAATATTTTTAATCTTAGCTACTCTGAAGGGTATGATATGGCTTGAATTTGTGTTGCCTCCAACTTTGTTCTTTTTCCAATATTTGAATAGTTTTGGCTATTTTAAGTTATTTGAATTTCTGTATAAATTTTAGAATCAGCTTATTTTCTACCTAAAAATAAAACAAATAGCCCTCCAAAAAAACCCCACAGCTGCTAAGATCTCGTCTGGGATTGTGTTTAGCATATAGATAAGTTTGGAGAGAATTAACATCTTAATACCGCGTCTTTGAATCCATGAACATGATATCTCTATTTATTTAGGGTCTTTCAGTTTTCTCTAAGTAACATCTGTGTTTTTCAGCATACTGATCTTGTGCACATTTTCTTATATTTATCTCTATAGTTTTATGGTATTTTAAAATTGTAATTCACAATGGCTATTTGCTAGTATATAGAAATAAAGTTGATTTTCCCATAGTAACTTTATATCTTGCAACTTGCTGAACTCAGTTATTAGTGCCAATAGCTATTTATGTGTGTGTGCATGTATGATAAAATAAAAATACTTTTCTTTGTTCCCAATCTGTATTTTTTCCCTATTGCATTTTTAAGTCCTCAAGTGCAATAAATATATGATTTGAGAGCAAACATTGATCTAGGGGGAGAAGCATTCAATATTTCACAAAGGTAAGTATAATATTACCTTTGGTGTTTTCTGTCCATTTTTAGGTTGAGAATTTTCCCTTTTGTTCCTAATTTTTGAGAACTTTTATCATAAACGAATGTTGAATTTTATCTGCATCTATTGAGAGGATTGTGCAGTAAAAATACCTACTAATATGATAAATTACATTAAATTATTTTCAAACATTAAGCCAACCTTGAACTCCTGGGAGGAACAAAGTTTACTTAAGATGCATTATCTTTTCTCTATATCACTCGGCATGAATTGCTGTATTTTGTTAAGAATTTTAGTATGTATATTCCTGAGAGATACTGGTCCACAGTTTACATTTCTTGTAATATCTTAGTTTTGGTATCAGGGTAACTCTAGCCTCATAGAATGAGTTGGTAAAGTATTCCCTCATCTTTTAATATCCAGAATACTCTGATTAAAATTGATAGTAGCAGGAGAGGAGAGAAAAAAATTGAGAAGAAAAATATTTTAAAAAACACATCAAATTGGTTGAAAAATAATAATACCCACACCCAGGAAGCTCTGATACAAATTCAAAGAGTCACAGATAGACATATCATAGGGAAAAAATGCTCAAAGACAAAAGACAAAATCTTGAAAGCAGCAACAGCAAAATAACATCGCTTACAAGAGAATTGTGGTAAGATTAATAGATGACTTCTCAGCAGAAACAATGGAATTTAGAAGACAGGGAGATGACATATTCAAAGTACTCAGAAGAGAAAAAAAAAACTGCCAACCAAGGGTCCTATATATAGCAAATCTATCTTTCAAAAATGAAAGTGAATACAAGACTGTCCCAAATAAACAAAATTTGAAAGAATTTTACTAGCAAATTTGCTTTACAAGAAATTCTTCAGATTGAAACTAAGTGACCACAAATGGTAATCAGAATCCACATGAAAAAGCAAAGAACACTGGTAAAATTAATTACATAAAGATAAAAAAATATATAAATGCTTATTTTTCTCCTTTATTCTCATAACTAATTTTAAAAAACATGGAATAATAATTAGATAATATAATATTGGGCTTATTGGGGGTTTAACATGTAGACATGAAATATATGTATATTACATTTGCTAATAAAAGCACAAAGGAGGTAAGTGGAGGCAAAGCTCCATTTGTCTAAGGAAATGACTACAGATGTTTAAGTAATAATTATAAGAATGTATTGTTGATTCCAGGGTGGCAATAAAGAGTTTGCTGCTGCTGCTAAGTCGCATCAGTCATGTCCGACTCTGTGCGACGCCACAGACAACAGCCCACCAGGCTCCTCCGCCCCTGGGATTCTCCAGGCAAGAATACTGGAGTGGGTTGCCATTTCCTTCTCCAGTGCATGAAAGTAAAGGCGCTCAGTCGTGTCCGACTCTTGCCCACCAGGCTCCTCCATCCATGGGATTTTCCAGGCAAGAGTACTGGAGTGGGGTGCCATCACCTTCTCCATAAAGGTGAAGGAGTATGACAAGTCTGCAAAACAATATGTCATCCTGTGCAGAAAGTGTGACCAAATGTAAACAGCTTGAAGGAAATTGTTTTCTCTGACTGTGGATGTTAATGGAGACAGTAATTGTATCCTTACTGAAAACATCCTGAGTCCATTGATTATGGTGAGGCTGTCTTCACTCTTAATATTATGAAATGTTAAGGAAGTTCACATAATGCTGAGTTTCAGGGAACAACTCACAGTCATATATCATTTCTGCCCATTTAAAAACTATCTTAACATCAACCTAAATATGTGGTATTTTCATCTATAAAATGCATAAGAATATATGCCTTGCAGGTTTTGATTTATATATATCTCTGCTATGTTAATATCATTTGCAAATCCTAGTTCATTGTTATATTTTCTATTACAAATAGATAATTGTATCACCTGAAAATAATTATTTAGTAACTCCTTATACTAATCATGCATGAGTATTTTATGTCCCAAAGTTTATGGCATTACATGTGACTATTTAACAGTTTCTGGGATACATGCTATTATCACTGCTTTTCTGAAATAAAAGCAAAGGATCTTCCTGTTTGCATCCTAAAAAAAAAAATGTATTGCTGAATTTGTAACATAAGTAGAAGTAATATGTATGACAATAACACTGCAAAAAGAAAGAAAAGGATTAGAGCTAAATTAGGTATAACATTTTTATATGTCACTGAATTGAACTAGTATAAATCTGAAGCTTATTCTGATAAAATATATATGGTAAACCCTAGAGCAACACTAAATATAAACAAAATTAAAGAAATAGAAATGCTACAATAGAAAATATTCACTTAATGCAAATTAAAGCCATAAAGGAGGAACAGAGAACTAAATCAAACATGAGACATATAGAAAAAAAATAAAATGGCAGACATAAATCCAACAATATCAGTTCAGTTCAGTTGCTCAGTCATGTCCCATTCTTTGGGATCCCATGGACTGCAGCAAGCCAGGCCTCCCTGTCTAACACCAACTCCTGGAGTTTACTCAAACTCATGTCCATTGAGTCAGTGATGCCATCCAACCATCTCATCCTCTGTTGTCCCCTTCTCCTCTTGCCTTTGATCTTTCCCAGCATCAGGGTCTTTTCAAATGAGTCAGTTTTTCACATCAAGGGGCCAAAGTATTGGAGTTTCAGCTTCAGCACCAGCCCTTCCAATGAATATTCAGGACTGATTTCCTTTGGATGGATTTCCTTGCAGTTGGATCTGGTTGGATCTCCTTGCAGTCCAAGGGACTCTCAAGAGTCTCCTCCAACACCACAGTTGGATCTCCCTGCAGGCCAAGGAACTCGCAAGAGTCTCCTCCAACACCACAGTTCAAAAGCATCAAGTCTTTGGTGCTCAGCTTTCTTTATAGTCCAACTCTCACATCCATACATGATTACTAGAAAAAACCATAGCTTTGATTAGATAGACCTTTGTTGGCAAAGTAATGTCTCTGCTTTTAAATTTGCTGTCTAGGTTGTTGTAACTTTTCTTCCAAGGAGTAAGCGTCTTTTAATTTCATGGCTGCAGTCACCATCTGCAGTGATTTTGGAGCCCCAAGAAATAAAGTCTGACACTTTCCCCACCGTTTCCCCATCTATTTGCCATGAAGTGATGGGACCAGATGCCATGATCTTAGTTTTCTGAATGTTGAGCTTTAAATCAACTTTTTCACTCTCCTCTTTCACTTTCATCAAGAGGCTCTTTAGTTCTTCTTTGCTTTCTGCCATAAGGGTGGTGGTATCTGCATATCTGAGGTTCTTGATATTTCTCCCAGCAGTCTTAATTCCAGCTTGTGTTTCATCCAGCCCAGTGTTTCTCATGATGTACTCTGCATATAAGTTAAATAAGCAGGGTGACAATATACAGCCTTGACATACTCCTTTTCCTATTTGGAACCACTCTGTTGTTCCATGTCCAGTTCTAACTGTTGCTTCCTGACCTGCATACAGATTTCTCAGGAGGCAGGTCAGATTGTCTGGTATTCCCATCTCTTTAAGAATTTTCCACAGTTTGTTGTGATCCACACAGTCAAAGGCTTTGGAGAAATCAATAAAGCAGAAGTAGATGTTTTTCTGGAACTCTCTTGCTTTTTTGATGATCCAGCCGATGTTGGCAATTTGATCCCTGGTTCCTCTGCCTTTTCTAAATCCAGCTTGAACATCTGGAAGTTCATGGTTCATGTACTGTTGAAGCCTGGCTTGGAGAATTTTGAGCATTACTTTGCTAGTGTGTGAGATGAGTGCAATTGTGTGGTGATTTGAGCGTTCTTTGGCATTGCCTTTCTTTGGGATTATAATGAAAACTGACCTTTTCCAGTCCTGTGTCCACTGCTGAGGTTTGAAGACCATCCTAGAGAAAAAGAAGTGCAAAAAGGCAAAATGGTTGTCTGAGAAGGCCTTACAAAATCAAACGATATAAATATAGTTTAATGTGACTAGATTAAACAAACCAAAATGGAGATGAGCAGAGAAGTCAATAGAATTGATTAAAAGATGATATAATGGGATTTCCCTGATGGTCCAGTGGCTAAAACTCCCAGCTCCCAATGCAGGGCCCCTAGGTTCCATCCCTGGTTAAGGAACTAGATCCCACATGGCTTAACTAAGTGTTCACATGCCTCAACTGAAAAAAGAAAATCCTGTATACCACAACTGAGGATCCCAAATACCTCAAGGAAGATAGAAGATCCCAAGTGTCGCAGCTAAAACCTGGCACAGCCAAATAAATATTTTTTTAAAAGATGATATAAGTATAATCTGCAGGAGACACACTTTGGATTCAAAGATATAAATATTTAAAAGTATGGGAGTATATTCACCCATAAGATAACTGAAACGGTTACATGATTGCTTTGGCCAAACTGGTTATTTGGCTTTTTCCTTAACACCTTATGGAAATAGGCTTGAAATGTCACTCTGAGATCTGGGGCAAGGAATTTCCCCGAGTTTGGAATTTGGATAGATGGGGTTCAAACCCTAGTGGACACAGCACCAGTGGTCCAGACTGGAGGTAAAGACTCAGTCTCAGGGAAGACCTCTCCCAGGTCAGCTATGTGGTAGTCCTTGTGTATTTCCAGGCGGGATCATTCCCAATATGTTTACTTTCAGCTCAAACTGACGTCTGCATTTAGGCTCAGTGCAGGTCTCAGTGATGTGACTGCAATAAACTTTGGCAAGGTTAAACCTCAATTTTGTAAGCTTGTTTGCAAAAAACAAAACAAAACAAAAACCAGTTCAATTACTCAATTGCCTACTTGGAATCTGTAAACAGGTCCTTCATTTCTGTTAGGAGATTTAAAAAAGCATGGTGTGTGTGTGATGTGAACAATTTGGAATATATAATTTCTCTGGAAAGATGAAAGAAATAGGAGAATGCCAGCTCTGGTAGGAAGTATCTCTTTAAAATGAAAGCATGTGTGTGGGGCAGCGGGAAGGGATGAGCTTCGCCTAGCTAGATCAATGCAAAGGAAGGTAATGAGTTGTGGCAGCTGTATACTTTTTACACAGGGACACATGGACATGTTCTGCACATGGACATGTGGGCGCAATTTTCAAACACACATATTTTGCTCACGGAGGCAGGTTTTGGCCGTGGATTCTTGGACATGTGGAAACGCTTTGTACACAGACACATGTTCTGCACTTAGACACGTTTTGCACACCGACACGGACGCGCTGCGCACATCGACAAATGGGCATATTTTGCACGTGGACATACAAAACACCTGGACACGTGTTTTTCAGGACACTTGTACAGGTTTGCACACTGACCCCTTCTGCACATGGACACATGGCATGGTTTGCACACGAACAAATATTTTGCACACGAACATACATACTTTCGTCCAGAAAAGCCCGAGGCTGCGACCGCGGAGTTGGACGCAGTTGGCCGCAGCGTGGCGCTGGCCCGGAGCCCGCCCGGGGCCCGCCCGGGAGCCGCGCAGGCGGGGCGGAGAACTACAACTCCCGGCGCTAAGCCACCTCGGCCGGAAGCGCCGCGACGCCCAACGGTCCCTCCCAGCGGGCGGCGCGTTCCCGGCCCAGCTTCCCGCCTCAGTGCCCGTGGCCGCGCCGCGGATTCGGGCGCGGGAGCTGGTGTCATGGAGCCCCGCGCCTCGGACGGCAGCTTCCTGGGCGACGTGGGTATGTGCGAGGCGCGAGGGGGCGCGGGGCCGGCTCCGGAGACCGAGAGCTGCATCTGGTGACACTCGCCCCCAGCGGGGACGCGTCCTATTCTGAGGGGTGGCCAGGGGTGTCTGGTGGGGACTGGGTCGGTTCGGAGGGCCCTGCCCTTAAAGGAGCAGGTCCGGGGGTCCCGTGCAGCTCAGACGCGGTTTCTGCGTCGCGCTCCAGGTTCCCCCGTTGGCCCGCGAGTCGCAGGGCTGGTCATCCTTGTGACTTCAGAACCGCAGACCTCGCTCCGCACCTCCCCCAACCCCGAGCGCCCAGCAACCTGGGGAGGATGCGGGGCTGTGCGTGGCCACTGTCAGGTTCCGAGGAGAACCTAGGAAGTGCCTGCGTGGGACCACTGGTAGGGCAGCCCCGGTACCGGGTTGGAGCAGACCGCCTTCCAGGCACCCAGTGGAAGGGTCGTGCGCGGGGTCGTTAGCATCCTACGGAGACACCCAGGAATCCTATCAGGAAGGAGCGTGTGCCCGTGTCACACTGTGTGAGATATGCGACTTTGATTCTTCGTTGAGCCTTTCCTAGAATAAAATGTATGCGAGGGCAAAGGGCCATTCTCAGGGGAAGCAAGCCTCCCTGCCTACCAAGTAATTCTAGGGCAAATGACATGCTCGGTGAAAACACTTTGAAAGCCTGGAAAGAAAAAAATCTATACAGTACTTTTATGCTCATAAAAAATGTAGTGCGAATAAAAGTGAGAAGTCTTAAGGGTAAATTTAGCCTAAGAGGAATTGCAGTCCTAGCAAAGCAAAGATACTTTAATGATGTTGTAAAACAGCCACCTTCAACAAGATCAAAGTCATTTAATAAGCATCTCTTTTTTACTTGGCATTATCATCCTAGGCAAGCACAGGACTTTGACCCTGCCAGTGTGAGCTGTGTTTGGTTGGTTCAATGAAACAGGCAAGGAACAGCTCACCACCGACACCTATTTAAACACATTTTAGTATTTTTGTTCATGTACAAGGTTCAGCGGTTTCCTTGGTGGCTCAGTGGTAAAGAATCCTCCTGCAATGTAGGAAATTCAGGTTCCAAGCCTGGGTGGGGAAGATACCCTCGAGGAGGAAATGGCAATCAGTTCCAGTATTGCCTGGAAAATTCCGTGGACAGAAACCTGGTGGGCTACAGTGCATTGGGTCACAAAAAAGTCAGGCATGACTTAGTGACCAAACAACAATAACAACAAGGTTCAATAGCACTGCATCACTCCTGGGTATGTTTTTTGTACAGTTAAAGGAATGTATCTTTAGAGGATAATCATCTCTGAATATTCATCGGAAGGACTGATGCTGAAGCTCCAATATTTTGGCCAGCTGATAGGAAGACCCAACTCATTGGAAAGGACCCTGATGCTGGGAAAGATTGAGGGCAGGAGCAGAACGAGGCAACAGAGGATGAGATGGGTAGACAGAATCACTGACTCTGTGGACATGAATTTGAGGAAACTTTGGGAGATAGTGAAGGACAGGGAAGATCGGCATGCTGCAGTTCATGTGGTTGAAAAGAGTCAGACACGACTGAGTGACTGAACAACAACATTCTAAACTAAAGATGCACAGTTTCTGAGGTTCATGGCTATTTTTGACTTGGTCATTGTTTTATGTCATGTATTTCTTCCAAAATACATTTCAGCCTGCTGACATTTTTATTCTCAACACAAATGAATAAACTCAGTGTGTTAAATCCAAAACAGTGCTGCCATCCCAGCAGGAGCAGAGGACCATCCTAGGAACTCTAACTCATGTTAACATTCCAATCTCAAATTCTCTGTGTGTGGTGTACTCTAACCAAACCGTGTAGCTTTAATAACACTATAACACTTCACAGCAGTAAAGGCAGCAGTTCTATAATATGGGCTTACCAATAAGAACCAAGAATTTAGGGCAAGTTGCATCATAAAGTGAATCCAGTGTTTGTTCCTTAGCAAATGTAATTCATATCATTGTCTGTTTGCAAAGTTGAAAAAGTGACTCCTGATTTCAGCATCTGTACTCACTGGCTTCTGACTGGGAAGCCAGAAGCTGGCAGAAGATGAAAAGATTCTTCACTTATCCTCAGCCTCTGGGGTGTTGGGAAGGTGGCATGGAGAGAGAAAGGGGGAGGCAGCCCTGGGACCAAGACACCCTGGAACCACGGTGAGAGCCACTGAGCTGCTTGACTGTGTGCTTGGCACTAACCACAAGCAACAGCTACAGGACATTCATCATTATCCGTAAGTTAGAGGTGAAACTGAGTTTGCACAGCCAGGAGGTCGCAAAGCTGAGGTTTTTATTTATTTATTTATTTATTAAATGTTTATTTATTGGGTCTTAGCGGTGGCAAGCAGATTCTTCAGTTGCAGCATGTGTGGTCTAGTTCCTGACCAGGGATTGAACCCGGGACCCCCTGTATTAGGAGTGCAGAGTCTTAGCCGCTGGACCACCAAGAGAGTCCCCAAAGCTGAGGTTTTAGTGCAAGCGGTTCTTTTTGGTTTTGCCTGTTTTATGTTACAAGGCTCATGTCTCTTCTATCAGATAAGATCATCTGTAATTGATGTGTAGTGCTGGGTGGGTTTGTGACTGAGATGGATGCGTGTTGTCTGTTGCGGGTTCTCAGGATGCTGGGGAGCACCATTACCATCCATCATCTCTGCATGACGTCACTTTCAGGCTCTGAGAAACTGTCTTTGCCTCCAGGTGTCCACAGTCAGGATGGTAGGTCAATCTGCATCCCCATTCAAGTCTCCAAGTTCACCTTTCTGTTGAGTCTGCAGAATCTGATGGGTTTTGCTTGTTTGTTTTCTCTCTCTTTTTTTGGCCTTGCTGGATGGCTGTGGGATCCTAGTTCCCCAACCAAGGGTTGAACCTGGGCCGTTGGCAGTGAGAACACTGAGACCTAGCTACCAGGGAATTCCAGGATTTCATTTTCTAAAATTAGAATTGTAGTGAAAGTACTTTAAGAGATCTAGATAATTGGTGCCCTGGCTGGGAGATCAGCTTCCTTAAAAATCTTCTCAAATCATGCGTCTTGTTTCTGCCCCAGAGAAGGCTGCATTCTAGAAGTGTCTAGTTAGTGGAGAATCCTCTGGGCTATGCATTACACTACTAATTAAAATGTTTGAAGGAAATTAGGTTGATTTTAATACCAGTTGGTGTTCTGGGCACTCACTGTGGCCAGGAGTAGCTACCAACTACAGCAGTACAAAGGAGTTTTGATTTTTTTGGTATAACCGTCCTCCCCAGCTCATATCCCTGGGTCCTAAGCATTGTAGGGGAGGGGCTGGGGGAGCAGATTATTGGGTGAGTGGTCAGGAAGGTTGTGGAGGGAGGGCAAGCGTCTGATTCGGGTGTTTCTCATAAAATGTGTTTAAGAAGCTCTTTCACTCCCTTTCCCTGGCTGTCTTCCACTGCTTCAGTAACCTCTTCCCACTTGTCCCTTTTGCTTTCACTTTTTCCGCTTTCACTTTCTTTTTCCCTCTTAACTAAGCTTTGACTGTCTTGTTCCTATAGGAAGGTAAACTTTTTCTCTTTAAAAATTTTACCCAATTTAACACATTTTAAAAACCATGCAGTGTGCCAGTTGACCTCAAGTTTACTGACAAACAGTATTTGGGGTATTGATAATGAAAACACTGAAAAAAGACCTTGCTCAAAAAATCTTTTCAAAGGCAACAAAACACTCAGCCCCAAGTGCTAAGTAAGGGTTTCTATTAATACATATAATAATGAAGATTTCTGTCTTTCCCTTAGAGTCAAGGTGACTGGTAGTTTCAAGCACACTGAACTTGAATTCGGACAGCACTGTAAGATGGGTGGTCATGATCAAGCATTTAACAAGCACCCCCTGTGCCCGGCCACCTGCATGCATGTGTCTTTGGTCCCTACGGCATCTCACGGAGAGGTCTGCCATTCTCAGGCGCTGGTCTCTCTGTCCTTATGCGTCTTTGGCCCTGTTTTGTTTTTTCACTCCTTTACTATTAGATGGGTGGGTACACTTTGCCATGATTTCTAGGTCATTTTAGTTCTTTAATTCATCTTTGTACCCACAAATCGACCTTCTGGGGCTTTGGGGGACAAGTCACTGGGGACCCCTGACTTTCTGGAGAGCCCGCTGAGAGCAGGCCTTTGAACACCAGCTCCACTGCGGCTTCCGTGACTGCTCACCCTGGCTACATCCCCACAAAGGTGCCCCACAGCTGGGCATGGGGTAAGGGAAAGCTTACCTGTCATCATTTCAAGAATATTTACTGGGATATTTGGGGAGAAGGCTTATTTCGGTCTCTGCAGTGAGGGCCCTGGGCTACCCTTCATGACAGACTTGGAGCCAGATTCTGGCCCAAGTGATACTGAAGGGTGCCTGGTGGATGCTGAGCTGTTGGATCCACTTGTGATGGAGGTATTCTCTGTGGCCTTTGGAAAACACTCTTTGTTAGAATGAGCTGCTGCATGGAGGGGCTGTCTGGCTGGAGAGGAGTGCTCAGGGTCAGAGTCAGGGCCAGCACAAGGGCCAGGCTCTGGACTCCGGACAGTCGGATGGGGCCGATGGGAGCTCTGCTCTGCACGTGGGCCAGGGGCCTGGCAGGCCGTGCCTGCCAGAGGTACAGGCTTTCAGGAGGGCTGGTGGGCCCGTGGCTGAGAGCTGCTGTTTGGGCTCAAAGAGCCGGATTCTGGGCCCTGGATGACTAAGCAGGATACTGGTAAATTGGCCCTCTGGAGAAAAAGGAAAAAAATAAGAAAACAACAACAAAAGGAAAAGCCTATTCTGATTTGCTGCTTCCCCTGGTGTAAATATTCACCCATGCTGACTCCAGCTCCCAGAGGTTTCCGCCCAGCCAGATTGCTGGCTATTTGGGCGGAGGGTCCCTAACACCACCCCTGGGAAGTGTGTAGAGGAGGCAGGTGGTGTCTTCCGGGGACTGTGGCCTTGGCTCTCTTGCAACAGACTCCCATCTGACTGATGCCCTGGCACGTGGCATGGCTGGAGTGGGTGAGGCCACAGGCGTGACCCAGGTCAGTGTCTGGGCTGGGCAGGCCTGTGATGGGCCGGTCGAGGGGTATATTCTGGCAGTGGGGGACTGACCTGGCTGCAGCGGGGGAAGTTCAGTCTGGCAAGTAGAACAGGCTCCTGGAGAGAATGTGTTTGTTCAATACCTGTGTGTCAGGTGTGGTGGTGGAATGGGAGGTGGGCGGCTGAGGTCCTGCCATGAAGATGCTTGTGGAAGGGGAGGAAGGAAGTCAGGGGCAGGTGTGTGTACAGGGGGGCCTACAGGAGAACACAGGTGGGGGACTACACGCTGGAAGGCTCCCTCAAGGAGCTGAGACCCAGCTTCAGAGGGGAGGAGGAGTGGGGCTGAGTAGGGGATAGCACACCTGGACCCTCTGTCACTGAACCCTCCTTCAGCTCCGTGATGAGGCTCCGTGCGATTGGTGACAAGGGTGTGTGTGTGTGGGGGATGGTGAGATGGGAGGATGTGGGGGGAGTAGAGGGAGCCTGGAAAAAGGTGCTGGGACTCCATCCTGGAGGGTCTGTATTCCTGGCCTGCAAAGGCATGTGGATTATGTGGATTATTCCAGAGACAAGAGCAAGGGTCTGAAGCAGTCCCCCCATGACTTGCTGATGACTTAGGTGCATTAGGGAGTGGGGAGGGGAAGACCAGAATGGGTGTGATAGGAGGGAGGGGTTGATGGGAATGTGGAACCAGGAGACCGATTATGTGGCAGGGCTGGGGTTCTGGGGGTCTCATCCCAGAGGGAGGGTCTCAGGTTTCCAGGGCGGCCCCTCTCCAGTACTTTGGCCACCTGATGTGACTCATCCTGTGGTTTTGGATTGGTTGTCCACCCCCTGCCCATGACTGTGAACTGCTTGCTCACTATCAACGTAGTTCCATGTTTGTGCTATATGGTGGGGGAGGCTGTGTCTACCTGCACAGGCTGCTCAGTGGATGCCCGGGTCTCTCCTGCACCAGTCTTCCTGAGCTGCACTTTCCTCCTTCCTGCAAGACCCAGGGCCCCCCTGCTCTTCTCTTCTGAGGGTTGCAGTTGCTCAGTATGCTCCCCCAAAATTGACCTGAGAGTGATCCACAGCCACTTTCCACTACCTTCCCCCTTCAAAGACAGGCAGTCAGGTGGCTACTCATTCCGACTGGGAGACATACTGGTGTCTCCCTCTGGGAACAGTAAGTACCAAGTTCCCCAAGCTTGGGTTATACATTTGTGGGGCTCACATTTCCTGAGGCTTCTCTCCTGTGCTTGTAGACGCCTGCCTTCTTGCTATGTCCTCACGTGGCCTTTGCTTCATTCACCCAGATCCCTGGTATCTGTGTGTCCTAACCTCCTTTTCTTCTAAGGGCACCTGTCATACTGGATTAGGGCCCACACAAATAAGCTTGCTTTAACTTAATGACTTCTATAATTATGTCTCCAAATATCATCACATTCTGAGGTGTTATGAGTTAGGGCTTCAGCATATGGATTTGGGGTACACAGTTCAGTCCATAACAAACTGTATGCCAACAAATTAGATAACATAGACGAAGTACACAAGTTCCTAAAAAGATGCAAACTTCAAACGACCAAAACTGACTCCAAAAAAAAAAAAAATCTAAATAAAAAACTTAAAGAAAGGCCAGACCCAGATGTCTTCCCAGATGAATTTGACCTAATATTTAAAGATTTCATACCAGTTCTTCATAAACTCTTCCAAAATTTAAAGGGGGGAGTACTTCTCAACTCATTCTCTGAGGCCAGTATTACTTTGACCCCAAAACCAGACAAATACATTAATTACAAGACAAGTGACTCTCATGAACATAGACCCTCAAATCCTCAAAATGTGTGTGAACCAAGTCTATCATATAAAAAGATTATACACCACAACCAAGTGGGATTTATCCCAAGAATGCACGGTTGGTCCAACATCTAAAAATCAATTAATGTATTACACCATTTTGATATAATTAAGAAAAAATAGCCAGCATGATCATTGCCATAGATCCAGATAAAGCACTTGACAAATCCAACACCCTCTCATGATAAAAACACTCAAAAAACTAGGAATAGAAGAGAATATCCTTGACCTGATAAAAGACATCCATGAAAACCCACAGCTCACGTGATGCTTTGTGGTGAAGGACAAAGCTATTTTTGGCCGCAGTGCACAGTATGCTGGATCTTAGTTTCCCAAACAGGGATCAAACCTACATCCTCTGCAGCTGAAACATGGAGTCTTCACAACTAGAGGACAAAGATTTTGCCCCAGGACCAGGAACAAGGCAGGAGGTGCCTTTTGGTGCTTCTGTTCAGTGTGCAGCTGCACATTCAAGCCAAAGCAATTAGGCAAGAAAAAGAAAAGGCATCCGGATTAGAGAGGGAGAAGCAAAGCTACTTCTGAATGCATATGACATGATTTACTGTAGGAAATCCTGAGGAATCTGATAAAACTGAATTAAAGGAAGTCCTTGCTTTGAAGGCTGTCCCAGGCACGGATAGGGAAGTATAAATGCCATGTTATGAGTATATAGGTGCGAGGGTTGTGGAAGATGTGTTTCTTGGAGAAGGAGATATTTCAGATGGGTCCATGTGGATGGCATAACATCTAAACTAAGGAGATTGCAGAATGGATGGCTGGCGTGGGGGCAAAGGTGGGCTTCTACTGCAGAGAGAATATATGCAGAGACACAGGTGTGCCAGGGCAGGGAGCCACAGTGAGCCAGCAGTGTGGCTGGAGAACTGGCTTGTCGGGGGCAGTGGTAGGAGAGGGGTCAAGGAGGTGCCTCCCCAAAGACTTGGACTCTGCCCCCAGGCAGTGGGGATCACTCAAGGATTTTGAATAGGGGTGTCTGGACCGATTACACTTTCGTGTATGCAGTGGCTTAGGTTTCATAAAGGGTCCTGGGGTCATACATGTGTTCATTTGACCTGGACAGAAGTGGCATGGTCTTAGCATTATCTGTTTTCCTTTCCAGGTTTCTGGGTGGAGTGCACCCCTGTGCATGAGGCGGCCCAGCGGGGGGAGACCCGACAGCTGCAGGAGCTAATTGAGAGTGGGGCCTGTGTCAATCAGGTTACAGTGGACTCCATCACACCCCTGCATGCGGCCAGTCTGCAGGGCCAGGTGCAGTGCGTGCAGCTGCTGCTGGCCGCTGGGGCCCAGGTAAGCCACCCCGTAGCACAGACCTCCACCCCCACCCCCAGAATGGCAGGACAATCTCTAGAGGAAAAGAGGCCTGGGAATAGCATTCTGGGTGCTGTGAACACGTAGAAAGAAAGGAAGCCACTGCAGGAGGCTGAGAGGGATAGGAAGGAGGAAACCAGAGTGGGCTTTAGAGGGGCTGATCTCTGTGGCAACCACACCCTGAGGACCCGTGAGGAAGCCTGTGGACTGGCTGTTGGGAGGTCACTGGTGGCGGAAGAGAAGGGGTTTTAGCAAAGTGGTGGCGAGCTCTGCTCTGCACGTGGATGGGCCAGGCTTTGCACCTCTCAGAGGCCAGCTGCCTATGGGGCTGGTGGGGCCTTGTCTGCAGGAGCCGTTTGGGTGCAGAGAGCAGGATGATTACATGGGATGCTGACAAACCAGCTCTGGAAAGACCAGGTAGAAAGGAACAAAAGCAAGACTGACTCACTGCTTTCCCTAGTTAAGGACTCACAGCCGTACCGGCTATCGGGCTGGCGGAATTGCTGGGTCTTTACCAGTGGGCTGGGCAGTCTGGTAAGAGCTGGCTTGGCTCCCACGGGATAGAGATGGGGGGAGGTGGGGAAGAAGGGAAGGCTGTGCACTGCTCACTCTTCCCAGAATTTGACTAGGAAGGCAGTTCCAGAGGAAGTGGAACAAGCTTCAGCGTGAATCCAAATAACAGCTGAATTTGGACAAATTCTAAGCGGAATCTGCCAGTTTGGGGAGTTGCCTTTTCCTGCTCTGTGATTTTCCAGCTAGAAGAGGCACGGTTAGGCAGTTTTGGGCACTCCTCCTAGACGGGACTTGAATTAAAGCTGGTTTCCTTCCCTGCCTGTGCTAATGAGGTGTTGGGGTGGTGGCCGGAATGAGGCTGAGTCGAAAGAAAAGCCCTAAGTCGCTTGCTGGCTGTACTTAGGCACCTGCAGGCACGCCCTGTGATCTGTCTGTGAACACTCGCCTGGGACGGTGCCTTAGCACCTAATGGTGTTCTGCACTCAGTCGTGTCCAATTTTGTGCGACCCCATGGACTGTAGCCCACCAGGCTCCTCTGTATGTGGGATTCTCCAGGAATACTAGAGTGGGTTGCCATTCCCTTCTCCAGGGGACTTTCCCAACCCAGGGATTGAACCCGGGTCTCTTGCATTGCAGGCAGACTCTTGACCTTCTGAGCCACTAGGGAAGATATGTAATAGAAAACCTAAGGACTTAGGAGAACCACGCAGATGTCTTTGCAGAGATGAACCTGCATCAGAGCATGAGTGGCCGGCACCCTCTCCTCCACCCTCTGATACTTGTTACCCTCCCTCCAGGTGGACGCCCGCAACATCGATGGCAGCACCCCGCTCTGTGATGCCTGCGCCTCGGGCAGTGTTGAGTGCGTGAAGCTCCTGCTCTCCTATGGGGCCAAGGTCAACCCGCCCCTGTACACAGCGTCCCCGCTGCACGAGGCCTGCATGAGTGGTGAGTCAGCAGCAGCCTAGATGCCAGGGAGGCTGTCCGATGGCTGGTGACGCCGTGGAATCCGGTGCTTTTCCTCCTGGAGATGCAGTGCTCATCCAGACTGAAGGCAGGGTTCTAGCCAGTTGGCACCTTTCAGATGCTCCCCCGGGGAGTTGGGTGCCCCCTGCAGCTGCTCACCTCGTGGGCTTCCCCAAGGGTCCCTGATGTGGCAGAAAGGGGAGGCCCAGACGCATCCTCAAGGCAGATGCTCTCAGAGAAGCTGGGCGTTGGTGGTTTTCAGCTGCCTCCGGAGAAAGGATGGATTTCAGAGGGTGGGAGGACACGGCTGCTCCAGTCTCATTGGGTCAGACACGCCCAGGAGAGGAGCTACGACAGGCAGAACTGGAAATTTAGGGTGAGACCAGCAGGCCAGAAATATTTGAGAGGCTAGACTAGGCAGTTTGGATTCCACTGTTTAGAGCAAAGTTTGCCCACCTGTCCTGGGCTTTGGCAGGCGCAGCGCTCTGGCTCTCCTACAGCTCCCCTGTCTCTGCTGCCTGCCTCCCAAATCCCACTGCCAGGTCACCTTTGTCGATGGGGACCCCTTTAGGCAGCTCTGAAGGTTTTTGAGCAGATGCTGAATGCTAGGAACACATTTTTGAAAGATTTGTTTAGCAGCCATCCATCCATGCACAGCATGGGGAAGAGAAGTTCTTTTATTCCTTCACTCATCTTAGGTTCACTGGCAGGGTCCTGCTAATGAGATGGACAAGGGACAAGGGATGGCTTAAGAAAACCAAGCGTAAGTTAGTGTGTGCACTGCACATACATACACACAGGAGAGCTCAGGCAGAGGGTGGTTAGATTTGATGTGGGGGAGAGGACAGCCCAAGGTCCAGGTCGACTCAGGATGAGGAGGAGGCTGGCTGGGGAGTGGGTGGGACCTGATGGCGGGGGAGGAGTCCGCATGATAATGGACACAGCCTGGTGGTGGAGGTGGAGCAGGCATGATCAAGAAATGAGGGAGGATGGAGTCTGGGACGGATGGAGCCTGACCTAAGCTCAACCCCAAACTTGAGTTAAAGATGCAGGAGAAAAGCCAGGAAAGAGGCCAGAAAGGCATCCGCTGGGAGGGGGCAGGGAACCCCTGCGGTAGGAAAGTTAAGGGAAGTTCATCCAGGTGGCTTGGCATTTCAGATACAGCTTGGGGAGCAACCAGAGGTGGGGAGGCCCTTCTCTCCACCAGGACCGGGGAGCTTTGCATCCACAGCTGGTGACCTGAACTTTGTGTTCTCCCAGCACTGGGTACAGGTCATTGTGGCTCTCCCCTTGTCCCCTTGCCAGGTGGGCTTTGGGGGACAGCCGCCGAGCTCCCCAGGGAAGGACGCCCACCCTGTGCTGCCTGGGTTGCAGCCCGTCTCCCCTGTCTCAGGCTGCCGCCAAGCTCCTTCCAGCCATGCCTATTACTTCAAATACAGGGGCTTTTTCCTCCGCATGATCAGGAGGCTTTTTCCTCTGTCTCCGTTTCTTTTAAGGAAGTTCCGAGTGTGTGAGGCTTCTGATCGACGTTGGGGCCAACCTGGAAGCTCACGACTGCCACTTTGGAACCCCTCTGCATGTTGCCTGCGCCCGTGAGCATCTGGACTGTGTCAAAGTGCTGCTCAACGCGGGTGCGTAGTCTTTGCCTTCACCCCAGCCCTGGGCTCCACGCAAGCGCGTTTCCACCTGTGCTGCCAGCTGCCACAGAACGTTGACTGCGTTTCTGGGGAGGGGCTGCTGCATTCATGTCCCATGTTCCTTGGCCATCTTTGACCCCACTCCCGACCCCCTCAGGGGCCAATGTGAATGCGGCGAAGCTCCATGAGACGGCGCTGCACCACGCGGCCAAGGTGAAGAACGTGGACCTCATCGAGATGCTCATCCAGTTTGGGGGCAACATTTATGCGCGTGACAACCGGGGGCGGAAGCCATCGGACTACACGTGGGCCAGCAGTGCCCCCGCCAGGTGCCTGGAGCACTATGAGAGTGAGTGTGTGCGCAGTGGCTCCTGGCCCTGCGTCTGTGCGCGCTGGGGTTGCGGGGACCGCTTGCAGGAGCCTTTGAGATGATCACGATTTACTCAGACGGGTCCCTGCAATGATGCAGACACAGGCCCGGATCTTCAGCCAACAGAGGACAAACCCCCAGCTAAGGCAAGGCCTTATCTCTGGGGACATATTTTTAACAATTTACATGGAATTGCAGTCACAAGAGGCTTTCAAATACCAATTAGAAAAAAAGCCCATTGATTAAACATTTTGCCAGCCTGACCCAATCAAACACTATCATGGATTGAGAGGCAAATACCATCAACATCTGTCCAGAAAACATTTTCTAGAAGGTGTTTCTTTTCCTGCATCCAGATAATTTAGGAGGAAGTAATTGGGAAAGGGAATGTCACCAGTAATTCATTATTCTTTCAAAGAGGTTTGTCTTTCATAACATTTTGTAAGTTGAGAATACTCTCTTTGATTAATATATATCGATATTTTGATCAAACACTCGTGGTCCCAAAGGCAGCCACTGGGGCCAGGCTATCCTCTGTACACGTTCCTATGGCCCGACTGCCAGGGGCCTCCAGGCATATTCCTTCTTTGGCCCTGGTGTGTGTCCCTCATGAGCTGTCGCTCCAGGCTTCATCTTCAGGCCTGCGGTCCTGACCCTTTGCCCTGTGGGTCGGTTCTTCATGGGTTCCTCTGGCTGCAATGCTCTGGAGCAGAGCCCCTGGGGCTTGGAACTGCAGGGGTGGGCAGCCAGCATTGCCTGCCTGAACCCTTGCCCAACCCTCATCTGCCTGGAAGTTTGACAAATAGCCTTCTGGCTACAGATTTGTGCTTTGCTGATGAATCCATGTGCTCAGTTATAACATTATAGTGCCAAAACAAAAAAAAATCACAAAAGCCAAAAAAAATCCCCCAAAAGCCCAGAAAATTAAACCCCAGGGGCCATCAGCTGAATTCCATTTCCTGATCTTCTGTCCTAGGTCCCAGTCCCTGGCTGTCCTTCCTGGCCGCCTTCCAGAGAGGGTACACAGGGTTCATCATCTTTGCAGGACAGGGGAGGTGTCTGCAGTTCTGTCCTGGTTCTTGTTACACTGAAGGATGCCGCACTCCTTCCTCAAGCTGACCTCACGTACATTCTGTCCCTTTCTGCAGAGACGCCTCTTAGCCTGTCTCAGCTCTGCAGGGTGAGCCTGAGGCGGGCGGCTGGCGTCAGGGGGCTGGAGAAGATCGCCAGGCTGAACATCCCTCCCCGGCTCATCGACTTCCTCTCCTACAATTGAGCTTCAGGCACGAGTTCCGGGCGGCCAGCGACTCGGGGCCAAGGGGGACTTCGATGTCAGAAACTGTGCCGCTGCTGTGGGGAACAGCACTCCGAATCCCTCCGGGACATCCTGTTTCGTCTTCTCTGCAGACCCTTAGAGGATGTTTCCAAGGCCCGGGGCAGGCCCTCCCTGGACTTGGGTCCGGCTCCCTCCGGCTTCCTCCCGGCCGTGCCAGTGTCTCTCTTCATGACCTTCTTTGGAGGGACTCTTAGGACAGACTCCAGAAGCACAGTGGGGCCGCGGGGCCAGGGCTCTGATTCTGATTCCACACACCTGGGAGGCACCCACTCTGATTCCTTTAGCAGCAGGAGGCCCTGGATGTGCAGAGAGAGGAGCCTGCACTGCAGGGGGTAGACCCCTGGGAGTGGGTCCCGGCCAGGCCCGGGACGGCACTTTGGGGACAGCCTGCCCCCTTGGGTGCTGTTTTCTGGAGCCACAGGTGGTATCTTGTGAGACTCAGCTGTGCCCAGGTGTGCCCATCACTCAGGGGGCTTTATACGGGTCTCACTGGGGAAGCATCAGGCTTTCTATTCCCACAGTGTTTCTTAGGAAGTTTTTCTCCAGTCTGAGGTCTCAGCTCTTTTAAAAAGTGTATGCAGGTGATGAAAACTTTTAGACACGTGCTGTAGCACTTAGGTTTAGTTAACAAGTCTGTAAAGGAGTAGGTAACAGGAAGGCATCTTAGCACATCCTCCCTGGGGTAGTGATTTCCGATGTGAAGCACCGTTGGGAAACTCTTTAGAGACTGTTTTTCATCTTTCTACAGCTGCTAAATGAATTCTTTGCCCACCCCAAGTTTTGCTAATTTCCTGCAGTTGGCAGAAGAGGTTGCATCACCCTCTGCCAGGTTGAGCATGGATTCATGCATTTATTGTGACATCTGAGCTTCAGGCACTGCCTTGGTGCTGTGAGCTGGACAAGAATCAGACTCGTCATCCAGTCAGGGCGAGAAAGTATTGCACAATCAGTGTTTTTAGTAATAGAAGCAAGTAATTCTACATTATAAACCATTAGGTGACATGACATAGTATGTTCAAACTGCATCTGTCTGCTTAAGATTCTGTATCATAATTTAAAATCTCAGGGCTTAAACTAGAGGACGTTTGTATAAATAGTTGGTCTATTTGATTTGGGGGGCAATGGAGAAAGTACCTCTTGTGTGTCAGGCCTCCCTCAAGCCAGTGTCCCCAGAAATGTTGACCTCACCAGGTTCCCCCAGAGAGTGTGGGGGGAAGAATGAGCCTGGTGGAGCAAGGTCACGCCAGCTGTGGTCACGACCAGGGGTGCCTCTTGGCAAGGCTACATGGGTGGGGCCCATACATGGTGGAAAGTTCTGTGCTGGCAGCTGTGGGTATTTTCCGTCCACTGCTCAGGCTGTTAGGATGGTGCTTCCTCGTACGAGGAGATAAGAGCTGCTCCCATTTGCTGCAGGTGTAGATACATGTTCTGGGTCAATCAGTGTATCTGTGTGCACTAATAGCAATAAAAAAAAAAGTGCCGGGTTCTGTCCTTTCATCTTTGTAACAGGAACTTGCCTCTGTCCATGAAAACTGCTAATGTTTCAACACAGGGGACACCGGGGGCAGAGTCTGGTTCCCGCACTGACTGCTCAATAAAAGTGGTTGGCATGAGTCCATCCTTGTGTGCACATGGCCCTTTTCTTATTGGGGGCGGGCAGAAGCACTGGGTGGGCTTCAACCAGGGAGCGCCAGAGGGACTGCTGTCATCTCCCCTGGGTCTTTGCCAGTCCTGGACGTGTGTCTCCTTTACCCCTCTTCCAGCCGCTTCTCTCCTGGTGTTGGTCTCCATGCCCCCGCGTGTGGAGAGACTCTGCCCAAGGGATCAGACGACTAACATTCCAGGGCTTCCTGTAGCTGCCCCTCACTTTATTGAGATGTAACTGATGAGTGTAGACTCCTCCATAGTACTGGCTGAAGACACATGAGCCTGGGTCTTCCCAGCTGTAGGAGAGGGATCAAAAATCAGACTTTGATCTTTGAAAGGATGTGATGATCAACCACCAAATCTCACGGATGAGAATATGAGGCCAGTTAGGCTCAGGTGTTTTTATGAAGCCAAAATTCAGTGATGAGAAGTTGCCTTGAAAACAATGACATGCTCCTCAAATGTTAAAATCTTACGTATGACTATACTTTGTACGTATGACTGGCTTTGTTGATGTGTAAACCTCTTCCCTGGTGATGCCAGTGGTAAAGAACCTGCCTGCTAATACAGGAGACATGGGTTCGATCCCTGGGTCAGGAAGATCCCCTGGAGGAAGGCATGGCAACCCACTCCAGTATTCTTGCCTGGAGAATCCCATGGACAGAGGAGCCTGGCGGGCTACAGTCCATCCGGTTTCAAAGAGTCAGATATGACTGAAGCGACTTAGCACATGCACACATCTTACAACATGTAAACAATTCTCTTCTGACTTTGAGGTAGGACCACCTATTTCAGGAGTGATCCACTCAGAATACCTCTCAGTTTACATTTTAAAACTCAATGTGCACATGAGAAACTATATTCAATATCCTGTGATAAACCATAATGGAAAAGAGTGTGAAAAAATATATATATACAAACTGAGTCACTTTGCTGTACAGCAGAAATTAACACAACACTAAATTAACTCTGGGGTTTCCCTGGTGGCTTAGAGGGTAAAGCGTCTGCTTGCAATGCGGGAGACCCGGGTTCCATCCCTGGGTCAGGAACATCTCCTGGAGAAGGAAATGGCAACCCACTCCAGTACTCTTGCCTGGAAAATCCCATGGACTGAGGAGCCTGGTCGGCTACAGTCCATGGGATCACAAAGAGTTTGACACGACTGAGCAATGACACGTAAATTAACTCTACTTTAAAAAATTAAAAACCCAATATGCAGCTGACAGATTTGGAGAAGATAATTTGCAATATAGATAACAAATGACTACTGATCAAAATATGTAAGGATATTTTTATAAATCATTCAGAAGAAGATTAACAACCCTCTCCCCCTCCAAAAAAGCAGGCCAAGACTATGAACAAGAGATTTACAGAAGAGAAAACCTCAAATGTCCCATGACAGGAAAGGATGGTCAGTAGTGATGACGGAAATGCACATTAGTGAATATACACTTCAACGACATGATACTGTTAAGTACCATCACCTTAACAAAAATGAAAATGGGTATTGGGCAAACGGCAACTCAGACGGCCGACTGGGGTTTAAATTGGTACGTGTGTTTTGGAAAGCTGTTAGATGGTATTGCTAAAAGTGCTTATACCACAATTGTACAGCAGCTCTACTTTCTGTTTTTTTTTTCTTCTTCTAGTTGCATTGTAATAGACATACAGCACTATATGAGTTTAAAGTGTACAACACACACAATGAAATGATGAGCACCCCAGATTTACTGAACATGGATCATCTCATATAAATACAACGATAAAGAAATAGAAAATTGTTTTCCTTGTGATGAGAACTCAATTTACTTTTTTTAAACAACTTTTATACAATGTATAGTAGTGTTATCTTTATCATGTGTGTAACTGGAAGTTTGTCCTTTTTTAAAAAAAATACTTTTGGCTGCAGTGGGTCTTCATTGCTTTGCAAAGGCTTTCTCTAGTTGCAGCGAGTGGGGGCTACTCTATGGTTTTGGTCCACGGGATTCTCATTGCAGTGGCTTCTCTCGTGGCGCACAGGCTCTTGGCGTGTGGGCTTCAGTAGTTGCAGGGCATGGACTCAGCAGCTGTAGCTCATGGGCTCCAGAGCACAGGCTCAGTAGTTGTGGTGCCTAGTTGCACTGTGGCCTGTGGAATCCTCCTGGACCAGGGGTTGAACCTGTGTCTCCTGCACTGGCAGGAGGATTCTATCCACTGTGCCACCAGGGAAGTCCTAGAAGTTGTCCTTTTTTTGACTACCTTCATCTGCTTATGCCTTCCCCCTGGTATTTCTATTTTGGCAAATGTACCTGAAGGAGCCCTCAGGTATGTCATAAGCAGACGAGTGGCAATGTTTGGTGCCACAATGCATGTCATAGTGAAAGACCTCAGCAGTGGAGAAGCTGTACAATAAATTTGTATATTCACTTAATGCTTATATGCTGTGACTGTTAAGATGAATTAGTTATATCAGTTCAGTTCAGTCGCTCAGCTGTGTCCGACTATTTGCGACCCCATGGACTGCAGCACGCCAGGCTCCCCTGTCTATCACCAACTCCCAGAGCTTACTCAAACTCATGTCTATTGAGTCAGACATGGTTTACATGGTTTACTACTAACAGATCTAAAAATTATAACGGCCAGCGAAAAAGAGCTGCCAACCTTATTGAAGTATAGTATGAATCCATTTGTATAAAGTGAAATACAAAATAGACTGAGCATCTAAGGATATGTGTGTGTTCAGTGACATCACAGAACCCACATGATAACCTTCGAGTCTAAGCATTTGAGTTCCTTTATTCCTGGCTCCCATGGCAGAGCTCACCGGCCCATGTTGTGAGCAGCTGTGCTGACCGCGGGAGTGCCAGCAGGCTGCCTGCTTCTCCACCTTGCAGCACTGACTGTCCTTTCCATGATGGCCTGGAAAAGGCTTCCAGACCCCGCAGACTTTGTTTTTCCTCTTTTCTCAGTGTGAGTACCATGTGGCATTGACAGCTAAGCCCATGTTATGCTGGCATCAAAAGTCTTGTGATCTCTGGCAGCTTGAATGAAAATATGTCTTAAGTTGGTCCAATCTAAATAGGGAGACTCCTAGAAGCCTAATGTCTCAAAACCATAAATACAGGAGGAGAGGCTTGTGAGAACTCTTTCTCTCATACACACATCTCCTTCTTCATATAGACTCTGACTTTCTGGCAGCTGGTCTCCAGGTGTGCAGTTCTCATGAACCCCAAACTTCAGAGAAGAGAACTGGCACCTGAGCTCCGAGCTGGGTGTGCAAGTAGCATAGCCCTCTGCATTCTGCATGATCCACAGAGAAAATTCCCCTTGCTTCTCTGTGTTCACTGAATCCGGAGGCTCATTCTGCTGTGGTGGAGACAGGGCGCTGGATGAATGGATGAAGAATGTCCTCTTGGCCCTTGATCCATTTTACCTTTCATTCTTTCCTTCCGTACATCCTTCCTTCCATCCATCTCCCCTTTTTATTTTATTTATTTTTGGCTGTGCTGGGTCTTCGTTGCTGCGGGGGCTTCCTCTAGTTGCAGTGAGCGGGAGCTACTCTCTAGCTGTGTGTGGGTTTCTCGTGGTGGTGGCTTCTCTTGTCATGGGGTACGGGCTCTAGGGTGCATGGGATCAGCAGCTGTCGCTTCAGGCCTCCATAGTTGTGGTGCCCAGGCTCAGCTGCTATTCCCAGACCAGGGATCAAACCCGTGTCTCCTGCATTGGCAGGCAGATTCTTTACCACTGAGCCACCAAGGAAGCCCTGTTTTGTTTATTTTTTCAAACTGATTATTCTATCTTAGGTTCTCCGCTGGGCACTGAAGATATCAGAAACCCCACCAAAAGCAAAAGCTGACACCTCAAACAGAAGCACTAGTCCTGGCCCCGAAGGACCTGAGTCTGTTGCTCAGGGAACAGACATAGGAAGTATATCTGGGAACAGGGGCAGGAAGGGGTCGTGAGCCCCAGACAGGAAAGAGGCCCAACTTTGCTCTTAGAAGAGAAGGAGAGAGATGACCCTGACTCTGTTTCTCACATCTTGGATAAATAAATATTTACAACTGCATTCATTTTTCTATCCATGATGCTATGTAGTTTACCAAGCTTTATAAGGACCTGTAGTATTGGCAGCGCTTTTCTGGAGCAAGTGTGAAGATGCCAAAGACGGACTGATACAGCTTCTCATTTGTTTCATACACTTTTCCCAAACACAGAAACCAGAAGAGTGAAGTTTAACCCCGCAGGATTTTACACGTGTAAAGCATTCACTATAAACATTTCTTGTGCTTACTGCTTCCAAAGGCCCAGAGGAGACTTTTACAAAGGGCCAAACAGGGAGAAGAGAGCCAGACCTTCTGCCTATGAGTCACCATGCAGAACACATGTGGGTGATTTTAAAAATTGAAATTAACTGAGCCATAGGGGAAAAATCATCACAGACTACCTTAAAAGAGTCTAATCGTTAGTCTTTTTTTTTTTTTAATCTTTCTTTTGGAGAGTCCGAGGGGTCTTTTGCTTCTTTAAAAAAAAAAAAAAAAAAGCACAGGCTGGGGAATTTCCTGGTGGTCCAGCAGTTAGAACTCTGCTTCCTCATTGTGAAAGGCCTGGGTTCAATCCCTGGTTGGGGAACTAAGATTTCACAAGCCACATGGCCCCCCAGAAAGCTCAGAGTGTATACAGAGGAAAATAGGATTCAGTTCTGTTTAAGGGCCAACTGAGCAGGGGCTAAGGGCAGCACAGGGAGCGGCTGGGGCAGGGCAGGGGAGGGGAGGGGAGTCGGTGGGAAACACGGGGCTCCGGGTCCTGCCTGTCGGGGTCACAGTTCTACCAGCCACCTCTGCGGCCTCTTCCTGGGGAGACTGGCCAGAGCTCTCGGAACAGGTGGAGAACAGGGTATCGTTTCCCACACGTACAGCACGAATCAGAGCAATGTTACTTGCAAGGCTGGGGACACACCCCCACACCTGTAACCGGGGGCCTCACCTGGAAGGCGGCCCCAGGATCAGCTCACACGCCTCTAAAGCAAGGGCCACCCAATCTGGGAGACTCGATAAAGCTGACGGACGTTTCTAATTATAAGGGAACTGTGACCTGAGATGGGGGACTTGGCTTCTTACCTGAACACACTTCTTCATGGAAACAAAGGTTAACAAGTTCCCAAACCAGCCTACAAAAACACATTCCTTTGTGTTCTAGAAACATGTAATCAGTTTGGTTTGTGATGATGGTTGCAGCATCCTGTGAGGGTCTGCCTGGGTCATAAAGGACTAAAACCCAAAGCTAGGCAGCCAGCTGACTACACACACAAAGGCTTGGCTCAGGGATGTAGGGACTCTGCTTGGGGAGGGGTCACCACCCCTGAATGGAGGCACGATAGACCTGAAGGCTGGATTGTGAGGGATGTGAATCCACTCGAGACTAAACATGATCTCAAAGACAGTCTAGGGCTTCCCTGCTGGCTCAGCAGTAAAGAATCTGCCTGCTAATGCAGGAGACATGGGTTCGATCCCTGGTCCGGGAAGATCCCACATGTCGCATAGCAACTAAGCCTGTGTGCCACAACTACTGAGCCTGTGCTCTAGAGCCCGGGAGCTGCAAGCACTGAGCCCATGTGTCCTAGAGCCCACGCTCTGAAACAAGAGAAGCCACAGCAATGAGAAGCCCCACAACTAGAGAGGAGCCCCTGCTCGCTGCAACTAGAGAAAAGCCTGAACACAACAACAAAGACCCAGTGCAGCCAAAAATAAACACATTGATAAAATTATTTTCTAGAAAAGACAGGTTTTTAGTTTATATTGAACTTGAGGGAAAGGAGGAGGAGGAGGAAACTTTGACTGAGATGCTCAACGCACCTTTGGTTTTAGAAGTTTGTAATGTGGGTTATCCCACCAACATGACTTTAAACCTTCACCTTGTCACAGGTGTGCTTCCAGGATTTCCATGCATCACAGAAAGGCCAGTGTGACACCAAAAATGGGAGACGAGAGAGTAATGAGAGAGAGGAAAACGAATGTTAAGTTATTGGGTACAAGTTGGATGAGAAAAACAATTCAGGGGTGAAAGGGATGTTGGAAATTTGGCCCAGCAGAATTTGGTTTATTTTCCTGGGCTCCAAAATCACTGTAGATAGTGACTGAAGCCATGAAATTAAAAGATGCTTGCTCCTTGGAAGAAAAGCTATGACAAACCTAGACAGCATGTTAAAAAGCAGAGACATTACTTTGCCAACAAAGGTCCATCTAGTCAAAGCTATGGCTTTTCCAGTAGTCATGTATGGATGTGAGAGTTGGACCATAAAGAAGGCTGAGCCCTGAAGAACTGATGCTTTTGAAAGGTGGTGTTGGAGAAGACTCTTGAGAGTCCCTAGGACTGCAAGGAGATCAAACCAGTCAGTCCTAAAGTAAATCAGTCCTGAATATTCATTGGAAGGACTGATGCTGAAGCTGAAGCTCCAATACTTTAGCTACCTGATGTGAAGAGCTGACTCATTAGAAAAGACTCTGATGCTGGGAAAGATTGAAGATGGGGAGGAGAAGCGGACAACAGAGAATGAGATGGTTGGATGGCATCAGTGACTCAATAGACAGGCGTTTGAGCAAGTTCCAGGAGATGGTGAAGGACAGGGAAGCCTGGCATGCTACAATCCATGGGGTCACAAAGAAGCGGACGTGACTTAGCAACTGAAAAACAACAAGAGCTTGGTTACTACCTGGAGTAACATTCAGGGACAGGATGCCTCTGGGTGGGATGGGAGGAAGGGATGCTATGAAGTGAGTGATAGTTAATTTTATGGGTCAACTTGACTGGTCCAGGAGATGCCCAGGTAGCAGGTAAAACATTATTCTGTGGTGTCTCTAAGGTCTCCTTGCAAGAGATGAGCATCTGAGTCAGCAGACTGAATAAAGAAGGTCACCCTCATCAATGTGGGGGCATCATCCAGTCCCTCAAGGCTTGAAGAGAACAAAGATGGGGAGGAGAGGGGTCTGCTCTCTGCCTGACCACCGAGCTGGACATGAGTGTTCTCCTGCCTCAGACTGGGACCGGAACTAAGGCTTCCTCCCGTCCCCAGGCCTGCAGGTCTGGACTGGACTATACCACCAGGTGCCCAGGTCTTGAGGCTGCAGGTGGACAAAGGGACTTTCTGCCTCCATGACAGAGTGAGTCCATGTGGTAAATCCTCCCCTCTGTGTATGCATGGGAAAGCATATCCCACTGGACCTGTTTCCCAGGAGAACCTTCACTAATATAAGAAAGGTGTATTTTGCAAATGTGACAGTCGTGATTCAACATGGTGGATGGTGGTGTCTACTGAACATGAACCTAGGACCCACCATTTGCCAAGCAAGAATGCGGCTTAAAACCTGGCACTTAGTAAAACCCGTAGCATACTCTGCTACCTACTAAGCACTGTCTTCCATCAGGGGGTAGGGCAGGAAGGCAGCCAGGCTGGGATTTTCAGGGTCGGGGTAGATGGACCTGAAGCATCCAGGCCCATACCCTGATTTCCCTGGGAGGAGATATAGGTGGACATGGGACTTTCCTCGGCTTCTCTTCTAGTGGTTCCCAAACTTTTGCCTGGAACAGTCACCTGGGGGGCTTGTTAAAACAGACTGGTGGGCCTCCTCCCTGAAGAAAACATGATTCAGTGATTTTGGGCTGGGGCCTGTGAACCTGCATTTCCGTGAATTCCATGGGGCTGCTGGAGGGGATGTCGGGAAGACCCGCACTGGGGACCACTGCTCTGCCAGCTGTGGTTTTCTCTCCACCAGGCTCTCAAACTTTAGTTTCAGGGCCCAGTTCAGTGAAACACCCTCCACGTGTAGTATTTTAGGGAGATGCATGGAGCCTTGAGATGCTCGGCATAGCCGAGGTCATTTCCCATCGTGCTTCCTGGGAGTATCGCAGGGAGCCAGGCTTCTGGGGCTGGGGTCCTGGGAACCTTGCTTCGAAGGTTCTTGGCCACAAAGAACAGCACTGTGTTTCTCTCTGCTGCCATCAGCATCGACTTCCAGCTGCAGCCCAGTGCCTGAACTGCAGGAGTGAACACTGTAACCACTTGTACTTTGTGCTGACAGACGGCTCTGATCACAGCCCAGAGTGAATCATTACTTTCCTTGGGATGTTCCGACAGCTGAAGGAGGTGATGGATGACCAGAAGAGATCCAGAGATGTAGATAAATCTCTGTCTTAGCAGTGAACCAGGGCAGGCCACTGTGGATTGGCTTTCCTTTGGTGTTTTTTTTTTTAATATTTCCGAGCAAATCCAGGCCCCTGGTAGAGTTCTGCCCTTGAGCAGCCTCAGGAGGTAAAGGAGAGGGCGTGTTGCCATTTTCTGCTCTGAAAAGAGCAGAATAAAGGAGTAAAGATGGGGGAAGTTTATTCTGGAGGCAGAGGGGACCCTTTGAGGGATTTTAGTTGGGGTATAATGGGATGGGAGCTAGGAGACAGACAGCAGAGGCTGCAGGTATGAAGTCCAAGGCCGTTTAGAGTTTCTCAGAGCAGGGGAGAGGGAAGGGGAGGCGGCCGCAAGGGAAAAAGTGGTGAAGGTCATGCCAACAGCTCAGAGGTAAAATCAACTGGACTGAGAGACTGACTGGATGTTAAGAGATTGACTGGATTAAGTCTGGGTGGTGGTCTTGTGAATTTAGACCTGAGTTCCTAGGGAAAGAGTGGTCATTCTCTCTCTCACACACACAAATACACGGAAGGGATCATTAGATGGAGCTGGCTGACTGCCCCCTTCACCCAGCTTAGGACCTGGTTCCCCCTGCAATGTCCCCACAAGACCCTCCGCAGGTTTGGGGATAATATGTGCCAAACGCAACCTCCCTCCAGAGGCTGCCCCAGTCCTGCTGGCTGAGAAGATGCCCCCTGGTCCACAGCTTGGACCGGTGCCCTGGGCCACTGCTGTGCAGGTGACATAGGAGCAGGTAAGGACCTCTCTGCCACGAGGGCTGAGGCGTGTCTGTGTCCCTCTTGGAGCCACATGTTAAGTACTTGCTCTCTTGTCCTCCTTTGGGACAACCTAACCTAACACTCAGTCCTGGACCCAGAGGACCAGCCACCAGGCAGAGCAGAGGTCACGCTTGCTTGGACGCAGCCTCACACCAACACTTAAGGGGCAGGGAGATAGGAGAGGAGGCAGAAAGAGTCCCCGTCTGAGCCAAGGCAAAGTAAACGCTCTTTTCCAAGATAACATATTCTCCAGAAATCATACACTCAAAGGAAGATTGAAGTTTAAAGACCAACAGGCTTCACCTGGAACAGTTCAGGCCTGTGGCCTAAGTAAGCCCGGAGACTCGTCAGAGCCGATTGGTGTTTTACTTCCCTGGATCAAAGAGGGCTTTCTGATTCAGACCAAAGAGAAGAAGTCTGAGTAACGGGAATTTACATCTCCCGGGTCTGTTCCTGCTTCTCAAACAGTACATCAGTCAAGGAGAGTCTCAGGGCTGGATGCGCCCACCTGAATGTAGGAAAGGAGCTCGTCAGGTGGCCTGGCACATCCTTGTCTCCCAGGCTGGGAGCTAAGCTACTTGCTGAACTGTGTTTGCCTCTCTAGGACACTTACCCTAAAGCTTATTTGTCTCCAAATACAGTAATGTGGGAGTTATACATTCAACATGAACTGGGGGGTGGAGAAGTTGGATATAATTCTGTCCTAAACATATCAATACTCAGTTTATTTCCTCTATTATGTGAGACTCTAAAGATCAGGGGCCATACCTTCCTCAGTATTTGGCACAGAGATAATCCACACATAGTGACTGAATGAACTGATGAAGGCAGGGCTACAGGGCTGCCATGGACAGCTGCCCAGGCCGTGTACTGCACAACTCCTCTATGGTGTGTACAGAGCCTCCTGGAGTTATGTAGGACTATGTCCAATTTGATGACTGTGTTCCTTCTTCTAAAGAGAATTTGGGATGTGCTTTTTTCTTAATCTCCCCAAAGAGATTAAGCTCCCATAGCTATGAAAACTCTATGTACCTCAAGTGTAAGTATTATTGCATCAATCAGACTATGAGTAGCAAAAAGCTGACCCCATGTCTTCAACACAGGAAGATTCATTATTTTTACATAGTAAGTCTAGGGGTAGAGAGGTACTGCCTGTGGTTTAGAGCAGAGGTTGGTAAACTTTTTCTGCAAAGACTGTAAACATTTTCAGTTTTTTAGAATGTGTGGTCTCTGTCACAACTTTACTTTATCATTACAGGGCAAGGTTGGCCACAGATGAACTGCCTGATGTGTTCCAATAAAACTTAACTTTACAAAAATGTGTGAGGCCAGGTTTTGCTCATGGGCCATAATCTGCCAACCCCTGGGATCATGGAAAGTTGAAAAGAGAGGATACCATGGAGGAAAGATTTGAGAAGCAAAGGGGCTGTGGTCAAGGTGGTCCTGTACTGCACACAGTTTCTAAACTCACAGACCATGCCAGCTGTCTCCCACAGCTGCCCCAAATTCAGCCACCCTTCAGGGTTTCTGATCTTCAAACCAACACTGATCAGGGTGTCCTGGCACAGCAGTCTGGCCTCACGACTTGCCCACAGTGCCTGGAGGGTAAAAGAAGCTGCAGCACCCTGTTCTCAAGCCAGAGAGTCAGTAAAAACAAGTGTTAAGGCTGGTGGCTTCCACATCAGCGGCCAGTCCCACCACGCTGGTGGTCAGTAATGGGCTGACTCCCAGAGGAGCAGAGTAGACTCTTCGGACCCTCTGTGACTCCCTCTGAAGGCTGCTTCTCCTCCCATGGGGTCCTTAGTCCTGCAAAGAATTATGATAGAGGTAATTCGTCTCCTCCAGCTTGGGCTGTCACAGCACAACATGACACTATAGCACAGGCCGGGGTCATTTCTCACTGTCCTGGGGGCTGGAAGGCCTAGATGGGGGCAGCAGACCCGGCCCTGGTAAGAGCCCGCTTCCTGGTCTGCAAACGGTGGCCTTCTTCATGGGTCCTCATGGGGTGGATAGAGGCCGCTCCAGTCTCTTCCTTCTTGTTGATTGCTATTGTTTAGATGCTCAGTCATGTCTGACTCTTTTGCAGCCCTGCCAGGCTCCTCTCTCCCATGGGATTTCCCAGGCAAGAATACTGGGATGGGCTGCCATTTCCTTTTCTGGGGATCTTCCTGGATTAGAGATAGAACCTGTGTCTCCTACATTGGCAGGTGGATTCTTTACCACTGAGCCACCAGGGAAGCCCCCTCTTCCTTCTTGTAAGGACACTAACCCCATGACTCTCATGGCCTCATCTCACCTTAATCCTTTCCCCAAAGCCCCACTTCCATGACCATCACAGTGAGGATTAGGGCATCAACACCAGACTTCTGGAGGGGGCCACAAACATCCAGTCTGTGGCATTATTAACCTCCCATTTCTATGTGTCACAGGAGCTGTATCGGGAATGTATTCCTTTCTTCTCTGCTTTTCAGATGAGGGACGTTTCTGAGCGGTTAAACCACTTGTCCAAGGTTGTCTGTCCAACTCAGAGCACAGACGAACCAATCCACTCCATGTAAACAAACGAGGATAGCCGCATCATGTTTTTTCTCTGGAAATAAATTTTTTTGTTTTTTGCCTTAATAAGAACTCTCTGGAGCCACAGGGCCTCCAGGTGAAATGGTGACTGTCCTGGGCCCAAGGGACTTTAGCATTTATGGTGTCCTCCTCCATTTAAAAACACACACACACACACACACACACACAAATTACATTTCATGGCTGTGTTGGCACAGAGGACTCAGCTGGATTCATTTTCATACATTTGTCATTATTATGTTCAGTTTTTCCTTCGAATTTTAGAACTTTTGAGCTGAAATATTTTCACAGACCCTTAAAAGCACCAGGGGTCAAGCACCGCAACATCTCTGCCTGGAAAGGTCAGCTGGGGATTTAGCCCCTGGGTGGGCTGTTGGGGGGTAGGGGGGAGCTGCTCTGGGGGAAGTAGTGAGGCCAGAACCAGGGGAGACACCTGAGCAAGCTTTTTAACCTCAGCAGGAATCTCCCTTAAGCTTGGGGTCCTCTACATGTCTGCAGCTCTCAGGATGAGCTAAGCATTCACCCCCAAAATTCTGGCCAGCCACTGGTGGAGCCTCTATACACAGAGACCCCTAAGCCTCACCCATGGGGTGAAGTACCATCAGGGCTAAGCTCAGGGGGAGGGTCCCCAGCCTGGTGTTCTGATGTTTGGCCACAAGAGGGAGCCCATGGTCCAGTCTGGTCCAGGTTTGCAGAGAGGTGCCAGGCCTGGGCCAGAGACGGGTATTCATTGAGAAAGCTGCTCTCTCCCTGCCACCCTCAGCGACCCCTGTAATTCTGGGGGGCGCTGGAGGCAACTCAGTTCTAGGTGGGCTGCCACCTCCCTTGTCCCTGCTGAGCTGTGTGGCCCTGGGGGCAGGGATGTTACCTCCCCCATGGCCTTGGGCTCCTTACTGAAACACTCAGGGTGGACTGTGTGGATGTCTGAGATCACTTCCGCCCTCAGGTTTTACTTCTGCTGGAAATATAGCCGGGCCAAAGCTTAGCTGCACAAACAGCCGTGGGCTCCAAAGCTAGTTTCCTATTTTTGCTCTGCCATTTCCTTGGCTAGGCGACCTGGGCCAGGTCCCTTTCCCTCTCTGGTTCTCATTCACTGGCTGTAAGAAAGAGGCTACCGGCCTGTCCGGAGTGTCCCAGTGATCTCTGACTTCTGCTGAGAAAGGTCTGGATGCTGGGTCGGCTCAGATCAAGGACCTGGGGCAGCCCACACCTGGAGACCAGAACCTTTGCCTTCTTCTTCCCAAGCCTGGAGAAAGTGTTGCTTCTGGGGGTGCAGAAGCAACCCCAGACCCTCTAAGAAGAGCTCTCACTGGCTCTGCCTAGACCCCACTGCGATGTGGGGTGCTGAGTCATTGGTTTTTGTGGGAAGCGTCTCCACAGCACTGTGAATTCCCTTGTATCTGAACACCCAGCGTCCCCAGCCCCTGGCCCGGTGGCTGGCACAGTCCCCACAATGAGCAAAAGTGGTACATAGGAGTCAGCTGGATGCAGATTGAAAATGCAGGGTTCCAGGCCTGCCATGGGTTCTGGAGGTCTGGGTGGGGCCCCGAAATCAGCATTAGAAATGTTGAAAGAAAGAATAATTTTCATAGTGGGGTATTTCTTTCCCTCTATCCTCTTTTTTTGGTTTCTTTGTTTTAAATTGTATCTCAGCATTTTGGAATTTTGGGAAGAGGATGTAAAAATAGCCATTTTTCAGAGCCAGGCTTTTCCATCTCATGTTTAGTCTGGGGCCGCGGTCTCTCTGGAACGTGATGGTAGCCTTGCACGCTGGGCACCCCTTAAGTCCCTCATGTTGTCCGCCCCCTGTGCCTGCCCGGGCCAGCTGGGCTGCCATCAGTGGCCTCTCTGGACTGGCTGAGGGCACTCCTCTGGCTTTTCTCCTCCTGGTGGGCCTCAGAGGCCAGAACCCAGATTCTGCCCCTCTATTGCCCCAGCGGGTGAAAGAGTGCACACCAGAGAGCGATCTACACCATCACAGAGCACTCTGCACTGGAGGGCTGCCTTTATTACCCCCTCCACCTCCCAAACCCAGCCTTGGCGAGGTGGGGTGAGCCTGACGACCCTCCTCCTGCCTTGGGGTGCAGGCCTGCCCCATGCAAGGGTGCCCAACCTCCAACCTCTGCAGGGCAGGGCCCCCGTTATCAGGACCCTGCCATCCCCACAGCCTGCACCCTCCTCTCCCTGCTCAGTAAGCCAGGCTCTGAAATTAGTCATAACAAGCCCGCCAAAGAGGAAAGGGGGGAAAATTAAAAAAAAGAATTTTTTTTCTTTATCTTGGCCTCAAAACCCAGAAGCGGATTCACTTCCAAACCACATAAAACAGCCAAGTGACAAGGCTCCCACGTGTCGGCTGAGGGCTCTGCTTGGTGGTGGGGTGGGGTGCGGGGCTGGGGACAGGCTCTAGAAAGTCCTCTGTCTTGGTGGGCAGGGGGAGTGGGGGTTGAGGGAATGTAGGATGGGGCGTGGGAAAGGGCAATCTCCTTCTATAGGGGTCTGGAGGAAGCAGGCTGTGGTCAGACCTGTTCTCTCATCTACCCCGTGGGCGACCCCTGTCTATTCAGGCCTCTCATGAGCAGAGCATCTGGCTCCCAAGTTTCGTGTTTCCGCTGCAGCAGGCCTGTGCAGCTCAGCTGTCCCCCTTCCCTGAGAGGGGGCCTGGCCCATCCCCTCCCTGCTCACCTCCTCCAGGAGGTCCTCGGCTCTCCGAGTCTGGGTATCGAAGCGCCTCTGCCACTGGGCGCAGGTCGCGCCAGGGAAGCCCCGAGCGTTCATTCGGGACTGACCAGGGTGGTCAGTCTGCTGCTGCTGCTGTGATTGGTGAGGCTTGAGGCCCCTCTTCTCCATGCAGCGCGGGGTGGGGATGTCCCCGTGGACAGATGGTGCCCGCACCCACCTGCCCGCGTGTCTCTGCGTTAGGTGCGCACCTGCCCGTCTCTCTGCAGGTGGGTGAGCAGCCGTGTCAGACCTGGAGCTGGAGCTGCCTCGCTGTCAAAGTGCAGGAGAGGGGCTGGAGCCTGGTGGGGACCCATTACCTAGCTCGGAGAGCTCACTGCTTCTGGCCAGGTGTCTTTCTTGCCAGGAAGAGGAGATGTGGGTGCCCCCACACCCCACGCCCCGAGGAGCAGTGCCGGCCTGTGGGGTCTGATGGGGCCGGCCAGGGGCCCACCTCCACGGCTGCCTCTTCTGATCCTGTGCCCTTGAAACCCCTTCCGGGAGAGCCCCTCTAGGATAGGACAGCCCGCATTTTATGCCCCTGAACTAGACACTGTGCAGCTCAGGCCAGCACCACCTCTGCTCCCAGCCAGGCTGCGGGAGGTGGGAACAGCCTTTCAGCTGCGCTTTGCCCCTTGTTCACTTGTGGGATGCTGAATAGGATCTGAGTTTCGGCTTCCTTACCAGGAAACTGGGGAGAATCATGGTTCCTACCTCCAAGATTCTAAAAAGACTCATTATTTAATTTTTCCAGGATGATTTCAAAGCAAAATGCTGGAGAAACGGTCCTCATAATGATTCGTTTTATGGAAGCCTTCTAATACACAGTGCCCAAGGGTTCACGTGAATTATCCTGTGACCTCCCCAGACTTTGCCTATGGGGTCGCTGGCACGGTGATCCCTGGTTTGCTAAAGAAAGATGACTGCCCAGAGGACTTAGGGACTGTGCACAAGGTCACTCACCTACTGGTGGAGCTGAGGTTCCAGCCTGGGCATTGGAGTCCAGAACCCACACAGTTTGGCATAAATGACTGTGTTTCCAACAGACGAGCATCTCCTACCGAGAAAACCCACTCCCCAGATTCCTCCCTCCCCAGACTTCAGTACCCAGAGTGAGAGAATGCATCAAAATGAAACAACAAAGTGAAACATGTTCCCTCCCCTAAACACCTTGCATTAGGGAGATCCCGAGGGTTAAATAGCTGCTATGGTCAGATGGGCACCTGGTCTTGAGAGGAGAGCCTGGAGAGGAGAGGGTGGGAGGGCATGCAAATGGAAACCTGGCAAGAGCAGAGAGCTGGTGTGAGTGGCGGCCAGAGGAGGTAACCTGAGCTGGTGTGAGCAGAAACCGCGGGAAGGAGCAGGCTTTTCCAAGAAATTACAGAGGGATCACCTTCCAAGGGGCTGGGGGCCTCTGCAGACATGATGTCATTGCCCCTCCCCCCTGGGCCTCTGGGGGACCTGGGGCATGGGGTCTCTGCCCCATACCGAGTTCAGATTAGATTCTACTTGCCGACTCCCCCAGAGATGTTAGAGAGAGAGAAAGAAAGGGAGTAAAAGAAAAACAAGAGCTAAGATACCTAAACCAAGAAGAATGAAAACCAATCGCTAATCAGGCTCCTATTTGAGTCTCAGTTGTGATGAATTAGCTGTGGGCTTCATGAAGATCCCATATCTCAAATGTGGTTGTTATAGGAAGGTCCTGATTGCATCTGAGCCATGACTATGAAGTCTGAGAGCTGTGACATCTCAGCCCTTCATCCTCTGTGGATGCAGGAAAAGAAGAACCTGTATCCAAGGCAACCAAAGGCCACACCCACAAGTGTGGGCTGTGGCTTCTCCTTTCTTCCCAGGCCATGGGGGCAGAGGTACCCATACTGGGGATGGGTGGGGGAAAGAAGAAATCAGTTTCTCCGTGTGTGTGGTCCCGGGGCTGTGGTCTGAGGCAGATGTAAGAACACTTTGTCCTCCCTGGCAGCAGCAGCGTCTGGTTCCCTTTGCTGCTGCCTACTTAGAAAATATTCACAACCTAAAAGTTGCGAGTTATTTTATGTTCAGTGGGAAGCTTTAGTATTTAAGCCCGGATGGTGTTATCTCAAGGGACTTTGAGAGAACTACTCTGAGGAGGCAAGGGGGAAGCTAGGTTATGTCGAAGTTTGCAACAAAGGGCAGGTAGTCTGAACATCAAAACATTATTGTTCATTAAAGGAAACCAGATATTCCAGGTGGTGGTGCTAGTGGTAAGGAACCCACCTGCCAATGCAGATAGACGCAAGTGATGTGGGTTTGACTCCTGGGTCAGGAAGTTTCCCTGGAGAAGGAAATGTCAACCCCCTCCAGTATTCTTGCCTGGAGAATCCTATGGACAGAGGAGCCTGGTGGGCTACAGTCCATAGGGTCGTAAAGAGTTGGACATGACAGAAGAGACTTAGCATGCACAGATATCCCAAGTGAAGGAATTTAGTGCTTTTCTGTGTATGGAAAGATGGGAGAGTCTGGGCTCACTGAAATCATTCCTTTTGTACGAATCTCAGCGATCTGGGGCCAGTATCTTGTGTTTTTACATCCTGAGCTTCCTTGGGGCTCACTGGGGGGAGTGGCTGTAATCTGATGGCTGGCAGATGGCAGATATTCTTCTCTTTCCTGAGTGTCCTTGGGGCTGACACACTCACACTTGAGGGCTAACTGTGACATCCTTGTTTACTACTATGGCAGGAAATACTCCATTTCTCACCACCAACCTGAAGAAACTCATGGAGTTCCAGCAGCTAGGGCAGGATGGGCTGCAGGCAGCCGTGGTGTGCAGCTGAAACGCAGGTGGGGGTGGAGTGTAGACCCTACTGAGACTCCTGGGAGCCGCTGCCTTTCAACCCTCCTCTTTTCTCACTCCCACTGTCTATTCTGGCTCTGGGCAGCATGCCCCTGTGGGGATTAAGGGACCTCTGGCAGGGAGGAGGGCTTTGAAAGCCACAGGGTTAGTGATGAGACAGGGCAAAGCAAACCCAACCAAACCATGGAGCTTAGGGCGGGCCAGGCATGGCAGATTTCAGGATGATTCCATGACTGTCAAACACATGATGATTCCATGTGTTCCTGACAGAGTTTGATTTCCTGAAAAAGCTCCACAAATCGATCCGGAAGCCACGATGCAGTGCCCTCTGCTTAAACACAAGCAGCAGTTTTGGGGTTGATGGATTCACCTGCGATCCTCCTAAAGAACACTGAGGTTTCTGGTCCCCTTCCCCGCCCCATGCGGCTCCCTGGGCTAGGTGAGCCCAGCAGCTCCTGGCCCTGGCACAGACTGGATGGGCATCCTCAGGGATGCCACCCTAGTTCCTGATTGGCCGGGGCCACAGGTTCATCCCCTCCAGCTACAAAGCGTCCCAAAGTTGAGGGTGGGGTGTCCACCTGGAGCTCTAGGATGGAGCAGACCGTGTGGTCCTAACCACCCCCAGTACAGCTTCTAACCTTGTTTGTTCTCATTCATCCTGCTTGCAGGGTTGAGGGAGGCAGAGTCCAGAACCTGACAGATCTCGGGTGCTGTCTTGGGGTTGGGGGGCCACTGAAGAGGCACCTTCTGGGTGGGGGACCTGGAAATGATGAAAGGCTCTCCCAGACTCCCACCCCCTCTCTGTTGGGACTGGAGACCTCAGCCTGCAACATGCATTTCAAGGATGTCACAGATTGCTTGTTTGTCTGCACTTGTTCCCTGGTCAGTGGGACTGGGGTTGGGGTCTGCCTGTCCCTGGCTCACTGGCCCCTCCACTGCCTGTTCACATGTTGGGTGTTGGGCCCTTTGGACCTTATCTATGAAAGATCAACAGTCCCCTTGATTGTTTCCAGGCTGTCTCCCCTCCCCCTCCCATTGAACAAAAATCACACCAGCAGACAGAGCCTATTGATGGCCCAGACCTGACCTGCATGGGAGGAACATTGTATTATGGTCAGTGGGTCCAAGGGGATTGTGAACCAGGCCTCATCTCTGCTTCTTGACTGTACAGGTCACCCCATGAGATGGCTGGGCTCGCGGACTTTAATAAGGATGAAAGGAGGCTGGGTTCAGGACGTCTCCAGACCTCCGCATTTTTTCTCTCCTGCTTCTGCCCAGAGGCATCAGATCTTTCCAGGCCCATCCTGGCCTGGTTTCACCATCTTTACCCTGTCTGGTTGTGCCTGACCAACCACAGAGGTCATGTCTTTGATTCTACGCTGAAGAGAGTATTTCCCGGGGACCAGACATGTGGGGTCAGGAAAGGGAGCGGCTACACACCGTCCACAGGGCAGAACTGTTTGGGAAGCGGATACTCACACCAGCCCCGCCTTCCGGTTTCTGAGGATGACCCAGAGTGGTGAAGACTTCCCTCTTTGAACTGCTCACCTGCAAGGAGAAGTGGTCCAGGACTCAATTTCTTTTCTTCCTCCTCCCAACACTCACACACAACACATGGAGCAAGCTTTTCCTCCTGGCTGATCTCGGTTTTTACCTTTGGGGCAGGGGTGCTGCCTGATCCATCCTTGTATCCTCGGGGCCAGACATAAAATCTAACATGGAGTGGGTTCCTGAAGTGCTGAGTGAATGATGAGTAAGAGTCAGGAAATGCCAGGAGGAGAGGAAGGAGGACAGGGAGGTTACCTGCAGGGGCAGAGGTGGGGGAACTGCGGAAGAGACGGGGGATTGGTGAGCTGGATGATAAGGTTTACGGGACTGCTTTGTCTTTTTGCTGTTATCTGGAGACCTGACTGATTCCCCTTCTGGAATGTTTACTTGAGAAGCTGAAGAGAGAGGGAATTACCCAGAGAGATAGCAGGTTTCTCTTCTCAGTGGCCCAAAGCCAAACAGATGGTTGAGGGCAGGGGCCAGGGCACGGCCCTGCAGTGAGCCGAACATCCTTCACCATGAGAGCCTGGCTCTGGGCGGCTCCAGACAGGCCTGTGAACTGGTGAGGGCTGGTGCGGGGCAGTGAGTCAACCATTCCTCATGGCATAGCCGTGGCCTTCCAGGAAATAGTGTTGGACACGTATGCATAGATACACACATGCAACTTGTACACCCAAGGGCATGGACCAGCCACAGCAAGCTAATACTATAAGGCTTCCCCCCTCCCCACCCCATGGTTCTTCCAGGTTGCTGGTTTAGCAGAGTCTGGGGCATCCAGAAGGGTGGGGGCACGTGGACAGGAGATTCTCTGAGATGCTTCTTCTCTTTGGTGATGCTAAGGTGACTGGGATAAAGACCCTGGTCACCTGGGGCTCCTGCATCGTGAGCAAAACTGAAGAGTGTGTAGGCCCACGAACATGTCAATTAATGGCAAGAGTGCGAACAAAACTCTGAGGACGTGAGACTCCAGTGGGTCTGCTTGGCAGTCACAGAAGTTATATGTGTTAAAAATCACTAGTCACTTACTGAGGACTGATCAGTCTGGTGCAGTGGGGAGCAGGCAGGCACAGTGCCTGCCCTCAGGACGCCAGCTTCCTTCTACACCCATGTCAGTCCCCCAGGGTTTCCCTAAAGCCTGTCCATTTTGAGTTTTTCCACAAATAATGTTTTTTTTTTAAAATAAATATCTCATTATATTAAAAAAAATAATAATATATTTCCAGGGCCCACCTGACTCTGCCCCTGCACAGAAAGGGTTAACCTTCAATATTCGATATCAGGGTTCCCAGGATGGAGGTGGTAAGAAGAGGGAGACGGAGAAGAGGAGATGAGGAAAAACAGAGAGGGGTGAACCCATGTGTCACTGGGTCCTCCAACACATCCAGAACAAAGAGAAGGAGGGGGCACTGTTCAGAGACAGAAACCAGTGCTGTCCTCAGCTAACGCTCTGGGGTGATCTGTCCTTTCAGACATCCCTATGAGGTTCCAAGACCAGGATCCGTCTTCCCCTGTCAGTCCCAGCCGTTTCCACTCACCACCCAGCTTTTACAGTCCTAGCAGGGAGCAGTTCCCTCCCCACATAGAAGCATGGGGAAAACTGGAGGTCCTGCCTGGGAGGAGAGGGTATTCTGGGGGTGAGCCACTTTGGGGGTCCCCCTTCAGTCCCTGACCAGGCGATAAATGTGGTGCTTGGACCCCCGCTCACTGGTGGAGACTTCAAAGATGTAGGCGGTGCAGAGCAACAGTTCCTGGGTGTCTCTGTTTGTCACCACCTGGAGGATGGTGAAGTTCTCCAGGACGCTGTTCATCATATAACGCTCGGGCAGCTGCCGCAATTTGTGCAGAAAATTCACCAGGTACTCACACATGGGTGAGCGTAGCAGGCGGTACACAAACCTTCCGTCCTCCAGCTGGGCACGCTCCGTCTCCACCTTCTCCACCACCTGCTTGCCGAAGGAGCAGACCTTGGAGGAACAGGTGAGGGTCATTTGTTCTAGGCCCTCATACTGGCTGCTCACTCCATAGAAGCCACCGCTGCTGCCGCCTGCCCCCACCTCCTCACCACTCGGACCCCAGTTCAAGTCTGCCCAGAACTTGACCAGGAAGAAGGCATGGGGGGGCCCACGATCATACAGTTCCTGCAGACCACCCTTTGTCTCAGGGAATTTGTCGTATATCTGCCGGACGTCCACACTCTCAAGGGGGTGCGCTCCAGGGCTGGGGTAGTGCTGGCTGATGTGTGTACAAACAGGTGCCTCTGGTAAGAGTCAGCTGCATCCGGTGGTTCCACAAAGGCAGAGAACTCCACCAGCTGCAACCGAGCAGTGCCCAGAGCCCGAGCCTGCCAGGCTGGGGGTGATGGGGCAGGTGGGGGCAAAGTGGGAGGTGATAGGGCTTGGGGGGGCTCGTACCCTGGGAGGTCAGTAGATGGAGGAGTCAGTGACAAGGAGAACGGTGTCTACGAGAATGGCTTCACATCAGGAACATCCAGGGGGGCCCAGAACTCCCTGACCAAAACTGGAAAAGCTCTGGGGTCTGAGGACCGGCGGGACCCAGTTTGGACTGCAGGGAAGGTGCTGAGATGAGCTGGGCAGAGGACATGGTGGCCATTGTCTGGAAAGCCTTGTCCTTGGAAACCTGGTCCACATTCAGAGCCTTGAGCTTGGACTGGATTTCCCTCGGGCCAAAACCTGGATGTGACTAGAGACCTGTTTGCGAGTTCGGGTCTTTCCCGTTCTCAGCTTGATGTAGCGGGCAATCAGTTCATTCCGACCATACATCTTGCCTTCATCAGACAGGATGATTTTCCGCCGGCCACAGGGCGGGTAGATGGCCAGGGCCTCCTGGAAGCTCTGCTTGATGTCAGGACTCCAGACACCTTCTGCGTCTGGGCCCCCGTCGCCCCCCGCCCCCTCACTGCCACCGGTGCCCTCCTCATTTCCTTCCTCACTTCCTGTCCAGCCGCTGGCATCATCTAGGGGGACCCCAGCCCGGGGTTCCCCCATCTGGGCCTCCCGGCCTGGGGCTGGGGAGCTGCGGGAGGGCGGGGCTGCGAGGGAGAAAGTTGCCTGGGAGCTTTGTTTGGGAAAAGTGGGAGGGACCCACAAATAATGTTTTTATGTACCCAAATCAAAGGCTTCCCTGATGGCTCAGTGGTAAAGATTCCACCTGCCAGTGCAGGAGATGTGGGTTTGACCCCTGGGTTGGGAAGATCCCCTGGGAAAGGGAATGACAACTCTCTCCAGTACTCTTGCCTGGAGAATCCCATGGACAGAGAAGTCTGGTTGAGTCACAAAAAAGGCCTCAGAAAGGAAAGGAAGGGTACTTCAGACTGAATGCTTGTCCCACACCAAATTCATATATTGAAGCACTAACCTCCAGTGTGATGGTGTCAGGAGGTGGAGGCTTTGGGTGGTGATGAGGTCATGGGGGTGGAGCCCCCAGGATGGGATTAGAGTCCTTATAAAGAGACCCTAGAGAGTGCCCTCCAGGTGAGGATGCACCGAGAAGACACTCTCTATGAACCAGGAGGCAGGTCCTCACCAGACACAAATCCTGGCCACACCTTGATCTTGGCCTTCAGCCCCCAGAATTGTGAGAAATAGACTTTGCTGTTTATCAGCCTCCCAGTTTGGGTGTGGTGTTACAGCAGCTGAGCTCACTAAGACAAAGTGGTGACAGTAAACTTCCCCTAGTCCTGCTACCCATACTGGGGCCACTAGACAGAGGTGGATGGGTTCTGGAGGTCACGTGGAGATGCCTCTTTGGGTCTAAGATGGTGTAATGAGTGTGCTGTGAACAGTGGGGCATCACTGCCTTTCCCAGCACCTGGAGTCAAATCTCAGCTTTGCCTCTGCCTAACCCGGTGACCTGAGCCAGAATAGTTCACATCTCTTGGCCTCAGTTTTCTCCACTGTTTGTTGGGGATAATAACAGAACTGACTGGTGGTGCTCAGCACCCAGCTTTCATGGTGACTGACAATTCCCACACATTTTAGTAGGGGGCTCATCAGATTGTTGAAGGTCCATTTGTTCTTAGACCCCTCCCTCCACATTGCCGGGGTTACAGCACAGGGGTGCACATGGAGAACTCAGATCTGCCCCATCCTGCTGCCAGGAGGCCGCCCATGATGGCACACGGCCTGGATGCCAAGATGAGTGTCTTCAGACGTGAGCAGAGGGACCATGCGTGGCAAGCCTTGAGGCCTTGACAGGCAGTGGGGGAGGTCCTGGCCATAGAATGTTGGGCCTGACCCTCAGCTCTGGGCTCAATGTACTGTTTGTGGAGGAATCACTGGTTTTCTGCTGTCTGGAAAGGATTCACCTGTCTGGCTACACCCCTCCTTTCATCAGGGATGTGAGGACAGGGAGCTGACTGCCCAGCTGCCTGGATGAAAAATGAGGCCTCGACGGGACCCTGTCCCCGCTCTGTGGCCACATCCCTGTGACCGTGAACCATACCAGCCTCCTTGTGCCTTCTCCTCCTCCTCTGCTGTGCATCCTGACTGGCAAACAGAAGTGACCACAGGCAGGCACCGCTGGCCCAGGCCAGCTCCCCAAAACTCCAAGGACTTGGGAGCCTGTGGACACTGAGCATGTGCCGTGAGAGCTCAGTGTGTAAATGAGTGTGCATGGATGGGGAGAGGGCACAATGCCCTCAGCTGCCTGTGGTCCCCACAGCGAAGCAGGGGCCAGGTGTTCAGAAGTGAACCAGGAGGTTGTTGGGAGGAGACTGCTGGGTGAGCCGGCATTCAGTTGGCTCACCGACTATAGACGCAAAGAGAGAAGTTCAAACTGCATCCCTGAAGAGGGGGGACTCCCTTTCCAGCCCCGACACAGAGCTGCTTGGGGGACCAGTAGAAAATGTAGGTCCTCAAACCCAGAGTTGCCTCCACTCAGTCCCAGTCTCCCTCTAGGCTCTCACGGCGACTAAGAACAGGACTTGCTGACTCTGCACCCAGCCTCTTCCATCCCTGAGGTAGTGGACCAAATAATCAATGGACCACATCTGGCCCTTTTCAGAATGAGTTAACATAGTACTGACGCAGAACATGAATGGACCCCAGACTCTAGTGCAGGGACCAGGAGACCCGATTGCAGTCCAGCCCTGCCGTTCCTGTCTGGGCTGTTTCCTCATGGAAAAACATTATTTTACTGGGATATTTTCTGTGTAGTTACCCAACAAACATCAGCCGCTTTATAGGAGTTCATCTCACTGTGTGTGTGTGTGTGTGTGTGTGTGGCGCGTGATTTACTCCACTTATTCTAAAATCTCTCCCAGGAGGAAGGACCTTCTTAGCTGAACGTGTGTGTGTGTGTGTGTGTGTGTGTGTGTGTGTGTGTGTGTGGCGGGCGATTTACTCCACTTATTCTAAAATATCTCCCAGGAGGAAGGACCTTCTTAGCTGAACTTACCTTTTAAGGAGCCAAGCAGGATGTCCAGCATGCCAGCCTCGGCGATGTTGCCCCACAGCCAATGGGGTTTTAACAATGACACCCGAGCATTGTTTCCCCTCATCCCTGTCTCTGCTTCTCTCTAGAAGGAACAGTGTTTTCTCATGCTCTTGTTCCCATAAATCTCCCACCCACCCTGCCAAGCCAAACAAAAATAAAACTAAATGATCTGAGACCAGAATAGGTGCTTCCTCATCCCACTAAACATGTTTTCCCAGCAGTCCCCACCCCCGCCGTGTCCTGCTCTCTGTCAGACTCTGCACACCTTGGGGCCCCTGCTGGCCCCTGGTCCCTCTAACTCCATTGGCCCTTCCTCCTCAGTCGTGGCTCTCATCCTCCTCCCTTCCACGTCCTCATCACTGTTGCTGCCTTCTAGTGGATTCTTCTGTTTCTTCGTGTCGCCAGACACTCCTCCTGGAATCTCTTGGTTCATCATGTTGCTCCTTCTGCTTGAGGATCTACAATTTCAGCATGTTGTGGGGACAAGTTGGGATGTCACGATGGGAGATTTGAGAGGTTCCTGCCCAGTGGCACCTGAATACCTGCCCAGGGGGACTTGGTAGGGCAGTTGGCTGGAGGGGAGGGATTAGAACTTGCCTTGGAGTGACCTGGAGTAAGCATGATGCGTTTATAACTGATGTAATAATTGACGCAGGCAAATAGCAAAGGTTTCTAAAGGTGGTTTCACCAGAGTGCTTCATGGATCAAGAAAAGCCACATCATGGGAAAAACAAAAGCTGCCCTGGTGGTCTTATCACTTCTGATTCCTGGCAGTCCAATTGTGTTGTGATGTACTCTCACCTGTCCCTGTGCCCTGAAGTCAGAAGGTCGGGGGATGTGGGGTGTGTCCAGATTTTCAGATTCTGAGACCTGATTCTTCACACTCTGTGGTAAAGAGCTTGGAGCTCACGGGCTGCTGGATGGGAAGTATTTGTAATGGGAGGGGACATTGTGGTCCCTTTCCACTGTGTCCCAGTGGTCTGGCTGGTGTCAGGATCCCTGGGCCTGAGCCCACAGCCTGTTCACTGTGGGAGAATCCGCCTTAAGGTACTTTAAGAAGGTGAGGACTTCCCTGGCTGTCCAGTGGTTAAGACTTCACCTTCCAATGCTGGAGTTGTGGGTTTGATCTCACAAGCCTGTGGCTGAAAACCCAAAACATAAAACAGAAACAATAGGGTAGCCAATTCAATAAAGATTTTTTAAAATGTGCCTTAAGAAGGTGAGAGAAGCAGAGGTGTGACAGTTTTAACTCGAGAGGGTGAGGTGTGTTCGGAGACAGTCATCAGGCTCGTACTGGGGACATCAGGGTGCCCGACAGGACCTCTGCAGGGCCTGCCTGAGAGGGCCGTGTCCACTCGTCAGCATGATTTTGGTTTTGAGGGCAGAGCTGATTCCCTGCTCCTGCACCTTGTATAGGCCCGTGGGCTGGTTTTGAAGCCAGACTGTATTTTCAAGTGGAGACAGACATGACTTATTAGGTCTTAGAGGCAGTGGCACTCAGTTCGGCTGATGCCCCTTCTGGGACTTACTGGGCTGTTTCTTCCCAGGTTCTGGGGGTCAGGCCACCTCAGGAACAGCGTGTGGATCCCATGCCTGCTCCGGACACCCCGCTCCCTGGGCCTTGGTTTCCCACTCACCTTCAGGTCTTCCCCAGAGGAGTCCTGAGTGAGGTGGGCCCTGAGGGAGGATCTGGCCAGGCTTCTCTCCCCCCATGGAGGCGGGGTGATGCTTGGCTGGACTCTGCCCTCATGCTGGGTCTGTGGTGTGGGCACTGGGCAGAGGGCTGGGGCAGCTTCAAGCCTGACAGATGCCGGGGCTGCTCCTTGAGGGCTCCTCTGCCATCCAGAGGGGATGGATGGGAAAGGCAGATGGCTGCACTGTGGTGGACAGGCTGTGGCCTCAGGCCCAGGGATCCCGACACCCACCAGACCACCGAGAACTGAGAGCTGAGGTCACTTGGTCTGTGCAGGGAGCAAAGGCTTACTGGTGGTTAGAGACGATGCATGGAGAAAATGCTAGGCAGATCACAGGTGTTTAATAAATCCTAGTTATTTTATGGGATTTTGTTGTTTTTCAGTTGCTCAGTTGTGTCCAAGTCTTTGTGACCCCACGGAATTAGCATGCCAGGCTTCCCTGTCCTTCACTATTTCCTGGAGCTTGCTCAAACTCATGTCCATTGCATTGATAATGCCATCCAACCATCTCATCTTCTGTCGCCCCCTTCCCTTTTTGGCCTCAATCTTTCCCAGCATCAGAGTCTTTTTCAGTGAGTCGGCTCTTCAAATAGGTGGCCAAAGTATTGGAGTTTCAGCTTCAGTATCAGTCCTTCCAGTGAATATTCAGGGTTGATTCCCTTTGGGATTGACTGGTTTGATCTCCTTGCAGTCCAAGGGATTCTCAAGAGTCTTCTCCAGCACCATAGTTTGAAAGCATCGATTCTTTGGGGGCTTAGCCTTCTTTATGGTCCAATTCTCACATCCATATGTGACTGTTGACTTAGGTTTAAACTCCTTTTCTGGTGCCTCAGTCACACCGGTTGTTATAGTGGCCTTTCTCTTTCTCCCAGGTTTCTTCTTTCTGTTTCTTTTGGGATCTGGAAGTTGATACCATCCTTCTATGACTCACTTGTCATCTTGTGTCTTTGCCATTCATGTCTGCCAGGGTCAAAGAAGCATGGAAACCTAGACTATGCTTTTTCAAAAATTATTTTTGGCTACACTGGATCTTCACTGCTGTGGGGGCTTTCTCTAGTTGTGGTGAGCAAGGGCTCCTCTTCGTTGTGGAGCGTGGGCTTCTCACTGCTGTGGCTTCTCGTGTTGAGGAGCACAGGCTCTAGAGTGTGGGCTCAGCTGTTGTAGCATGTGGGCACAATAGCTGTAGCACACAGGCTTAGTTGCCCCATGGCATGTGGGATCTTCCCAGATCAGGGATTGAACCTGGGTTGTCTGCATTGGCAGGCAGATTCTTATCCACTGGATGGATAGGGAAGTCCTGGACTATTTTGTTTTTCTGAATGTTATGGAAAGATCTGGAAGAGATGAGTAGAATCTTCCTTGCCTATTCTTTTTTTTTTTCTTAATTATTGTTTTCCCTTCTCTTTCCCCCTCCTCTCTCTTGCCCCAAGCTATAAGATGATAAGATAAAAAAGCAATGGAAACTGAAACCTAAAATTAGGCATGTATGCACAATGCTTCTGCTTTGGGCCATGGAAAAAGAAACCATGCCCATATTTCTATTTTTCCCAGGATCTGAAGAACAACCTTGGCTATTTGGGCAGTTGGCTATTCCTGGGCACATTTCAGAAATACCCCGTGTTTATTTATTAGTGGGTATTTATAACTGTTTTGGAGCATTTCTCCAATAACCCTGCAAAGGAGTGTGAGTTCCAGCCCTGGTGAGGGAGGTGGTAGAAAGCAAGGGGTGTCATGGCTTCTGGGGTCACCCCCCACTGACCCTCAGTAATTCTGCTTGCTGGGGCCCCAACATGAGGAGGGGCATGGGCGACTGAGGACAAGGCTGTAAGCTTGTTCCTCCACAGAGGCTTCCCTGAAAGGACAGAATTCCATCAGAGCCGGAATTGGATTACTTCTAGCATTTGATGGTGTGCACGGGCACACACACATGGCATACACGCACATACACACAGCATTTGTGTGGACACAGATACAGACATGGACACACAGCATACATGTGCACACCCATGGCATACACGTGCGCACACACACAACATGGCATACAGGTGTATACACATGGCATACACATGCACACACATGGTATACATGTGTACACACACGGCGTACACGTGCACACATATACACACAGACACAGACATAACATGGCATACATGTGCGCACACACACAAACACACACACACACTCTGGGTGGGCTCAGAAATTCTGGAGTCACAGAAGGATGGCGGATTCCTGAACCATCACCCACAGACCTGAGTGACCAGGAATGTTGCCGGTCCCTGGGCGCTGACATCATCCCCTCTTCTGGCTCTAGGAGAAGCCCTCTGACCTCCAGGTCTTAGGGCAAGTATTTTTGGCCTCTAACCCATCCTGTGGCATTCCCATGGCTTACTGGAGGGAGTCAGAATTTCGAGGAGGGCCCCCATTGACTTTTTCCAGTGTCCATCTCTGCCTCTGCCTGTAAAATTAGAGACTGTTAAGATGAAGCCCATCAGTCCAGCATCTTCGTTTGGTGGGTGAGCTTGGAGAGGCTGATGGTCAGCTGCATATCCGCCCTCCCGTTGGGCCCCCTCCCCTGCCGAACTCATCCCTCCTACTCTAAGTCTGTGATAGCAGTTCCCAAAGACCCTGGTCTCGGGACCACCTTCACTCTCAAAAGTTACTGAGGATACCCAAGAGCTTTTGTTTATTTATGTCGTAAACAAATTCTCGATGGGTGTCTATGTTAACAGTTGAAACTGAGAAAGTTTAAAAGTGTATGATTCAACCTCAGTTTGGTGCTCTGTGATGACCTAGAGAGGTGGGATGGGGGTGGGGTGGGAGGGCATATATGTATATGTGAGGCTGTTGTGCAGCAGAAACTAGCACAACATTATAAAACAATTATCCTCCAATTAAAAAATGAAGAAAAAAGTATATGATTCATTAATTCATTAAAATGCATGAATAAACTCATTGCTTGTTAAGACAGCATATTTTATAACCAATAACTATGTTTTCCCAAACAAAAAAATTAGTGAGGGACTTCCCTAGTGGTCCAGTGGTGTCCAGTGGTTAAGCTTCTGTGCTCCCAATGCAGGGGGCCGGGATTCAATCTCTAGTAGGAAACTAGGTCCCAGATGCTACAGCTAAGACCCAGCACAGTCAAGTAAAAATAAATATAAATAAAAATATTAAAAAAAAATAAGTGAAAAGAGTGGTGTGATTCTACATTTTGCAAATGCTTTTCATGCCTGGCTTTGTAGAAGACCATGGAACTGTTATATTTTGTGTATGCTTAGTCATTCAGTCATGTCTAATTCTTTGTGACTCTATGGACTACAGCTTGCCAGGCTCCTCTGTCCATGGGGATTTTCCAGGCAAGAATACTGGAGTCGGATTTCATGCCCTCCTCCAGGGAATTGTCCCAACCCAGGGATCAAACCTGAGTCTCCCACATTGCAGGCGGATTCTTTACATCTGAGCCACCTGGGAAGCTCTCCTCCATCCAAAGACTGTGGCTTTTCCCCAGGGTCTTGAATAGTGCAAAAGCTCTAGGTGGCAGTCCTGTGGCCTGACACCCAGTCTACACCAGAGTCGTGGAGATGTTCACTGTCCAGTCCAATGATCCACTGGCCCTGCACCTCCACTTCAGGCTTGAGGCGGGAGGGGTGTCTGCTCCTATTCTCACTGCCCCCTCCCCTCCAGAGGATTCAAGACTGTGGGCACAAGTCCACACTGGCTTCTGCCCAGGAACCATGATCCTCTCTCTCATTCCTTGTTTCTGTCCTTGGTTTCTTCTTTATAGGCGAGATCCTTCTCCCTGTAAGTTTCTTTATTAAGACCTTGTCTCCTTCTGCACTTTTCTTAGAGTGTGACCTCCACAGATGTCAAGCTTGGTGAGAGCTGCTGCTGGACTCCTTTGTAAGGCCACGCTAGTGACTACTGAGGGCCCCTTGGCTCCTGTGTTCTCAGGACAAGGGGAGCCTGGTCCCAACTGAGGCTGGACCTAGATCCCCTGCATATGACAGCCTCATCCTCCTGTTCCCCTGGCCCAGAAGCTGGAGATGGGAGGGATGCCTTCCAAGCTGCACCAGGTTCAGGGCAGAGAAGCAGGGTTAGTACTCAGCCCCACCAGCCACAGATCTTGGCTTCCTGCACAAGCTACATGCAGTGGAAGGATGGGGGCTCAAGTCAAGAACCACAACAGATCAGAGCTCAGGAAAAATCCATGGTGTGGTGTGCCTGGTTCTGAGCAGATTCACTCGAGGTGAATCAGAGGTGAGTGAAATGCCTTTGAGAGGAAATGATTTCCCTTGTGGCCTCTCCTTGCCAGAGCACCATCAGTCATGCTCAGGAAATGGAAGAGAGTGAAAGAGGAGACAGTCTGCAAGCTCTTGATTGTAAATGTCCCTTTTCTTCTAGGATTTAGTGAAACTGTTATGGCCATTGAGCCTCCTGGGGAGCTGGGAGTCTTTTGACCAAGTAAGGCCCATCCTGTGAGGGGTAGGAGTTCCCTGAAGACTAACCTCCCTACACTTTTCAGGGTTCCTTGTCCCTCAGCATAATTTGCCTCTTCTGGGGGACAGGGCTTCTGGGAAGCCAGGACATGGTTGCCAAGAGGCCGGAGAGCCTGCCTTTAGTGGCCCCAGGGCACAGGGCTTTGTAATGTAGACCCAGGTTCCTGTGGCTGAGATTTTGTCGTCTTGGACTATGGACTCTGGGAAGGTACCAGACCTTCTGTCTAATATGCTTTGGGGCCCCCAGTCCAGCAGCCCTCATGGCTACTATACGATGACTTCTTATATCGGGTGTGACTTTTTCTGCCAATGATTTATTTTCGTACCTCCTAAAGGCACTGAGAATCCGAGTTCTAGTTAGAGATTGAGGGAAATTTGGATTATTCAAACCCTTCATCTGACAAGAGGAAACCAAGGCTCCACGCCTATGATGTGCCCAAGGCTAAGGAGAAGTTCATGGAGGAGCAGGGACAAAGCCCAGGTGTCTTCTCTGGCTCGTTTACTGTGTGTTTTATACTTTCCAAGAGGCTAGTTATTAGCAACACTATTGTTCACATGCTTTAAATAATAATAATAATGGCATGTTGTTTCTGTAACTCTAGAAATTACTCCTTAAGTTTGGATCCTAGATCTCTGTTGCCTGACCCTCATAAAGTTAGGTTTGAATGCAGCCTAAATGCCCCAATGCAAAGCTTTGCAGATTAGGCATCATATTTGCGGGGGGGTTGATTTGCCTAAAATCTTGATTTGTTTTTCCCCTCCTGTGTTCTGTGAACACAGGATTCCATCTCCACACATCTGTGAACTGTTCCCGGCAAGACTGTCCTCATTTCATCTCACACCCCTCCCCCGTAACCCCATTGGCAACACCAAGGTCTATAATTGATGTGGTTCGAAGACCCAAGTCCAAGTAATAAAGACGATTCCCTGGTGATGGTCTGGACGACGCAAGCGGATCCAGCGTCTGGCTTTAATGGGAGCGGGAAATCACTAACAGATGATGGTTGGGCTTGCAGGCTTGTCTCAGGCTTCCAGCGAGAACCCTTCCTGACGGCGAGCTTGTCCCCCACATGTTCCCCAGACGCAGGTTATTTACAGGACGCCTGGACCGCAATGCTAAATGCATAGCAGCAGGGGCTGCGTGTGTGATGGCTGAGGTCATGGTTATTCATTTCAGCTGTGAAGACATTTGGTTTATAAAACCCCAGCGACTCCACTGGGAGGGACTTTCAGAGAAGAGAAACAGCCCCTGACTTGTCTTCCTGTCTCTGCACTGGTGGGACCAGCACTTACATCACTGGCCCCTGTGCAGTGAGTGGTCTGGGGGCCAGGGAAGGCCATGGACTCCCTCTGGGTGAGTCTGCCTTTTTGAGGAAGATGGCGTGAGTTATGGTGATTTACTGCAGGCCCACCAAAACTGTGTCTGTTGGGTATGTGCCCCAACCAGAAGCACAGAAACTGCTAAGAAACTACATGACAGCTCAGAAACAGACATTCTGAAGGCTTTGCAAGAGGCTTTTGGATAAGTTGATTTCCAGTTTCCTCCTCTGTGGTATCAAAGTGGGCGGGGGAGGACCAGGCTGTTTCTCAATCCCTATCTAACCCTTACATTCATTGTGCAAGCCCATGGGTGTGTTCAATCGTGTACCACATGGGTGTTTTAACTTATTTATTGGCACACTATGAGGCATGTGGGATCTTAGTTCTGTGACTAGGGATTGAACCTGAACCCACTTTTGTGGAAGCATGAATTCTTAACCACTGGACTGTTAGGGAAGTCCTCCTATGTGGGTGTTTTTTAATCCACCTGCCGCCTCTTCCATGGTAGACCCTTCCTGGAGGTCAGGAGCTACATCTGGGGGTACATGGCTGTTTTCCTACATTTTCTTACCCCTGTGAGTTCAGTACTCTGGAACCAAAGGAGTTAAGTGAGAGGAAGGAACGTTATTTAGAAGAGTTTGAAATCAGCCTCGCTCCCCTCACCATGTCATAGACACCATGGAAAACCAAGCAAAAAAGGGTGGTAATAGGCTGTCCTACTTGGCAGATAGAGGGCTTGCATTTCTTTATCCAAAGCCATCCAAAGCCACCCACCTGGATGGGTGACAAATATTGGTCATCACTTCCAAAGGGGAGCTCTTTGTAGCCCTTTGCACACAAAACGAGGAATCACCATCCGTGAGCCCCTTGTGAACACATCCAATAACTCACAGACTAAGACAGATGTGTCCTGAATCAGTGCTTTCTCTTAGAAAAATGCAATTTAGCAAAACTGTGTTTGTGCAGAGAAAAAAGACTCGTGGGGTGAAGTGGTGAGACTACTCAGGACTTACCTTTCCTTCTGCCTGTTCATTTGTATTTTCTATATTTTAACCATAAACACAGGTGAATTATTTCAAGAAAAAATCTCAACCCATTTAATCAGTAATTTAGGAATGATGGGGTGGGCGTCCTGCCCCCTTCCCCCAGGACAAGGGGTTTCCTGCCATCCCCAGGAGCAGAAGCACCTCTCTCTCTCTCTCCCTCTTGGTTGGGGTTGGGCAATTCTACACACTCCTCTTAAATCAGGACTCACATAGGATCATATGACTCCATCCTTCGAAACAGTGGGTCTTATGGGATCTGCCTGGCCTGGGTGCATTCTCCCCACTTCCACTTCCACAGCAATTTCAGTTCAATTCTGCATCATGTCTGTGTACCCTGAACTCTGTTCTTTCTTGTGCTGTCCTTGTAATATTTCAGGTCCATTTGTGAGCTCGTCTCTCCATATCTTTTTTTTTTTAAGATTTTTTTTTGATGTGGACCATTTTTAAAGTTCTTTGTTGGATTTGTTACAATATTGTTTGTATATTTTTAAACCAAAAGTTTATTCTTAAATGTACAATAGGTTCCAAGACAACACTTCATTCTAGCTATAGGTGGCAACAGATATTATGGTAGGGAATGCAGGTGTTTAAACAGGAATGGAACTAAGGGTCATCACTGCCTCAGGCACAAAGAACAGCTTACTTTTTGCCAGATTTCTTAATTCCACCGGTGGCCAGGGGGCCTTGCCCTGCGGCCTTTGCCTTTAGCTCCTCGAGTTTCTTCTGCTCCTCCTTCTGCTTCTGCTTGAATGCCTTATCTAGTCCATCTCCTTGGCTTGCTTCTTGGGCTCCTTCAGGGGCTTGTTCTTGCCACCTTTGTGGCCCGACATGGCGCCTGCCACCCCTTCCCCAGACCCTGCCACTGGGCTATTGTTTGTATTTTATATTTTTTGTGTTTTTGGCATGTGGGATCTTAGCTCTTCCACCAGGGACTGAACCCATATCCCCTGCATTGGAAGGGTAATTCTTAACCACTGGATCACCAGGAAAGTCCTTCAGCTCTCCAAATCTCTAAACAGGTCTCTTGAGAGTGGTACCTGTGTCATCTTCCTCTCAAGTTTTCCTTCTTCCTTCCTCCTGCATTCCCCCTCTCTCTCTCCTTTCCTCTCTTTCTTCTTCTCCTCCTCTCTCTCATTTGTTTTCTAGCTTTATTGAGCTATAATTGACACACAACACAGGTAAATTTAAGGTGTACCAAGCAGTGACTTTATGTATGTATAGCAAAATCATGACGACAGTAAGTTCAGTTACGACCAAGCATGGAATGCCTCGTGAATTTGTGTGTCATCTTTGCTTGCTCAGGGGTCAGGCTAATTGTCTATGGATGGCTCCCATTTTAGCACTCACATTATTTCTAGTGATCTAGCTTGGGGCTTCCTTTCCATGAAGCCTCGAGAAATAAATGCGAAATGCAATTGCGTTTGAACTGTACTGCTAGCTTCCTGTCTGAATTCTGAGAATCTGTCAGTCGAGGACTTTAAGGCATCTGGAAGAAGTTTGCTGAATATGCCAGAGGAGGGGATGAGTTCTGAATGTCAGGCCCTGACACCGTGAGCAGGCAAGGCGTGCAGAGAAAGACTGTGAAGCCCTGGTGGTCACGGGTCACTGCATTGGCTCCTGGGTGGTCGAGGGGCAGCTGTGGCAGGTGTGGCCTGGAGGGGCTCCCAGAGCAGACCCTGATGGAAAGCATAGCCCTGGAACTGCCACATTCTCACCCAGTGGGGACTTGGCCCCACATCCTGCAACAAGCACAGCTGTGGGCCGTGGAGGTGTTGGGCTCGGTGGCTGTGGGTCCTGCCCTGGCCAAGAGGCTGCAGCCTGAGTCTCGGGCACATTCCAGGGGCCACACTGGCAGTGCTCTGTGCGGACAGCGCTCTGTGTGGGCACCGGCCACACAGGGGCCGGGCTGGCCTCCCCTTTGCTCTCTGCTGGCCCAGCCCTGGCTCTTTTGTCTCCCACAGCTGTCGGCTGAGAACAACAGGTGAAAGCAGGCCGGCTTATTGTCCCAGGAAGCCTTTAGCTACGCCTGTCACCCGCTCGCCTGGCACAGACCTCCAGCTTAGAGCGGCTCAGGTTGGGAGGCCAGTTCTCTGCATGACTGGGACTTGGAAAGTCCTCCCTCCAGACCCAGGCTTGAAAGTTCCCCACATCCGGGTCTGGGAAGCTGCTGTGGGGCCTCCTGAGGGGCCGGGTGAAAGGCAGGGACAGATGCGGGCCCTAATGACCGCAGGTCAAGGGGTGCATTCTGTCTCCAGACCTGGGATCCTGTCACCAGTAGGACACCTGCGGCTTCAGGTCCCTCTGTCCGTCCAACCGTCCCCCCCCAACCAAATCTTCAAGTGGGCCACTTGGAAGTGGTCGTTGTGTGTCTTTCTCTTAAGTTCTTTCCAGCAGTTTGTTGGTACTTTATGTATATATGAAGCCTTGAGAAATAAAAGCAAAATGCAATTATGTTTGGACCACACTGCTCACATCCTGTCTGAATTCTAAGACACTGTGAGATGAAGACTTCAGGGCATCAGGATAAATTTGCTGAACGTGACTGAGAGCCAACCAGGGAGACTGAAGGTCAGGACTCTAATGAAGGAAGCTGTGTGGGGGAGGTGTGGGGGTGTGATGGATTGGAGGGACCCTTAAGCCTGGGGTGGGGTGGGGGGAGTGGGGTCTAACCTTGGCCTCAGTCACTGTTACATCCTCCTGCACCCCCAGCTTCCCCCTTCCCCCTTGAGAAGGATGGCCAGCCACGCCACCCCCTTCCTCGGCCTGCTTTGATGGCTCAGACACACGTCACCTCTTTTTCACTTTATTGCTTTTTTCCTTCATCTTTTGTTGGGGGATGGGTGCAGGGAGCAGTGAGTATGAGGAGAAACAGAGTCACAGTGAGCAGGAAACTGGGAACAAGTTTTGGAGACCGGAAGCCCTGTCCCCCAGATCATGAACAGAAGGATGGAAAGAAAGCACAGACGGTTGTTGGGGCTACGCAAGGCACCAGGTCAAACTTTAAGTGAAAGATGTGCTTCTGAGCAGCCTGGGGTTGGCTCTGCAGAGAGTCTGTGGGCCCGTCCTGGTTGTACACAGGGTGGGCGAAGGGAAATCGGGCACTGGAGGGTGAGGGCGGGGCTGAGATCTGCCTGCTGGGTGGGGCTCCTTCTGCCATTACCCTTGGTCTCTGCAGGCAGCACCCCGGCCACCATGCACAGAAGTAGGGTGTCAAGCTGGGGCAGTCTCCCCCAACCCTGTTCCTTCTGTCCAGGCACCAGCCTCACTCTTCAAGGAAGCACTTACAAAGGTGTCGTTTAATAGGCTGCTAAGTCATGGCAGCCCACTCTTGTATCCTTGCCTGAGAAATCCCAGGGACAGAGGAGGCTGGCAGGCTACAGTCCATAGTGTTGCAAGAGAGTCAGACGTGACTGAGTGACTAAACAGCAACAAGAAGTCACGGAGAGGCCATCAGCAAAATCCCACGCAGTCCTGGCCAAACTTGGGCACTGTGGAGTCCCCTCTGCTCTCATAGCCACTTTTATTGTGCGTGCATGCATGTGTGCTAAGTCGCTTCAGCCGTGTCTGACTTTTTGTGACCCCACAGACTGTAGCCCACAAGGCTCCCTGGTCCATGGGATTCTCCAGACAAGAATACTGAAGTGGTTTGTCATTCCCTTCTCCAGGGGATCGTCCCAGTCCAGGGATTGAGCCCACATCTCCCGCATTGCAGGTAGATTCTTTACCATCTGAGCCACCTGGGGAAGTCCTGCCTTTATGGTACAGAGGCTTTTTTGGTTCTCACCATTGGTTGTGCTATAATACCGTTCACAGTTTTGCTCCCATATTCTATCCAGCTAGATGATAATTCTGTCTGCTCAGAGAAATTCTGTGTCTTATGCGACTGAAGCTCTGGGATGTCCTGTAACAGTTTCCGATGGAGTCAGTGGACTCTGAGTTCTCATCACAAAGCATCTCAGGGTGGGCGCTGGGCCAGCAGGGATCAGGCTAAGCACAAGAACCTTTAGACCTGCATTGTTCTCATGGAAAACTCTGCCAAGGGACCTCCATGCCCCCAGAGCGTGGGGGTGGGGTGGGGTGGGGTGTGTGCAGAGGTATCTGGTCAGTCAGAAGCTTCAGCCACTGGGTGGGAACCACCCACACCTGGGGTGACAGCCCCCTAGGACAGGCTTGTGGGGGCCACTTGCCTGGGACATCTCAGACTTGCCTGCGTGGAGGAACCCACCCCCTCCCCCAGCCCAGCCCTTGTAGCAGCCAGAGGTGGCCAGATGGCCTGAAGCCTGGTAAAAGGCCCTTAAGGCCCCATGGACACCAGTTTCCCGGCCCTCGGTGTCACCCCTCTGGGTGCCCCTCCTTCTTCCTTCTGCCCCCACACTGGCTGACCCAGCTTCCCTGAGTCGTCCTTCCCTTCATCTCCGGGGACCCAGTGCCCCGGGTCACCACACCGCCACGGGGGAGCCATCCTGGCAGCCCCATTAATCGGCTGCAACATAGCCTCACTGCAAAATAAGCCCACTGGGGACACCCAGCCTCCTGGCCCCCGCCTCCCACTCTTCTATTACCTGGTCTCCACTGTGCCTGAGAAGGGCTGTTACTCAGTGCCCTGGAGTGCATGCAGCCCCCTCTCTAGGACCCCTCTCGAGGTCCCTCAGGTCCCCCTCAGTCTGACTGTGGATGCGTGTCCCTGGGTCAGGGCCGCCCCTGAGCTGAGGCTCCAGCTGGGACTCTAGGGCATCTGGGGACTCTTGCTGGGTGAGGCTCCAGCAAGGTGGGGCCTGGAAGGCAGGCTGTCTGTGCTGCTGCCAGCCTTCCTCAGAGAAGCTTCCCTTGGGGAAGCTGGCAGGGGTGCGGTAGCTACAGATCTTTGAGGGGTCAGCCAGGGGCCTCCGGGGTCTCCTCCCTGCTCCCATCCTCACCCCCCTAGGGCACTTGGGCAGCTCCTGTGGGAGGGGTTGCTTACCTGGCTTCCCAGGCTGATGTTGCTCATGGGTAGGTGGGTGGGTGGGAAACCCTCCAGTAAAAGTCACTTCTGAGTCATCACAGGTCATCTTTGGGTGCCTTCACTGAAAGATCCTTTGATGAAGACCCTGTCTCTGCTTCTAGAAGATCCCAGGCTACTTGAGGACAATGCAGATCCATGTGGCAGGTTGTGCCATGAGACAGCGCGAGGCCAGGGACCCCGGAGTTCATGACCCTGGTCTGAATCCTGACCCTCACTGTCTGTGCACCTGCAATGTGTGGGGGACTGCTCTGGGCCAAGGTCCCTGTCACCCGCCCCAGCACATGGGGATGAAGACCGAGCATCTATATTCCGGAGCTGTTGTGAGGGTTCACAGAGTGACTGTCGGCAAAGCCCTTAGAAGGGCACCTGCATCCCACCCTTGGTGTTGGCAAAATAAATAACCCGTTACTGAATAAATAGCATAGGCGGCCATGACGAACAGAGGGGAGACGGAATTCTGGTTTTAAGACAGAGCCTAGTTTCAGTTGCTTCGAATATGGTTTAGGTTTGTGGAGAGGCCCATGGGCAGGAAGGTGGTTCCCAGACAGGGAACTTGAGTGTGTGCTTAGTTGCTCAGTCGTGTCTGACTCTTGCAGTCCCATGGGCTGCAGTCCGCCAGGCTCCTCTGTCCATGGGATTCTCCAGGCAAGAATACTGGAGTGGGTTGCCATTTCCTCTTCCAGGAGATCTTATCGACCCGGGGAATGAACCTTGTGACAAGCATTTAGAGACATGGCTTCCCGGGCTAGAAGCTGGCCTTGGGGACAGAGGCCTACACCCTCGAAAGGAGCTGTGTAAACCACTTACTTCTCCCACAAGTGATGGCTCCTAATTATCAACACCAATGAGACACGAAGGAAGAAGACTGGGGACCAACTTCAAAAGAATGACACAGACGTTGAGTTCATGACAGAGACTGATTAGAACTTAGGCCCAAGAGGGCAGAAGTTTCACCTTTTGGACATGGCACCTTGTTACATGATCACTGTAACACATTAGCAGATTAACGACATACCCGCGGACACCAAGATCTATCCTAGGCCACCCACAAAAGGCCAAAAAGTGGGCTATGGCCCAGTGCCTGGAAATCCACACCTCTTCCCCCAGTTTGTTGGAGTCATCCTCCCTCTCATTAGCCTATGAAATTACCCAGCCTGTAAAAGTTTCCCACCCCATATCTCAGAGCCTCTCACCCTCTGAGACAGCCCACCCTCTGTCTGTGGAGTGTACGTCTCTCTCACTAAATCTGCTTCTTACTTATCAGCCTCTTGATCAGTTCTTTCTGCACCGAGACATAAAGAACCTGAGTGTCATTAAGTCTTGAGATGGGTGTGTGAGCTCAATGAAAAGTTGGTGGGTGGGAGTCCCACTCTGAGTTTCAGCTGGGTTCAAGTCCCGTACGAGGTGCAACTGGGTTCAGGCCTCGGAGAGTGATGGAGGCAAGGTGCAGGTGGATTACAGGCGAGTCTTCCAGGGACTGGGTGAGACCTAGGGAGTGGAAGAGCAGATGTAATGTTCCACCCGCACCAGCTCCGTCCCTCTTCTGTCCTCCCAAGAAGCTGTGGGAAGGGGACAGCCCCACTGGCTAGAGAAGGGAGAGAGAGAGAAAGCCAGCTTCCCTCTCCTCCAGCACAGGCTGGCTGTGGCTGTGTGTGGAAAATGGGATTTCCCAGCACCCACTGTCCCTGTGGACCAGCCACAGGAGGGACAGCCCTCTTGTCAGTGGATCTCGCCAAGGGCAACATCGTGGTTAGGGGCTCACAACCTCAGGCTGTCTTGGGGAGAGGAGTCACTGGTTTCTCTCATTGACTCGTTCCCAGGGGCTACCTGGGTGTCCACCTCACTGCTATCGGGAGGGACCAGGCACAGCCTGATGGCATCAGGGGCAACCAGGGTTTGGAGGTTGAGTTGCCTGAGCATTGAGGCTGGCCAAGCACTCAGAGTCTAGGGCCCTCCAGGCAGAAGCAACTTGTCAACCTTTTAACATCACGGGGCAGCTGAGTCACCAACATCAACAGCAACCACTTAGAAATAACTACCAGGTGCTTTCTCCGGAGTGACTGGCTCAAACTGCACTGAAATCCTAGGATTGTTATCACCATCGTGTGGATGAGACCACTGCCACACAGAGAGGTGAATAACTTCCTCAAGGACACACAGCTTATAAATGTTAGAGTGAATGTCCCAACCCAGTTAAGTTAACCACACCATTCAATAGCTCCTGAGTTGCACAATTATTTGCATTCTAAACACAACACTGGGGCCTGCGTTCACATTGCATCAGTCACCTTAACTTCCAAGATCTGTACACTATGCCAGGGGGAGACCCAGCTTCTAGGCAGTATGGGGAGCCGGTGATGGACAGGCACACAGGCATGCTCTGCTCACCTCTGCTTTCTAAGGTGTCCTGTTCCTACCTGCTCACATGGGGTTTGTAAGCGATCAGAACCCTCCAGACAGTTTTTGGACAGCCAGACTTCCCCAATAAGTTATCACTTAGAATGACTGGTTTCGGCCCATAACGCTAATGTAAAGAAAGCCTCCTTTACCAGTTCAGTCCTCTGAAGCCTGTTAGCCCTGCCTTGCTGCTCGCCATCATCTGTGGATCTGAGCAGCGTGATTTTATTCCAATCTCTAATTAAGACAGCGAAGGAAGACAGGCTGGGCCTAGACAGTCTTTGACCACAGATGGTCAAAGGGTCCACCACCCTGTGGACCCTTCTGTTCACGAATCCGAAGGCGGAACTTGGGAAGGTCCTCACCTCCTGCCCTGCCCCCAGGGGACTCCTCTCCTAGCTGTCCCCCTCTTTGCCTTTGCTCCCAGGTCCTGTTCCCTCACTTGGGGGTTGTCCTCCGGGCAGGTTCTGAAACCAGAGCTGCAGCATTCTCTCTTCAAAGCCAGCAGAGTGGAACAAGCCTGCTTGAGATTCGGATTACAGCCCAGGGGCTTTGGAAGGCCAGGGCCCAGCAGCAGTCGTTGCCTAGGCAACCTCGGGTACAGAAAAGAGTGGGTCCTGGCCTCCAGAGGTCAAGGAGTGGAGGGGGAGGGCCAAGGGTCAGGCTAGGTCTGCTGTTTAGAGGCGACTGTCCCAAATGTCAACCTCAGGTCCCTTGGACTGCTCCTGATGGCCAGCACCCTGCATAGCGCCTGGCTGCATCCCACTGACAGGGATCCCTGAGTGTCTGCGCATCAGGGGTCCACCTGGCCCTGTGGAGCCCTTTCTTTTGTCCACATCCTCCCTCCAGCCTGGCTGTCTTCAGTCCCATCAGCCCCTTCTCTCTTCCTCTGCTGAGACTCTTTTTTTTTTTTTTTTAATTAATTCATCAATTTTTGGCTGCACTGGGTCTTGGTTACTGCGTGTGGGCTTTCTCTAGTTGCAGTGAGTGGAGGTTATTCTCTAGCCGTGCTTGGGTTTCTCATTGCTGTGGCTTCTCTTGTTGTGGAACACAGGGTCTAGAGCACGTGGGCTTCAGAAGTTGTGGCTGGCGGGCTCAGTAGTTGTGGCAAACAGGCTTAGTTGCTCAGTGCCATGTGGGATCTTCCTGGATCAGAGATCGAGCCCATGTTCTCTGCGCTGGCAAGCAGATTCTTAACCACTGGACCACCAGGGAAGTCCCTCTGGTGGAACTTTTTTCCCCTTCTTTCCCAAGTATGAGAACATTAGCATCAAAAGACTGAAACAGTAAGACATAAATTAAACATCAGATGAGAATGAGGCCTCGGGAGGGGCTGATGGTGATTTACTCTACATCCTCAGAGTTTTCTCTAAGGTTTACTCTGCAACCTCAGCACCTTGACCTCCAAAGGGCCTGTCCCAATAGCATCTGACACAGGTCAGAGATTGGTGGGACACCCCCGAGGATCCCTGGAGAGCATCCTCCCTGGGGAAACAGGGGTTTTGTTCTTTGAAGACCTTGAGAGACATGGCCCTTCTCTGCTCTGTAGGCCGCTCCCCGCATCCCCAGCAGCTGTATCTCAGGAGGCAACCTTCATGCCTGTCCGGCTCCAACTTTTTCCTTTTGGGAGAGGAAAACCCTGTATGTCTAGATACTCACAGAGCCCCCTTGTCTGAGCCCAGGCTTAAACTAGGGCTCTTTTTTCTTCTTCTTCTTCTTTTTTTTTTTTTGTGGTCAAGCCTCATGGAGTGTAGAATCTTAGTTCCCCGACCAGGGATTGAACTTGTGCCCACTGCAGCAGAAGCATGGAGTCCTAACCACTGGACTGCCAGGGAAATCCCCATGGCTCACTTCTTTAGGCGCCCTCTGCTTTATTCCCATCACCCTGCACGCTCATTTCTAATCCCTTAATTTTGCAATACTGTTTTGGGTTGACTTTGTCTTTCTTATGATAACCTGATCAGAGGAGTCACTTGGAAGTGGAAGTGGAGGGTCAGAGAAGGCTTTTCAGGAGCAGGGACGGCTTGGAGTGGCCTGCAGTGGTGGGTTCCGTGCAGGAGGCAGGTGTGGGTGGCAGGGATGGTGAGCCACCCACTTGTAGCCAGAGGCACGTTGGGCGATACCTGGCACGAGGAGGAAGTGTCTGAGGGTCCACCTGGTTGGCTGTGTGACTGGAGAGTGCTTGAGAGTCTATCAACCACCGTCCTTATCGTCACAGGATGTTTACAACAGTCTGTGAAATGGTGGGGGCTGGTGAGCTGGTTGCTGGCCTTGCTCTCCGCATACTTTGGACCCGAGATGGTGTCAGTCTTTAAGCAGGTGGTCCTCTTGGTGGGAGGCATAGGGGGTGTGATGGGCAAGAACTTAACCAGCGGTGTGGCCTTGGGCCAGCCTCCCATCCATCGGCTCCCCCTCTGCAGAGGCGTGGGCAGCCAGGAGTTGTCCTCGTTAGATAACATGAGAGCATTAAGCTCTGGTGGATTTGTCAGGCCCGGGGATGCCGTGTGCTGCCCACTCCCAAGGGAGCAGCTGCATTTTTTTCCCCTGGCCTCCTCCAGGTGGGCCTCGGAGCTAGGAGGAGCAGGAGGAGGATGACTTGGGATGAGCGGTGCAGGTCAGGTGCTGCAGTAAGTCCAGAGGCGGGATGAGATCTCTGGAAGAGATGCTGTGGCCAGGCCTCTGAGGTCCAGTGGAGGCCAGATGTGCTTCTGGGGGCCTTTAACGGCCGCTGTACCACCCAGAGCCAGTCACCAGGAGCCCCCGGGTCCTCAACCACATCATCTCTCGAGGCCCCTGTGAGTACTTGGCACAGGTCCTGACAGGTCAAATGATCACTCAACAGCGCCCCATCTTTCCAACCAGAAGACCCACCACACTGACTTAAATATATACGGATGTATTCCACCGGCATCCAATCCCTCTCCCTCCCCTGCTGGCTTCTGGAAAGTCCCTGCTATATGTGGCAATGTCTCAGATAGAGTGAGTTCCAGGGGCCTGAGGCGGTGCTGTGAGTCCCAGTTTGTTGTTGTTGTTCAGTCTCTCAGTTGTGTCTGACTCTTTGCAACCCCATGGACTGCAACACACCAAGCTCTCCTGTCCATCACCAACTCCTGGAGCTTGCTCAAACTCATATCCATCAAGTTGATTATGCCATCCAACCATCTTGTCCTCTGTCATCCTCTTCTCCCTCTGCCCTCAATCTTTCCCAGCATCAGGGTCTTTTCCAATGAGTCAGTTCTTTGCATCAGGTGGCCAAAGTATGGGAGCTTCAGTTTCGGCATCAGTCCTTCCAATGAATATTCAGGATTGATTCCCTTTAGGATGAACTGGTTTGATTTCCTTGCTGTCCTAGGGACTCTCAGTTTATTCTTTGGCTTTTAAACCAGCCTCTTGCACGTCGCAGGGTTTCTCACTCCCTCCATCTCATTTCAGTCAGGTGCCCGGCCTTGGGCTCTGCCCTTGTTGAAACCATGTTTGTAAGGCCTCCGAGTGACTCAGAAGCCTGTCATCCACTTGTGTTTAATCTCTGTGAACTTTGGGTTCCTCATGCTGTAATGCCAGAGGGTGTGGCTAAGGTCACCAGGGGAAGGCTGGGGAACCCTGGGATGCCAGCTTGGTTCCTTCTCCTCAGGGAGACCCAGAGCCACCTTCCCTGGAGTCAGGGCTGCCAAGAGCTTGTGGCTCCAAATCCTTGTCCCTCTGGGCCTGGATCAGCCAGGGAGTGTGGTCACCCGTTCAGGGGCCTGTAAAGCATAAAGGTGGCTGGGACAGAATGGAGAGAGGGTGAACACGGCCCCTCGGGCCTGGGAGTGCTGGGGGCCCCACACACACTTCAAACCTCCTGCCAGGACAAGGCCAAGACTGCCAGGCAGCTGTTCAGTGGGAGTGAGTCCTTCCCCTGGGGAGGCCATTGGGAAGCCCTGTCATTACCAAGTCCAGAGTCAGAGGCAGGAGGAAGGGGACATGCAGACAGGACCCCTTTTGGCTCTGTGGTCATGCTCCTGCCCCCTCATGCAGAATCTACTGTCTCCTGCTGCAAGGTCTCCTTCCCCTACCCTTGGACCCCAGGTGTTAGCAGGTGTGCCCACCTCACAGGTGTGAGCAGGTGTGAGCATGTGCGCCCATCCCCAGGTATGTGGGCAGGAGCTGGTGGGAACTCAGCCCCAGTCATACCCACTGCTGGATTTTCTCTCCCTCTACTTTTAAAATCCCAGACAGAGCAAGCTTTCAATACGTTGTGTGAATAGATATCATATTTATAAAAAGGAAATCTTGCTTCAATAACTTTGGCTTCTTGACTTTGTCCCCATCTACCTAAAGAAGATCCTAAATGCCATGCATGGTACACACTAAGTGCTCAGTAAATACTTGTTGAACGATTCCTGCTGCGAGAATTCTTCCTTCCAGCCCAACCACCTGAGGTGTGATGGTGGCACAACCCATGTGCCCAGAGGTCCGGAGAACAGAGCTGTGACATTGTGACTCAGGAGCATGGGTTCCCCAAGGACATGGGTCTGGGCAGCATCCACGTGGGAGGGCACACATCCCCATATGCCACCCACAGGCACAAATGCATATTTGTGTAAACGGGTGATGGGTGAGCCATGTCCTTATTGGTAAATAGAACTTTATCACAGAGTGATGAGCTCCGTGCAAGCCCTTCACCTGCTGAGCCTCCCCCCCCCACCATCTAGAGAGGTTGAGTAGCTTGTCCAGATGACACAGCTGGTAGAATTGAGATGCCCCGCGCCCCCACCCCAGGTCAGACAGAGGCCAGAGCGTCAAAGTCTTCTCCCCTGTTCACACGGAGAGTAAGAATTGCAGAATGGGGTTGTCTCCTGGTGACAAAGGCAAGTAAGTCCACAGACACGCGGAACTGATCCGACCCCAGACTAAAGCGGCTTAAGGATACTTGTTTCCACTCCAGGAGTCCAGCTCACACCGAGGACATGTGATCATGCTTACACATTACAGATCAGATGTCCCATTTCAGCAGATAACCATCATTTCAAAAATGAATAAACACTCTCATTGGAGGGGCAGTCGGCCTCATAACAGGTTTTCTGGAGCTCCTTTGGAAGCTCTACTCCAGACCTTCCCTGACTTCCTCCCTCTTTCCCATCAGAGTACACCCACCGTGTGCCTGTCCTTGGATGGAATTGAAGAAGGACTAGAGAAAGGAGAGCTGGGTGATCAGAGCACACCCACCATGTGCCTGGCCTTGGGTGGAAGTGATGAAGGACTAGATAAAACAGTTCTGGGTAACCATGAGCTGTTAACAGGCTCTGCCTTCCCTGCCAAAATAATCTGTAATCCTGTTAAAATACTTACATTTCCATCAAGCTTTGAACTGGTGATCTTGACATTGGAAAGTCTGGCTATGAGGCTGCTGGAGAAGGGACTTGGGGAAGGTGGATTTCTGAGATGACATTTGTTACTTCATTCAACCAGACAGCTAACCGATCAACCCCAGGGCTGACTGAGTGTATCCTGTGTGCCCAGATATCTGCAAGGCAAAGCTCGAGGCTCCCACAGCAAAGAACAACCAGTCAATGAGAAATGGGGCCTCCTGGTCCACCCACTCATGAAGAGCTGCCCCCTGCCTAACATTGCTGAGCTGAGCTTATAGTCTGATCCCCCACCAGCTGAGTCTTCATAAGGAACAGAAGCCCTAGCTGACACCCATTTCCAGCCTTGTGAGAGGCCCTGAGCCTGGCGGTTCCAGCTCAGCCACATCCATATTCCTGACCCACAGAAACTGTGAGATAGTAAACATCCTTTCAGGCTGCTAAGCCTTAGGGCAATCTGTTATAGAGCAATAGATCACCTACACAGGGTGATCTAACGGCCATTTGGGACTTACTCTTCTAATTGCAGCTGCCATTAACACCATCCTAGCCCTCCCTGGCGGAGAAGGCAGTGGCACCCCACTCCAGTCCTCTTGCCTGGAAAATCCCATGGACGGAGGAGCCTGGTAGGCTGCAGTCCACGGGGTCGTGAAGAGTCGGAACAGACTGAGCGACTTCACTTTCATTTTTCACTTTCACGCATTGGAGAAGGAAATGGCAACCCACTCCAGTGTTCTTGCGTGGAGAATCCCAGGGATGGCGGTGCCTGGTGGGCTGCTGTCTATGGGGTCGCACAGAGTCGGACACGACTGAAGCGACTTAGCAGCAGCAGCAGCAGCCCTCCATGGGCCATGCCCAATAAAGTTTGGTTAAGCAAAGATCACAAGCTTTCAACCATGGCTGATCATTGTCATCACCCGGGGAAATTGAAACAACAACACAGCAAAGACTGATGCCTGGCTTCCATCCCAGAGATTCTTAATCGTTTGGCTGGGAGTGTGGTCTGTCCATTAAGGGTTTTAAAAGATCCCCAGGAGATTCTAACTGGAGTAAACTTGGGTAACCACTGTTATAGACAATAGTTTCCCCCCTTAGTTCTTCTTGTGTGCTATGCTCAGTTGCTCAGTTGTGGCCAACTCTTTGTGACCTCATTGACTGTAGCCTGCCAAGCTCCTCTGTCCATGGCATTCTCCAAGCAAGAATACTGGAGTGGGTTGCTATCTCTTACTCCAGGGAATCTTCCTAACCTAGGGCTCGAACCTTTGTCTCTTGTGTCTCCCTGCATTGGCAGGTAGATTCTTTACCACTAGTTCCATCTAATCAGTAAGTGGGTCCTCAGGACACATGATTCTGTATTTGTGAATTCACCTACTTGCTAAATCTATTGGTAACCTTATTAATACTTGCAGCACTTTGCAGTACTTTGTCTGATATCAAGTGGGCAATAAAGGACGTACATGGAGAGAATGCAAAACATATAAAACAAATCAGGTGACAAAGTCCAAGAGAAGCTATCTATATCTGCTTTTCCCTAGCCTATATCCACTTACTTACACATGAATCTCCCTGGGTATCTCCTCACAGGTTTTGACACTTCGCAGGTGTGTGGTCTGGGCCCTTTCTCTTCCCTTTTAGCCTCTTCCACAGGTCAGGGGTGGGGGTGATATTTTGACACCTCTGTGGTCGAAGCCAAGAGAACTGAGATGCTCTCAGTTTGCCCTTTGAGCCTTATTCTGTTTTTCTACAGGGATGTGATTTGGTGTGACATGTCCACAGTTACACAGGTTGATGAACTTTTACATGTGGACACCCCTGTGAAGTCACCACTGGATCAAGCTTTAAAGATCACTTTAGATCTCAGATCCCTTGATCATTCTAGGTCTGAGCCACCTACCTCCTTTTTCTTGGTGAGGGACATTAAGTATGAACTCACCTGTCGGAGAGACTGCACCTACTACACCCACAACCAGGTGTGGCTTTTCTGTTTAGGTTCAATAAATGGCCATAAATTAATAAGACTCATGTGATAATCTTCCTATCACCAAACCAAACAAAACACACACAGGGATGGGAAAAGGAGGGTTACTCCCTTCAATCACCATGAAAAATGTCGCTATTACTTCTTTAGCTGATTCTCTGAAGATGAGTCTTGGAGGAATGCAAGTCTTGAGCAAGGGAATGTTGCCTCTTGGCACTAAGCAAATATTCATGGATGGTTACTTTAACAAAATTTATTTACATCTACATCTTCTGAATGTTTTGGGCTCATAAACATGCTGATAGTATCTTGAGACATCGAATGTGCACAGTATGCTTGCTTCCCATAGGTTACAGCAAGGTTTGTGAGATGGTTTTCATTCTTGCCATTTATGGCTGGATTGATTTTTAAGCAAAGTCACCCAGCAAAGCAGTTTCTGATGATATGTGTGAGAAAAACTTCCAAATAGTTATTATCAAATATAGTGTGTGTGTTGTTGTTCAGTCGTTCAGTTGTGTCCGACTTGGCAACCGCATGGGCTGTAACCCGCCAGGCTCCTCTGCCATGGGATTTCCCAGGCGAGAATACTGTAGTGGGTTGCCATTCCATTCTCCAAGGGATCTTCCTGACCCAGGGATTGAACCCATATCTCCTGCTTTGGCAGACAGATTCGTTACTGCTGAGCCATCAGGGGGTGTGTGTGTGTGTGTGTATGTATATTTAAAATATATGGGGACTTCCTTGGCTGTTCAGTGGCTAAGACTGCACTCTCAGTGAGGGGGCCCAGGGTTCGATCCCTGAATGGGGAACTAACATGTGCTGCAACCTGGCACAAATAAATAAAAATAAATATTAAAAATATTTACTTAAAAATGTGTATTTAAGATGGCTTATGATCTTGCCTTGTAGATTCTGTGGTGTGCAGAGACCCAGAACAGCCCCGACTTGGTCCCTGGAGGAACCGACTCCAAAGGCAAATAACCCATTTCCTTCCTGCCCCTCAGGGAAGGGTTCCTTGCCCTAAGCTAAGCTCCCCAGTGCTGGAGTCCTCCTGGCATCAAGGAAATAAACGGAAGGAGCGCTCCTGGCTGATCCTGGGTGGGAGCTGAGTTTTGACTCACTTTGACTAACTCAGGACAAGGACAAGCCCCTGCCTGCGGGCCCATTCCTGAGAGGAGGTGAGTGAGTGGGAGGGTTGCCATGGTGATGGCTGGTCAACAAAATGAAAGAGAAAAGATAAATCTGGTTTAGGATGAACTGTGAGTCTTAAAAGGAGGCAGAGCATGGATGTGGGAGAAGGAGGGGAGGAAAGGCAGGGGGTACATCTGATGGCTGAAGGAGGGCCCCTCACATGGCTATGGAATCCAGCCTCTGAAAGAATTGACTGCAGGCTGGAATTAGAGCCAGGTGCAGTGACCACACAGTGAGTTGAGAGGTGAGCTAGGCGAGGAGTCCGCTGGCACGTCCCCAGCTTCTCTGTTAGAGTCCTGGATGGTTTGGTCCAGATTAACTTTGGACATGTGTGTGTTTGCATCCTGCAGCTTTTCTGGAGACGTGAAAGGAAGACGGCCCACAGGAAACGAGTTTTCCCCACCCTTGGTGCTCAGGTTCTGCCTCTTAGGTAGAACGTGGGCACACCTCACTCTCTGAACCTCCATGAGACAAAGGGAAAGCCATCATCCCAAAGGAGGACGGATTCTCAGGGCACTGTTTTCCCCCACTTCTCCTGGAGGGGACTGGGAGTGAACAGCAGGGGTGGGAGGAAGGAACCCGAGGGGTTTGGAGCCCCCTGGGTGCAGCCACTGAGAGGCCCAGGGACCTGGGGATGAGCGCGTGGTGTGTCCCCAGGGAGTGGGGGCTGCAGGAAGGAGGTCGGCTGCCTGAGGGGGTCAGCCATCACTTAACAGCTGGAGTCTGATGTTGCCATAACCAATAGCAATGGGATGACTCAAACCAAGATGTGGAAGCACTGGAGCATCTCCAGTGAATCTCACAGAAAGGTCCCTCAGCCTGGTGGGAAGACTCTCAGAGATGATGATCTGCGGGCCATGGTGGGGGTGTGACCCCTGCCCGCCCCACCCCAACCGTGTCATGTGGCTTCTCTTTTTGTGCAGCTGATGGTCTGGTCTGCGGATGCTGAGCTCTGTTTGCTTCCTGGAGGCAGGTCTGAGTCCTTGTAGCCTGGCCATCCTCGCCAGCAGCTTGTCTCTGCCCCAAGACATAGGGTCATCAGCCAGCAGCCCCCTCTTTCCCCTCCCCCAGTCCATCAGCAAGCCACAGGTGAGGGAGGAAGTGATGAAGGGGAGGTCAGAGAAGAGTCTCAGTCTCATCCTGTCTGCCTCCCCACACACGGGGGAACAGCTGACTCCACCCTGAGTCACGCCTTCCCAGCCAGAGACGCCTCATTCCTCGGCTTTCTCCTCACAGACAGACTCCTTAAGCCTCTTTCATCTGTGCTGAGAAAATTCAGAATCCAGTCACCCGAATCTCCATCTCCTTCTGGGGCAGAACAGACATGTGTCTGTGGCTGATGGATGTGGGTAGAGGCGTTGTGGGGCACACATCGGCATGGTCCTCAGTGCACAGCTTTCCAAATGTTCTGGAAAATCTAGGTGAGCCCCTGCTCCCCTCCCGGACACCCTGGGCCTCTGATGACTGGCTAGTGCCCCTGAAAGTCTCATTACTGGTGGCTTGGAAAAAGACTTAGGGCTATTTATATACAGAAATCATTCTAGAAAACTTGCAGCCCCAACCAGCCACTAAAGGCAAAGGAAGAAGAAAATTTATTATGTTGGCATCAACCACACATGGGTCAGGATGCTGCTCAGTGCCTTTTTGTGTGGTTCTGATAAACACATCTCTGCCAGGTAGATGACACAGAAGCAGTATGGGTGTTCTCCAGACCATTTCATGGTCCACATTTCCTGCTTCTCCTCCCCCTGGTCCTAGATGGGGGATGTGGCTGAAGAGATGGACGCCTCTTCCAGGCTGGCCCCCAGGCCTCGGGCAGCTCTCTGCCCTCCTCTCTCCCCTAGTCGGCCGGTTATGGCGGCAGGTGGGGTGGAGGACCACATGGCTTTGTTTCAGTGAGAAGGGCTAGCTTCACTGCGTTTAGTCCCTGAGGCCTGGGGCTGCTTGTTACAGCAGCTGGTGGTTCCTTGGCCTAATACAGCAGGAATCACACCCAATTTATACATGACAAAAATGGACCAAAAGAAGATGCAGTAAGAGCTCAGATCTCCCCAAAGCCCCCTCTCTTTGGTGAGCTCGGGCTGCTGCCTCTGGTGGTCATTGCACTGAGGTTCCAGTAATGCCTGTGTCCTCTCCTCCCAGGGGCCAGCCTTGGTCTGTGGAGTTGTAAATCTCAGGGCTGGGGTCACCAGGATGGTGATGCCCAGCCTTCCTGCTGTCGGGAGCTGCCCCTTCAGGGCCTCCTTGTTCCTTTACAGAAACATCTCAGGTGGGGAGGAGGTTTGGGGCCCGACTCTGGGGACAGAGGTACCGAGAAAGCACAGGAATGTGACTGCCGTTACTCAAGGGTTTCAGAGAGGAAAGAGTCAGGATCCCCAAGGAAGTTCAGGGGCTGGGATGCCCCAAGGGCATGGGCTCTTCACCAGGACTCATTGGGGTCTGTGCTGAGTGCTCCCCATCCCCCTACCCCCCCCCCCCCGTGTCCAGGCAACACAGTGCCAAGTAAACACAGACCGGGCTTCAAGTTTAGTCTGGGGGACCATTCATTCTGGCTACTGTAACACAACACCACAGGCTAGTGGCTTATAAACAAGAGACGTTCATTTCTCCCAGCTCTGAAGGCTGGACATCCTAGATCAGGGCACCAGCATGTTCAGTGTCCGGTGAGAATTCTCTTCCTGGTTCATAGACAGCATATTCTTGCTGCGTCTTCACCTGGAGGAGGGTCGGGGGGCTCTCCAGGGTCCCTTTATAAGGACACTAATCCCGTCCTGGGGCTTCTACCCTCAAGACCTCATCGCCTCCCAGGGATCCCACCTCCTGACACGATCCCCTTGTGGGCTAGGAGCTGGACTTTTGGTGGACACACGACAGTCTATAGCAGCAGGGAGGTAAACCAACAATGACTATGCCGTGTGATAAATGCTCTGTGGGCCACTTGGAAGCATCAGCAGAGAGATGGCCCTTAACTAGCCCTGGGGGTCAGGACACAAGAACTGAGAGGAGAGCTGGTGCCGGGGGCAGGGAGGGAGGGGACGCCGCAGGCAGAAGCTAGAGCGGGGCTGTCATCTGGCCAGAGCAGAGGCTCTCTGGGGTCCTTGTGTGCGGGGCTTGGTGGAGAAGGGGCTTTTGGGAGGACGGGGAGGGGGCCCCAATGGGGAGTTGAGACTGTAGGACACCCCGAGGGCCTGGGAGCAGGGGCCCGTGTCTCTGACTTGCGCTCTCATTGGCTCCCTTTGCTGCCTGTGGGCTGGGAGCCAGGTCAGGATGGAGCCTGGGGACCAGGCGGAGGCTGCTGCCAAGGTCCAGGCGAGAGACATGACAAAGACAAGGGAAGGCAATGGAGCTCCCCACCCCCTACTGCCTTCCAACCAAGAGCAGCTTCGGTGAAGTGGACCTGGCGTGGAAGTGAACTCCCGTGGAGGGTCAGGTCCACAGGGTGGTGGTCACCGTCCGGAGCAAGGAGGGAGCCATGGAGGCACCGTGAACTTGGGAGGGGACCATCAAGAGAGGTAGGATGCCTGGGTCAGGACCCTAGCTCTGCTGCATGGAGCTTTTGCCCCTCGGAAGCATCCTTCATCTTCCTGCACCCCCATTTCCTCATCTCTAAAGTGGAAGTCTCTCCCCGTGGAGTGTGGTGAGGCTGAAGTAGTGCTTCAATTAGTAGCACTTGTCGCTTTGCGCCCAGGCAATGAGAGGCATTGCTACTATTTTTATTACTATTATCACTGATGGGATGCTGATATGATAAGCAGCCACAGGGAACATTGTCCACTGAGTAAAGTTCAGCGCCCTAGGCCCCCATGTGCTCTGACTCACCTTTCCCATCATCCCCTAAGGACTGGATGACCTGTCAGCAGATGCTCAACTAGCAGGTTGAATAAAGGAGAGAATAAACCCAATGCATGCTCTCCCTGACTCTCTCCCTGACCCTCCCCCAGACCTCTGTGTGCCGCGGCCCTTGGCCAGCCCTTCCTCCAGGAGTCACAGGACACGCAGGGTCCACATGCATCCTTCCCCAGGCCAGCCACAGTGTGGGGATGGCTGGGTCTGATGGATTCTAACTGCAGGCACGGACGGATCTCTTCACTCTGTCCCCCCATCCTTCCGAGTCCTTCTCGTGGGTGGGAAAGGAAGCTGGTGGTCATCTAACTGTAAGACCACTGAAGACACTCCCCAGTCATGCCCTGCGGGCACCCTGAGGGCTTCCCCCTCCGATTTCGAACTCCTCATGGGATGTGGTGTCCAGGGTGGGAGGGGTGGTAGCAGAACAGAAGCATATGGCCCTGGAGTCCCACACTTTATAGGACAGCATCTCATTTGGCCAAAACGGGAATAAATCAGGCCTAAGAAGCACTGAGGGTCAAGGTGGGGAAGTTCAGTGACCAGACCTTTGAAGCTGTAGTCACGGCTAAACATTTTCTCTGTGGACCTCCTCTTGCCTTTTGACCTCTCCACCTCTGAGCTTCTGCGAATCAAATGACGATGCCACTTACTTGTTACATCATCTGGTGCCTTGGGGGCTTATTTATGGGTGACAGTAACAACCCACTTTTAGAGAGAAGTGGTACCTGCCAGGGCCCTGGGCACCCCCTAACCTAACCTTCCCAACAAACCTTATCCCCATTTTACAGACGGGGAAACTGGATCTTAATAACTTGGCAGTGAGGCACAAACTACAGTACATGGCAGAGTTGGACTCTGACCCCTCTTGGGGTCAGGCCAGTAAACTCAGCTCCTCACCTCTGGAAACCATATCCTGGGTTCTTGGTGAGCCAGTGTCAACCAGTCTTTTCCTGCTATTCTCAACGAACAGCCACGGATGGATTGCTTGACCTGAAAGATTGTTTTAAATAAAGCAGAATGTTTCTCTTAAGGCGTCCAATTGTTTAAAAGATCATTTCCAAAAAGCCTTTGGCCAAGATGAGTCCATTACCCCCAGCCTTGCGGTTACAAACCCGCCCCCTCTTCCCCATCCATGCACTCTGTCTGGATACCAAGCCAAGAGCAAGAGGCAGAGACTCAAATCTATTCCAGGCAAGGACAGAAGGGACTTGAGGTGAAGTTCTGCAAACAACACTGCATTTAATTTTGGATGAGAATTTGACTGGCCCTTGCCCGTTTGCTTTGGTGACGCGTCATTGTTTAAAGCTGAAATATTCTTTGCTTTCTCCTCCCGAAGCTGCAGTTATATTAGAGGCTGGCTTGACAGACCAGATGTTTATGACTGTGTGTGTCTACTGATCAGGCCCCTCTGCTTGGTATTTTCCAAGCCACCCAGGAAGGTGCATTTTGTTCAAAGTGGGAGGGTATTTGTAAAATGTCCTTTGAATAAGGACTGTGAGGTGCTCAGAGAAGTCTTGACTTTATTTAGACATTCTGTTTCTTCACAGTTTCCTCCCCAGAGGGCCCTTGGCTCTCTCTCCAGACTGTGTGTGTGTTAAGAAAAAGGCACCGTGTGGGGGTCTGCGGGGCTTTGTGTGGGGCTTCATGACTGCAAATCAGGGAAACACAGATTATTCTTATGAGGCAGATTGCATCATTCATACTTGAAAATCCCACGTGGAGCCACTTGATTAAATATTTATATGGTCCAGGTTACCCAGACGTGTTGTAGATCTTGGAGAAGAGTACAGAAAAAAAAAAAAAAAAGCCCACTTAATCAAAGATCAAAAGTTCACCAATAGCTGTGGTCAGTGAAAAACTGCACTGAGGGTAGACACTTCAAAATGTTTGCTGACATGCTGTTCTCAGTTTATTAAGCACTTCACTGAGCCATTCTCTGTGAAGGGGAAGACCCATAAAAGAGTTCATGCGCTTACTGCACCCCCCACCCCGAAAAAGTGCATCTATGTAAAACTGAGTTACGGCTATAGGACAAACCTCCCATACAAGGACCTTTGGAAGAGGATTTCGGGTTGTATCATCTGTAATTTATCAGGGCCCCATTCACTGAAGTTTGCCATGATCTGGAGTTGGAGCCACACCTCCATCTTCTAATATCTCTCCCGCTTCCAAGACGGTGATTTCAGGCAGGATGCCCTGGTCCCTTGCAAAGGACCAGACAGCCAGCCAATTCTGTGCTGCTGAAAATACCAGACTGTCCGCAGATGCTGGGCTTGATCCAGTAAAGCATCTTGGAAAGCACTTTCCTTGTGCCAGACGTACTCTTTTACAGGAACTTTGGGAATTAAAGATGAAGTCGACTCCCCACACACTGAGTTTCAAGTTCCCCCGGGCAGGAGCCCAGGGGGTGGAGATGGATGACCAGGATGGTGTCTCCTTCCTGTGTCCAGGTGGAGACAGTTGCCTTGTCCCTGTTTCCACCCAATAGCCTGCTCCTGGGGGCACTGTGCCCATCCCCACGCTGGGGCTCCAGTCATGGATGGGGCTTTGTATGCCCAGAATGTAGGAGTGAGGTCTATCCCTGTCCATTCTTGGCCACTGCCCTCCCGGCTTCTGACTGGAGCTTTCTACCTCGGCCCTGGGCTCCTCGAGCTTGGGATGAAGATGAGAGATGCAGGGGGCAGCAGTGCTGTGGTCCTGAAGCGCCTTTTTGCCTAGGCACCATCACTGGCCTTCTCTGGGGGTGCATTTGTTCTCTGGTGAGTGCTCAGCACAGCAGCCTTGTCTGACACGGGGACACCCTCTCTAGCCAGGCTTCTCTGTCCTCCCCCAGCTCTGTTCCCGCCATGCAACCCCCCTCACCCCTGCTCCCCATGGGAGCTGCCTCCCTTCCAGGTGGGCCTGTCCTTCTGCCTCGTCTTCTCAGCTCCTGGGAAACCTGAGGCCACCCTTCCAGGCCATGATGCAGAAGTACCATCTGAATGTGCTAGTCGGCTTCAGGTCTTGAGAGGAGGCCCCCCAGGCAGGAGCTGAGTTCCGTCTTCTCCCAGGCTTGGGTGTCCCCAGTACCACACAGCAGCGGTGGCCCTTTGAGGATACCCAGGGTGCTACCCCTCGGCCAGACAACTTGGTGAGGGGTTCTCTGCGACATTTCACTTTGCTTGTGATCACAATGTAGGGCTGGGGAAGGAGAAATGCTCTGTGTGCTCAGATTCTCTCCAAGAGGAAAGACGCCCGCAAAGAGCACGTGACATGATGTACTCTGCATATAAGTTAAATAAGCGGGTGACAATATACAGCCTTGACATACTCCTTTCCTTATTTGGAACCAGTCTGTTGTTCCATGTCCAATTCTAAATGTTGCTTCCTGACCTGCATACAGATTTCTCAAGAGACAGGTCAGGTAGTCTGGTATTCCCATCTCCTTAAGAATTTTCCACAGTTTATTGTGATCCACACAGTCAAAGGCTTTGGCATAGTCAGTAAAGCAGAAATAGATGTTTTTCTGGAACTGTCTTGCTTTTTGCATGATCCAAAGGATGTTGGTCATTTGATCTCTTTTCCTCTGCCTTTTCTAAATCCAGCTTAAACATCTGGAAGTTCACAGCTTATGTACTGTTGAAGCCTAGCTTGGAGAATTTTGAGCATTACATTCCATTACTAGTGTGTGAGATGAGTGCAATTGTGTGGTAGTTTGAACATTTTTTGGCATTGCCTTTCTTTGGGATAGGAATGAAAACTGACCTTTTCCAGTCCTGTGGCCATTGCTGAGTTTTCCAAATTTGCTGGCGTATTGAGTGCAGCACTTTCACAGCATCATCTTTTAGGATTTGAAATATCTCAACTGGAATTCCATCACCTCCACTAGCTTTGTTCGTAGTGATGCTTCCTAAGGCCCACTTGACTTCACATTCCAGGATGTCTGGCTCTAGGTGAGTGAGCACACCATAGTGATTATCTGGGTCATGAAGATATTTTTTGTAAAGTTCTTCCCACACTGGGCTGGATGAAGCACAAGCTGGAATCAAGATTGCCAGGAGAAATATCAATAATCTCAGATATGCAGATGACACCACCCTTATGGCAGAAAGTGAAGAAGAACTAAAGAGCTTCTTGATGAAAGTGAAAGAGGAGAGTGCAAAAGTTGGCTTAAGACTCAGTGTTCAAAAAACTAGATCATGGCATCTGGTCCCTTCACTTCATGGCCAATAGATGGGGAAACAATGGAAACAGCGACAGACTTTATTTTGGGGGGCTCCAAAATCACTGCAGATGGTGACTGCAGCCACGAAATTAAAAGATACTTACTCTTTGGAAGAAAAGTTATGACCAACCTAGACAGCATATTAGAAAGCAGAAACATTAGTTTGCCAGCAAAGGCCCACCTAGTCAAAGCCATATTTTCTCCATTAGTCATGCATGTATGGATGTGAGAGTTGGACTATAAAGAAAGCTGAGTGCCGAAGAACTGATGCTTTTGAACTATGGTGTTGGAGAAGACTCTTGAGAGTTCCTTGGACTGCAAGGAGATCCAACCAGTCCATCCTAAAGATCAGTCCTGAGTATTCATTGGAAGGTCTGATGTTGAAGCTGAAACTCCAATATTCTGGCCACTGATGCAAAGAACTGACTCATTTGAAAAGACCCTGATGCTGGGAAAGGTTGCAGGTGGGAAGAGAAGGGGACAACAGAGAGTGAAATGGCTGGATGGCATTGCCAACTCAATGGACATGAGTTTGAGTAAACTCTGGGAGTTGGTGATGGACAGGGAGGCCTGGCGTGCTGCAGTCCATTGGGTCGCAAAGAGTCAGACATGACTGACTGACTGTACTGAACTGAACTGAACTGAAGCTGATACTTCTGGAGCATACTTGATTATGCCCCACTATAGACCATTAATATAATCAAAGTGTAACAACTGTACATCCACTCCATGAAATAAAATTTGTATTTTATGGAAAGACAAGAAAAAAAAAAAAAAGAGCACGTGACAAAGCACTGGCTGGACGGGGTGGGCAGGGAGGTGAGCTCCGGAAGATCTCTGGGAGGGAGAGGTCAGCGGGGCTTTCCTCCTGGAGCACCAGCTTGAATTTGTCCTGGATTGTAACAGGACAGTGGCTACTTTCTGCAGGAGCCGCCTTTGATGTATTGTTTGCTCCATGAGCGAGATCAGAGATGCCCATGGCTTCCTCTGCTGCTCTAACAGGACATGAGCTGAGATCAAACACTTAGCCTGGCTGAACTCAGGGAAGGTTAGGTTATCAGGGGAGTAAAATCCAGCCTGAAGGACGCCGGGTGACTCATAACACCAAAGTTTTTCTGATGGGCATTTTTTATTTGGTGAGGTGTCAGCGTACAGCATGGGGACTCCCATACATGGGGAGCCCAGCAGACGCCCCAGGGGGTGTGCACAGCCCGGGGGAGGATCTGGGCTCCCTGTGAGGGAGGACATCCTGATTACCAGGACCTTCTCCCAACTCATGGTGGAGAGCTCCCTGTCCCCAGAAGTGTTCAAGCAGAGTCTGCAAAACTCAATGCTTCTTGTAAGTCCTGCTAAATTCAAAGCTCCAGGAAGCACAGGTCTACAGAGACCTCAGAGCCGCCCGATGGTTTGGCAGCTCTGATGGTTATTCAACCTGACGCTCTGGTTTTCATGAGCTGGACCATCATTTCTTCACCAGGGGATGACTGTTGCTCTTATGGCTCTGTTCTCTCCCTGTGAGGTCAGATAAAGGTCGAGCCTTTATCACAGGAAGGCAACAGGAGCAAGCGACAGCCTGCTGCTTGTGCAGGGAGCAAGGGTTGGAATTCACACACCCCTGTGTTTTCCCAGCCCCCAGAAAAGACTCCCACAGCAGCAGCTTCACCAGCCAGAGCCACCGGGGCTGGGGGTACCCAGCCCTCCCAGCACAAATCTCGAGGCCTGCCAAGGCTGCAGGATGCTCGTCACAAGGACTGCTTTATCCCAAGGCCCTGGGTTTGGAGGGGGAGGATGGGAAGTTTTTGTCTCTCTTGCAGTGGATTTTTTAAACTTGTTTTTTTTAGAAAAATTTTTAAAATTTTATTTCTTTATCTTTGACTGTGTCGGGTCTTCATTGCTGCTTGCGCTTTCTCTAGTTGCGGTGAGTAGGGGCTACTTTGCCTTGTGGTGCTTGGGCTTCTCATTGTAGGGGTTTCTGTGTTGTGGCGAACAGGCTCTAGGGCACAGACTCAATAGTTGAGGCACCCAGGCTTAGCTGCTCTGTGGCATGCTGGAATCCAAAGCCATGTCTCCTCCATTGGCAGATGGATTCTTTACCACTGAGCCACCAGGGATGCCCTGCAATGGATTTCTACAGCATAGCAGTTACTTATAACATTTTAAAAAATGAAAAAAGTGTATTTCAACATATAAAGTTTAATATTTCTCATTTGGAGCAAAGTGATCTTCATTACTGTGTGACTCCTTCAAGGGCTGGACTGGGGCATTAGCCTAATAACAGCCCTTTGAGTCCTGAAGCCTTCTGTCATTCTGAGAAGGGGACAGCAAAGGATGAGATGGTTGGATGGCACCGATGACTCAATGGACATGAGTTTGAGCAAGCTCCGGGAGTTGGTGGTGGACAGGGAGGCCTGGCATGCTGCAGTCCATGAGGTCACAAAGAATCAGACAAGACTGAGTGACTGAACTGAACTGAGTCCTGAAGCATGCCTAGTTCATTGGATCAGTGCAATGGAATAATCTGGAAAGGACTGCATAACTAGTCAAGCGAGTGTTGGTTTTATGGGTAACTGGTGGTGGAATGGTTGGGAGGGGTGTTTTAGATCCAGGGTCTCTGAGGAAACCCAGGATTATATCTTTCCTGGGCTGCAGGGAATTAGGAATGTGCTAGTCCAGCATTTTCTTTTTTAAAAAGTAGTAATTAAAAAAATTATTTAAAAAATTATTTTAATTTATTTTTTGGCCTTGCTGTGTGGCATGTGGGATCTTAGATCCCTGACCAGGGATTATACCTGCATCCCCTGCATTGGAAGCACAGAGTCTTAACCACTTGACTGCCAGGAAAGTCCCCTAGTCCAGCATTTTCTGACTGTGTTTCCTGGAGACCTCGGGGGGTGGGCTGTCAATGGGGGTTTTCTCCCACCTCCTCTTCAACTGGAGTGCTTCTGCTTTGCTGTGCAAGCGCTCCTTGTGCATCACGTTCTAGACTCTGAAAGGGAAATGAGTTTTTTCTCCTCTCTAGATTCAAGAGAGGAAAATGTCCATGGGCCTCTCTCCCTTGGAGCAGCCAGGCCTGGCTGGTCTCTGTGGGGATGGGGCAGTGAGGTGCCCAGGCTTTTCTGACAGAAGCCAGGGGTCCCAAGTGTAAAGGCAATCGGGGTGTGTGAGGACTCCGGGGAGCTGAACGCTTCCAGTCAGGGTCTCAGATACAGAAAGAGGACTGATTGCTCCAGCCCTGGGATTCTAGACCTGCCATCAGCAGCCCTCTCTCGGCTGGCCTCAGAGTCCTGCACTTCCTGACCTCGTGTGGAAACATGGTATGTGTGGGCAGCTCTCTGGGCTGTGGGGACTGTCGGGACTGGGACTGTCGGGTGACAGGAAGTGGGGGATGACTGTGATAATTACGCTCTCAAAGGCGTAGAACCCTTGCTGATGCTGGCTACATGGAGACCTTGAACCACATTTCGTTGTTCCTTTCTCTGCATAACTTCTCCAGCTGCCCATGTGCTTTCTTCAGGATGGGAACAAGGTGCCCTCGAACCTTGAAACTTGGAATCCTTATTCTACACTAGATGGTTTATTTGTGTGTCAGGAGAGGTTAGAGGAGGGCAGCGGGGGTTCAGGGAGGGAGGGAAACTGGGCATTCTGTCAGCGTGTGTGTGTTTGGTATGTGTGGTGTGTGGTGTGTGTGACTGTGTATGTGGTGTGTGTGGAGTGTGTGTGTGGTATGTATGTGGTGTGTCTGTGTGTGGCATGTGTGTGTTTGGTGTGTGTGTGGGGTGTGTGTGTGTTTGGTGTGTGTGGGGTGTCTGTGTGTGCACGTTTGGTATGTGTGTGTGGGGGGTGTGTGTGTGTCTGTGTGTGCGGTGTGTGTGGTGTGTCTGTGTATGTGGTGTGTTGTGATGTGTCTGTGTACATGGTGTGTGTGTGTGATATGTGTGTCTGTGTATGTGGTGTGTGTATGTCTGTGTCTGTGTTGTGTGTATGTTTGTGTACATAGTGTATGTTTGTGGAGTGTGTGTGTGGGTATGTGTGTGTGTGGTGCGGGTGTGGGTATGTATGTGTGGTATGTGTCTGTGTATGGTGTGCATGTGTCTGTGTATGTGGTGTGTGTG